>ML804416.1:0-13879 GCA_009831015.1 Picea engelmannii
TGTTTACAATTTATAAATACAACTGGGGCTTGTTCTTGGGGATATTACAGAGGTCCAACAAGGAGAGAATTGATCTCATTAATGAGTATCCCCTTGACTTCACACACAAACTCAATGTATTGTCCCAATCGAACAATAACCAATATCAGATTGCCCTATTAAAACTAGATCCACACTGATCAGTCCCCGTTCTGTATGGAACCCACACCAAAGATCAAGCCAAAGCTCGCAAAGGAGGGGTCAAGAATATACTAGGGGAAGCTGAGGGGATGGTTTATTTTCCAACTTGAAAATTGCAGAAAATGAAATCTAATCTACTCTAATCTAAGAAATGAAACTACTCTAATGTTTTGTAGTGCTGTGATTGATTTTAAGGTTTATTTTATCTTTTTTAAATTAGTAAGAAAAAAAACGATAAAGGAAATGAAACAATTACACAAGGACATTGGTTCTCCCTAAGGGGATTGAAATTGGGCGGTAGGTAGCCCAATGCTTTTATTAATTTGTTACAATCTCTTTTTGGGGACTCTTGTGATCCTTATAGATCCAGATCACAATTTTACATTTTTTTTGGAAAAAAATATTTTTTGAAGAGGAAAAGTGCTCTCGAGGGTCCCAAAATGTCCAAATCCTCAAACTTTGGCCAGCATCTCCTCTCGGCTGTTCGCAAACCTGCAAAAAACAGCAAGCAAACAATCCACAAAGATGTCTAGAATCACTTTGGACAACTTATGGAAGAAGGTCAAACTTGTAGTAAAAAATTCTAAGTAAAAGAGCAAGCTAAACTAGCAATTTACAACCACCAAAGTAAGCCTAATGATGAGCTTCCTTAATGGTTTTATTTGCTGTTAGGAACAGCAAATAAAGTGGCACTAAAGTTGCCAAATATGTACTCTAAAGATCATAAACTTGATCTATCCTCTAGCCTAAAATTTTTACTTGAAAAATAGCTAAAAGATCGAACAAGCAAAAGCTAGATCTACTTTTAAAATAGAGTTTTTGTAAATGAAATGAAGATCTAACTTAATTCTAACATGCGATAATAGTTTGCTTCCAATATATCTTTAAATGGACAAAATAGTTACTTTGCATGCATATCAACAAGTAACTGGAAGAAAACTTTTAACTTTTGTTGAGAAAAAGGAAAGAGAAATGCCGAGAGAGAGAAATATTTGGCTATGGAGTTCTCTTAGTGGATTGTAGAGGGACTTTGTTCCCGTAGAAAGAGGTTGAAGACAATGGAGATTCACACTGGAATCCTCCACTCCTCCAATCCAAAGGCTCTGTAAGCTTAAGCAAATCCTGCAAAACACTTTGTCAAAGATGGGTGCTCCCTACACATGGGATCTAGAAAACATGTCAGTTAAACAAAATGCATGAAATCTTGAATCACATATGTAAATAATAAAAAAATCTAGAAATGCAAACTCACTTACTCGATCTTGTTATTCAAGGACAAATTGACAAGGTAAAATTGCAAGAAAATAAACCTACAGTTACCTCAAGTTTCAACACATCAAAGGAACATTGAACATCCACACATTGGTACAATACATAGCTATGACCTCCAAAGTCTCTTTATTTCTATTCCAAATAGCATAGAAGCATTACAACAACATTTTTCCAAATCTCCAAATCTAGATTACAGTGGGAGAGAGGGTCTCATTATATAGTAAGAGGGGCACACTTCCCAAGGAGGGAGGGCACACGACTTGGAGAGCAAATGAGAGCCAAGTGTAGTGTGTGTGTGGATGCCACCTCTCCTAAAACTCCAATGGATTGCCACATGTGAGTGAATGGAGGAGTGAGATGTCGCCGGGTGCCTCTCCTCAAGGGTGCGCCACCTCTTGAGAGGGGGGCGCACGTCTCCATGGATATCTCACCAAACTCAAGCTAACCATCACATAACTCATCCACAACTCCTCTTCAAGTGCCAACAAGGCCTAGTCAACTACTAGAGAGGGTGAGTTAACTCAAAACATGTCCCCGACATGTTTCCCAAAAAATAGCATTTGCTGGTTTTTTGTCCTTTTTATGTCTTTTATTTCACCTTTTGTGAGAGAAATTGATTTTTAGTGATTAAAAATCACTATTTTCACTCATAAAGGCAGTACATAGGTAAAGTGGGTACTCTGAGCAAGAAAATGAGTACCCACAAGGCATATGATGCCTCCTAGTACAACTTATTCAACTATTACATAAATTACAATTAAAATATCCCATTTTGCGGGGATTTTTTTAGTTGCTGAAAACATTTAAAACTAAGGGGGACTTAGCACAATTTCCATATGACTCAAAAGTGATGACTAGCATGCTAATATACCTATGTTGCATGGGGACCTGCCCCCCCCCCAAAAAAAAAAAACATGCGTACTTGTCGTTCCCGCGTTTCGGGGACTTAGGGACCCTTAGGAAACTTACCCAAATCGTTGTGGACTCCATTGGGGACTCGGGGACTTGCTAGCCGTCCCCAAGACGTTCTAGACAGATTTCAGGGACCTTCCCGACAAATTTCGAGGATGTTCTAGGCAAATTTCAGGGATTTTCTAGGCAGATTTTGGGGATATTCCAGGCATATATCTTCAATCTTGACAATCATATATCCCTTCCATTATTTTTGTATTGCATTGAATCTAAATCTATTGTAAAAGCTGCAGCTCAAAACATGGGTTTTGTATGATGGGTTTCGATTTGGGTTTTTGGTGATTAAAATATTGTATTTTCAACAACAAGGTTACAAGAAGCAAAGCTTCCATGTCAAAAAAACAAGAAATGCAACATTTCAAAGGGTCGATCCTTGTGGTTACTGCTCTTGTTCTTCTCATTTTTTTGGTCATCTTAGCTTTTAAATATTGTACATGGGTTTCCAGGAGTCTTTCAATTATAATGCTTCCACCATCCCAACCTCAAGCATTGTGAAAACAATCAGATAGTAGTGACTTCGATTGGGTACTAAATGTTTGAATAAATTTCTATTCAATCACCTTCTTAATCTGAAATATGAATCTAATCTCTTTACATAACCAAAGTGCTTTATAGTGGTTTTCAACACAACCATAAAAATCTGCAAAACCTATTGAGAAGGGAATGCCTTTTATGTTTTAACATAATCATCATTAATATGAGGAGAAAAACTGCTATAGAGACAGTTCTCACTCAAGTTTCCTAAAGCTAAATTGCATTTTGCTCTTGTTTAGCAGCCAATAATGGAATGTCACTCGACCCTTTTTTAAATTGCTCAAACTTTTTCAGAAATGGCAAGTGTAAGGGTTGTGCATAATACTGTATAGTATAGCTTGTTATGCTTATAAGCTTGAAGCAACTACAAATGTTTATAGCGAATTTTAATATTTTTTAATATATGTATATATATATTATTGTCGTCCCTTGAAAAATTTGTGGGTGCGCTCTAGTTGTCCCGAGGACGCGTCCCCCTGTCCCCGCCGTTCCCCCGTCCTGAAAACCAATGCAATATAGTAATATACATTAGACACTAGACTTAGACAACACACCAAGGCCTAACCATTAGGACAGACTCCAACTTTGGAGGAAATTAAGTGAAAAAACTTGAAAATTATAACTCGCTACTAAGGCAACAAGATATAATTAAAAAGTTAAAAAAAACACTCTAGAGTTATGTACTAATGACCAAGTCTTAGAGGGCTAAGCCTTTTACAAAGTTCATCATGCTAGCTCATCTTATTACAATTCCCCTTGGGGGTATGGGAATGTGGTAAAGAAGAAGAAGAAGAAGAAGAAGAAGAAGAAGAAAAGGGGGCCGACTGGACTTCTGAACTCTGATTTTGAACAAGTATCTTGTTCAACTTTGGTGGCTCAACTGCAAGTCCATCCTCGTGCAACTTGGGGGGTAACAAAACCTAAGGTAGGGGAGTTTACTTAGCACTTAGCACCTCTATTAGCCATGATAGGTTGAAGGCTAATTTGCGAGGGTGTAGGTATGGGCACCAATACAGGTATGGATACAAGTATGACACTATTTGAAGCAAGGGTCGAGGGCACGTCAAATGCCTCCATTAGTCAAGATAGGCTAGAGGCTATGTTGCCAGGGTATGGGTACAAGTGCAAGTACGAGTATGCCACTTTTTGAAAGAAGGGATGGGGGTATGTGAAGGTACGCATCTAATTATATATATAATTTAAAAAAATGAAATTAACGTAAAATTATAAATCATTGTCAACAATGATTCAAATTGATTCTTAGATTCAAATCATTCTTGTGTCCACCAATCCATTCATCAATTGACATTCAACATTGAACAATGCATCCGAAATTCAAAAAAACGATGAACTTCATCATTAATCATTCTCATAATTCATTTATAGAAAAACAATGGATTTGTAATATTAAGTCTTAATTTTTAAATGAAGCACACACAAAATTGTCTAATGGCATTTCATAAAATGAAGAAACAACATAATTGAATACTAGTAGTCAAGGCTCCATGTTCTTTGTTGTTGTATAATGATCATTGAGTAGACTTACGTCCTCACTCAACATGCTCTCTAAGTAATCATTGTTCTCAGTCATAGGGTCATCTTCTAGGACTGTAGTTGGTGGTCAACTCCATGTTTTGGAAATTTCATGAAATGGGCTCTAACTGTTGTTTATGTGCCTTTCAAATAGATGGAACAAAGCATGTACTTGAATTTTGTTGACCCCCCTGCACCATTGGGCCCCTTTATCCTCTCATAGTATTTCCAGAACTGACATTGAGGTTTGAAATTCCTTACATGGTGTGGAAATGACAAACAAAAAAATCTACAAGTTGAAACTTGATGAAATTGAAATGTGGGGACGTAGGGAGTGAAGAATGTTGAAAATAATGAGAAATGTTGAATGATGAATCGTTGCAAGAAAAACAAGAAACAATGCTCTACTTCCTCTCTTCTTCTTTGTTGTTCTCTTCAAGCTCATACAACCATATTGAAAATGTAAATGTGAGCATGAAAGTAGGGTTTTTAGGTATAAAAGGGGAAGCATTTAGTTGTTTTAGGGTTTCTTGTTGGGGCCACCCTAAATGTAACGTTATTTGGACCACCCTAAATGTAGCATTATTGGGACATTTTAATTATTTAAAAAATATTTGTTCCTTGTCAAATTGAAATTGGGGTACGTTTCTAAATTTGCTTGGGGTATGACGAGATATGCAAAGGCGCTTTAGGGTATAGATTGGGAATTGTAGGGTACGAGCATGGGTACATTTCCGGTTCATGGGTATGATAGTTGGTATAGGTACAAGGAATCCGATCTTTGGATACACATACCCATGTTACATAGGTTGGAAGAAAGAGGTGATGAACCTAGTTGTGCTAGTCTTGTAGAGGCCTCACAATGTCTTTTGCTTGTAGATAACCACCTCCCATACATTTAAAACTAGGCATCTTTGATCCGGGTAGTGAAAGAAAATCACAAGGGAGTCTGACATGTCTTGGAACAAGCAATGGAATGTCCCAAGGATCTCATAGTATACAATACCCTTGAAGACAATGAGCTTATTGGTCTCAATCTCTTGGATATTTAATTTATGTGGTGGTCATCTCGATTGGTAGGTGGTGAGAGGAAACCTACAATTGGTTGAGTGGCATCATGAGCTCATGAACCCAATGAGGTCGAATGTAGCTAGGATGGACAATGGTACTATCCTCCAACTGCATGAAATGCTCATAACAAAAGTCCATTTTGGGGCCAAGGGCTGAGGGGGCGAGACCTAGATGCTTTGATGTACCTTTGATAGATGTAATCCCTCATTGCCTTGTTGATTTCTCCTTTTGTGGGTAGGATATGACTAGGGGTACTTGATGAGTAAATAAGAGAAGGGAGACACTCTATAGAATTGCTAATGGATTGAAGAAGTGAGGTGGCCTATGAGAACTAGCCTTGTTTATGCCTAAAGGCTTAGGAAGGCAACCCCCTCAGAGGACCAGAGAGTGAGATAAGGGTATCTATCTCGTTCAGAGTTGGAATCTCTTAGGGTGTGGATCTCGTGAAGGGAAAGATGAGTTTGAAAATGTTCTTTTGGTGTAAAGAATGGGCTTTGTTACCTTCGAGGTTGTCACTTGGTGCAAAAGTCCCTAAACACAAGCTACTTAGATAAGCTATCCATTGTCACCTCGGTAGCCTTGCCTTTCTCTCTTTAGACTAGATGAACTCTAGCTTAGGGGGGTAATACCTATGGTTAACTAAGCTCAAGATGCTGTAGACAAAGTGGGAGCAAAGGAGCTTTGAAATCAAAAATAAAATTTGGAAATTTTTTATATTTTTTTGTTTGTGGTGGTTGAAAGGGAAGACTAGTGCCTTATTTTGTTTGGGCTATGGGATCAAGCATGCAAATTTAGAGGGTAGTTCTATGAAGGATTTTAGAGCTGGTTGGGATACAAATTGCAAGCCAAAAACAACCTTAAATTTGGTGAACAATTATCACAAATTAGAGGAAGGAAAGGGTCTTTCTATGGGATCCACTTTCAAATCAACACAATGGTGTCTTGCCTAAAAGATTCCAAACTATTCATTCACTCTGAAGACATCTAGGGCATAAGCTTTTCTCTTTAGAACAAAGAAACAAAGAAGCCAAGGGGTACTTAACCTCTTCCCATGTAGCAAGACTGCTCTTCTATGGCTCCTTGAGTCGACTTTGACAATCCAAAACCTACCATAAAATCACCAATATGTACCAAGAACATTCTCCACACATTTAACAAAGTAGCATAACCATCCCACAATAGCTTAGACAATGAACAAAGCAATTTTATTCCAAAGCTTTGAGAGAACTTTCAACTCACACCTTACAAATGGAGAGAACAAACAAACAACGAGCAATATTTCATCTCTCAACACACTAGGCAGCCCAAGAGAAAAAGTTACCAAAACATATGCCAACAAGTTTCAGCCCTTAGGGAACACTTTTCCAAGCATAACCCAGATCCGAAGTAACTTTAGTTACTGCATATTTACAGCAGTAAATCTGCCCTATCATCTTCAAGATGTTTGTTGAATTATCAACAATTTCATCCCATAAATATGTCAAATCATCACAAACAATAAGTGCTGGAAATTACCCAATCAAGACATGAAAGCTGAAAATTAAATCTGCATTTACACAAGTATTGGACAACTGGAAACTTCATATATATGTATTATAATGAAGTACATGTACATACCACAATTTAATCACAAAGTTGGTAAAATCTTTTAGTCTCTCCAAGACCCTAGCTAGGGAAACCACGAAAGCCCTATCCATGACCAAAGATCTCCAACAAGCAAGCATCAACACTGGCATGTCCTTGATGTCATCAACAACAAGCTTGTATCACATAGACTCTCCACACTAGCACGGTTGTCTACTGTGCAAACCCTTGCCATGTTGCGTCACACAAGTACATGGCAAGACAACTCTAGTGCTAGCTTCCAAATCTACATGTCCATCCTAGGGTTTGAATCATCAAACCCTAGGTTTTCCACTCTTACATTATAACAAGTACCAAGACCTCCATGAGTCATCAAGAATATAAGAACTCCATGACCTTGCCCTAGCCTTCCATCCCAAAAGAGCAAAACTTCAAAATCATATAAGGCGTTAGCTCCACTCTCCATGTTTTCTACTAGGGTAGAAACCGTAGTGCTACAACAAGAGCCATGAGAACCATTATCATCTTCAACGTCACGTTCTTATTCAGGGTTTACATGTATAACACAAATCCTAGTCATAACAAGAGCAAACCCTAGCATCACACAAGAGCAATCTCTGTAAGAACATCCAAGATGTCTCTCTTTCCCCTTATCTTTTCCTAAGGTTTCCTCATGAACCCTAGCGTCTAGCTCCTAGGGTTTCCTCATGAGCCCTAACATCTCCAAGGCAAGTACAAAGAAGATTACAATGATGATGAAAGAACACAAGAGCTCTCTCCTTCCTTATATATGGAAATATGTGAGGGAAGATAACATAAAATAAAGACATGTCCCCATACAACTAACCAATAAGGCAACCCCACTTGGAGCGCTCTATAGTACAATGATACACATGTGTCAAACTAGGGTTTATCCAACCCCCAAAGTGAAACGCCCTCCAGGTCATGATCTTGGACTCAATGCCTCTCCTCTAAGATGTTTCTCTCTCCAACAAGATGTTAGTCCAACGCTGAGCCTCTTCCATGGTGGTTCGCTATACAAGTCTCCTCATGCAAGGTGCTCCTCCTCTAACTTTCTGCCACATGCCCTCTCATATGCCCAATGCTACTCTCATGTATGCCAATGTGATTACAAAGCTCCAATGCTCCTGCTCAACATATGTGTTTGGGTCCAACACCAACCTCCAGGGTGTGTATCACATGGTCCTAAGCTCTAAGGGCTAGGTGCCCTCCTCCAAGTGCTTAATGCTCCTCCTCCTAGGTAGGTACAACTCCTAATCAAGTAACTGCCTCCCTTATTGTGTGCACCCAATGGGATAGTCAACATGCCGATCATGGTAACAACCTCCTAGGTAAGGGTGCCATGGCAACACTCTAAACAAGGTCAAGCATCCACCCAAATTGATCCATCCATATGTCCATGAAGCATCAGCAAGGGGCTAGGAGACCTAGTGCTCTCTTGGCAAGGTGAAAACACTTTTGGAGTAACCCTAAAAGCTAACAAGGAGAGCCCTTGAAATTGAGTCAAAATCCTTTTGAAGTTTACAAAACAACATAAGACTTTGGAAGATCACTACTTAACTTTCTCAATAATAGCCCAAAGCATAAAAATATGACCCACAGTCTAGTATCCATTATTGAACCTAGCCATGAGTTTGTTCCTCCCAAAATGCTTTGTAAATCACATATTCAAAGCAATGGCATAAAGTTTGGCAAAGGTGTGCCCAATCATGATGGTCCTGTAATTGTTTGGATCAAAGCTGATCCTTAATATGAAAATCACGTGGATGATGTGATTGGCCCATGAAAAGCCTTGCAAGCAACCTCATTGTAGAGATTGACAATGTGAGATATTTGAGAGTCCATACCATGCTTGAGAAGTTCAACCTAGAGGTCTTCCCCATTAGTTGCCTTTTGCTTTCTTTCATACCTTATAATTTTATAAAGAGATTTTCTACCTTTCTCTATCTCATACCTTCTTATTATCTTATAGTCCTTTAATTCTTTTTCAGTAATCTAATCCCTCCTTTATTAGCTAGCAAGCAATTGAATTTCCTATAGTTGAGTAGGGTGTAAAAGATGCAATAAGTTTTATAGTTCCTTGATGCTTACTAATTAATTGACTCTCCCCATTGGAATATAAAAGATTAGTGTGGTCTTTCACCGACACAAAAATCTTTTCATTAACCTAAATTTTCCTTCGTTTGGGTACTTCTTGCTCCACTCATGGCTTGGATAACTCTCATAATGCCTTATGATGAGAAAAAGATAACAAGAGATGGGGGGAGGGGACAATAACAAGGGAGTTGAGCTGGCAAGTCAATAGAGGAATGTAAGATATGAATTTTGAGAATTGTAGTCAATGTTAGACAAGAGGGGGGCCTTTTTGGGTAGGAGGATGTTTCAAAAGGCTTTAGGAGAAGTGTGGAGGGTTGAGAGAAGCTTGTGTCTCTTTGATGCAAGAAAACCACATTTCTTACATTGGAGAAGATGGCTATATTCCCTTTGCGCAGATGGACGAAGGAGGGGTCATGAGTAAGGACAACACAAAGGTATTTATAGTCTCACATTCTTTATCAAACCGGCAGTTCATGAGGTAGGTACCATGGGGGTGGACAAGTCTGTTGTGATGGGTGGAATGGGGTAGGAGTCCAAGGCGACATCCCAAAGGGCTTTGGATAACACATCTTTTTGGTTGTGACTTTTTTTAAGGGAAGAAAAAAGGTAATAGAAGGAAGAGGTTGAGAAAGATGGAGGGTGAGGCATCAACATATAAGATATTGAAGTGAATCAAGGTAGATGGGTTATTGAGTGAACTAGGGGGAGATGAAGGGAGAGAGGGGGTGGGTGTCTCCCATAGGCTATGATTGGATTCTATCCATCAGCTGGCCTATGAGTATCGATGAAAGGGTTGATCTCATGGAGGCAAAGGGCATCCCCATTCACGATCATGGGTGAACACTTGTAGTGTTGTAGTGCCCTACTGTGGATGTTGAAACTTGAAATAGCCTAGAAGGATGACATCCACCCCAAGATGGGTAGTGGGAGCTCTTGGGATTTAAGTGAAGAAAGGGATCACCGTGAGAATGAAGCATGAAGCTTGAGGATGTAGGGAAAATGTAGTAGATGACAATGAAGACATCACTTACGGGGGAAGTGTGTCCCTGGTGAACCTAAATCCACATGAACCTGGAATGTGTGTTAGAAGTCAAATTCAACACTCATGATGAAATGGAATGGAGACTATTGCGATGAAGAATTTAGCAATACTTCTTGAGTTTATGGGAAGTGACTCCCATATAGCTCTTAAGATATAAATATTCATAGGGATGTGCTTGCTTGAACTTTGAGGTTCCTAGGAGTCATTGTAGGATTATCATAGCTTGTATTTGACATTAAATTCAAGCCTAAGGCCATTCCATTGTTTGTTACAAAGTGAATATTTATCTTTTGTTTGTTTTCCTTTGTTCTTGCATAAAACAAAAAATCACTGTATATTCTAGAAATAGACGAGGAAAAATATTTTGTCTTTAAAGGAAATGCTATGCTTATTCTTTATCAGATGGATGCACATGGACTTTTATTACCTTGGTCACATGGAGTTTGTGAAGTTCTATTTTTGTTGAACTTGTCTCTTTGTTTTAAGAGGAATGTGTTGCCAACTTCACAGAACAAATGCGATCTCATTAACATGAGTTACGGGGAGCCTACCATGCTGCCTGACTATGGACGTTTCGTTGAACTTGCTAATGAAGTATTTATCACTCACTCTCTCTTAGATGCCCAATTATCTTTGCTTTTTAATTTCATTCAAATGATTATCCCAGTCTCAGTATTCCTCTATTTGACAGCCATTTGACATTTTGACTAATCTTCTTTAGGTGGTAAACAAATATGGAGTGATATTTGTAAGCAGTGCTGGCAACAATGGGCCTTCATTAAGCACTCTTGGTGCGCCTGGTGGGACAAGCTCAAGCATCATAGGTATTGGAGCCTATGTTTCACCTGTCATGGCTTCTGCTGCTCACTCTGTGGTTGAGCCACCCCCGGAAGGGCTTGAGTATACATGGTAAGGACAAAGGCTTTTAGAGACACTCAAATCTACATTTGGAGTTTGTTATTTAGATTCGTTTTGATACTGGTTCTAATTATTTTCAAATTTACGAGTAAATAAACCAAAAATTCTCATAACATAGTACTGGCACTTATAATTTATAAACAGTAAGCTTCATATTTGATTCTAGAGGCAATAAAAAGTAAGGCAACCTAATGTACATTTTCCAAAGATTAAATGACTTTGCTTTTATTGTTATCACAATGTTGTTAGAGCAGTCCTCATTCATTTTACCCTATTTGGGCACAATGCAAGTTACTGTTCCTGCTCACTTGAAACTGCTATGCATCATCTTTACCTCTTCTAGGCACAAAGTGAGTTATTATTCCTTGTGACTTAAGAAGGGCTGTATATTATCACCTAAATTATGTGAATAATAATACATAAATCTGCAGATTATCCTTATGTTTTGATTAAACAATATAAGCTTACTGGGAATCTGAGAGCCCATTTGCAGTGGCAGAAAACACGAGTTTCTGTTGAAAACATATTGAAAGATCTTTGATAGGAGTCAGTGATCATGTCAGCTTGTGGTAATCTTGAAAATGTTAGTATTGAAGGAATTATTCAAAATTGTCTAGGTGATCCTAGTTTCATTTATGTTTAAAATATAGGAGAGACTGTGAATAATATAGCAGAAGTAATTGTAGCGAAGGAAGGTCTTAAGATTGCCATTAATTTTGATATTGAAGTACTGTTACAAGAAGGAGATTCAAAATTTATGATTGAAGCAGTCATGAAACCTGGAAAGAATTGTCTATAGGTCAACTGGAACTTGGAACCATTAATTCATGACATCCAACAATTAATGTGTTTTTAGTATGTTACCAACATCACGATAATATCGCGATGTTGGTGATATTATCGGCAAAATCAGGGTCGGCGATATTTTCCGATATTTTCATTCTTACAACATTGTTTTTCATTCTTACGACATTTTTTGATATTTTCCCCGATGTTTGCTGATATTTTCGTTTTCGGACCCTCGGTGATATTTTGCCGATGCTGATGTTTGCAACATTGGTTTTTACAATTTTTCAGTGTTCATATCAAATGCTAAGCTAATTTGGTGGTAAATAATGATAGAATCAGTATAATCTAATTAATATATTGTTGTATTTCCTAGGTATTAGAATTAGATAATAATGTGACATAGGACATAATGTCATAAAGTCTCACATGTGACTAATAAATAAACTTAAAGTATGAAAAGTGCTAACTCGGTTTAGTTGTCTTAAGATAATGTTGGTTGTAAAAGTGATTGTCTTTCCCATGGGACATATTAGTTTTGTGTCTTGTTTTTGACATATTGAATAATATACATCACGATTTCAACTGCACTATAGACAAAATTTCAAACCTCACAATTTGCTAATGCCATGAGGAGATGACATCAGACCGTGACTTGTTGATTGTATGAATTCGATGGCTGAAAGAGGTGTCAGAAAATCAGCAACAATTCAAAGAATCGGCAACTCAAAATTGATATCAGCAAGGAGAATGCAGAAAAATTGAGTGCTGAATTGAGAAAATTGCTGCCAAACTGGAGTCATGAATACAACCGGTGGGGTGGAAGATAAATGAAGGGAGCTAATGGAGCCTATCCACACAGCCTTTGAGAGCTCTAATCTAAGAGGGAAGGAAGAGGAAGGAAATCCTCTAAGAGCTTTCTGTTGAACCCTTGGTTAAATGAGGAATGCAAGGAGGTAAGGGAAAAATATAGGAAAATGTCGCCTCCCATAAGTAGTTAGTAAAGCAGAAGATGAGTGAATTTGTAAAAATAGGATGAGATGTTGGTAAGATGGTGAGGAGGTATTTGAGAGCTTTTCGTAAAGCATTACAAGTATAGAAGCAAGTGCAGGAAAATGACATAACATGGTGAAGCGCACACACTTAATAATTAAGTTTTCTCAATGCATTGAGACAAAAATATTTGATGTATGTAAGAATGAATGAATAAGAGATGGTGAATTACAATGAGAGGTCCCGTATAAATACCATAAGCGGGTGCCTTTTCACTAAAAGTCACATCTTGTAATTAAACATGTGACTTTATAATATTCTATTTTATTATTATTTATTTTGGGTTCCTATGTTTATGTATTTATTGTTTCATTATTAATTAGCTAGATTTATGTATGTAACATTGCCTTCCACTATGTTTATGTATTTATTGTTTCTGTTAGAATTAGGGAAAAAATGGAAAACAAAATGCTTTTGAAAATTTTCTGTTTACTAGATCAGCACATGTAAGAAATGATATAAACAGATCTAAATTAAATTCTGAAGATAATCAAAATTTCTGAGTGTAAAAACAAACCTCAAGCTTACCTCCTGATCAATGAAAGATGTACCTGTCACATGTGTGGATGTATGCCTCTGAAAATATGCTCAGAAATTAGTTTAGGTTCATGGATCAAACCTCTAGGGTTTGATCTCCATCAATATGGACTGTGGGACAGTTTTGCCAAAGTATAGACCACAAAAAGATTCTGTTCACAACTTGAGACAGCAAGAGCATGAAACAACAAACCCTCAAAACAGCAAACTGAAGCAGCAAACCCTCCACAGACAAGAAGACAGCATAGGATAAATCTGGACAGCAAGTAGAAACTCCCA
>ML804416.1:13979-31667 GCA_009831015.1 Picea engelmannii
GCCTTTTTGGGTAGGAGGATGTTTCAAAAGGCTTTAGGAGAAGTGTGGAGGGTTGAGAGAAGCTTGTGTCTCTTTGATGCAAGAAAACCACATTTCTTACATTGGAGAAGATGGCTATATTCCCTTTGCGCAGATGGACGAAGGAGGGGTCATGAGTAAGGACAACACAAAGGTATTTATAGTCTCACATTCTTTATCAAACCGGCAGTTCATGAGGTAGGTACCATGGGGGTGGACAAGTCTGTTGTGATGGGTGGAATGGGGTAGGAGTCCAAGGCGACATCCCAAAGGGCTTTGGATAACACATCTTTTTGGTTGTGACTTTTTTTAAGGGAAGAAAAAAGGTAATAGAAGGAAGAGGTTGAGAAAGATGGAGGGTGAGGCATCAACATATAAGATATTGAAGTGAATCAAGGTAGATGGGTTATTGAGTGAACTAGGGGGAGATGAAGGGAGAGAGGGGGTGGGTGTCTCCCATAGGCTATGATTGGATTCTATCCATCAGCTGGCCTATGAGTATCGATGAAAGGGTTGATCTCATGGAGGCAAAGGGCATCCCCATTCACGATCATGGGTGAACACTTGTAGTGTTGTAGTGCCCTACTGTGGATGTTGAAACTTGAAATAGCCTAGAAGGATGACATCCACCCCAAGATGGGTAGTGGGAGCTCTTGGGATTTAAGTGAAGAAAGGGATCACCGTGAGAATGAAGCATGAAGCTTGAGGATGTAGGGAAAATGTAGTAGATGACAATGAAGACATCACTTACGGGGGAAGTGTGTCCCTGGTGAACCTAAATCCACATGAACCTGGAATGTGTGTTAGAAGTCAAATTCAACACTCATGATGAAATGGAATGGAGACTATTGCGATGAAGAATTTAGCAATACTTCTTGAGTTTATGGGAAGTGACTCCCATATAGCTCTTAAGATATAAATATTCATAGGGATGTGCTTGCTTGAACTTTGAGGTTCCTAGGAGTCATTGTAGGATTATCATAGCTTGTATTTGACATTAAATTCAAGCCTAAGGCCATTCCATTGTTTGTTACAAAGTGAATATTTATCTTTTGTTTGTTTTCCTTTGTTCTTGCATAAAACAAAAAATCACTGTATATTCTAGAAATAGACGAGGAAAAATATTTTGTCTTTAAAGGAAATGCTATGCTTATTCTTTATCAGATGGATGCACATGGACTTTTATTACCTTGGTCACATGGAGTTTGTGAAGTTCTATTTTTGTTGAACTTGTCTCTTTGTTTTAAGAGGAATGTGTTGCCAACTTCACAGAACAAATGCGATCTCATTAACATGAGTTACGGGGAGCCTACCATGCTGCCTGACTATGGACGTTTCGTTGAACTTGCTAATGAAGTATTTATCACTCACTCTCTCTTAGATGCCCAATTATCTTTGCTTTTTAATTTCATTCAAATGATTATCCCAGTCTCAGTATTCCTCTATTTGACAGCCATTTGACATTTTGACTAATCTTCTTTAGGTGGTAAACAAATATGGAGTGATATTTGTAAGCAGTGCTGGCAACAATGGGCCTTCATTAAGCACTCTTGGTGCGCCTGGTGGGACAAGCTCAAGCATCATAGGTATTGGAGCCTATGTTTCACCTGTCATGGCTTCTGCTGCTCACTCTGTGGTTGAGCCACCCCCGGAAGGGCTTGAGTATACATGGTAAGGACAAAGGCTTTTAGAGACACTCAAATCTACATTTGGAGTTTGTTATTTAGATTCGTTTTGATACTGGTTCTAATTATTTTCAAATTTACGAGTAAATAAACCAAAAATTCTCATAACATAGTACTGGCACTTATAATTTATAAACAGTAAGCTTCATATTTGATTCTAGAGGCAATAAAAAGTAAGGCAACCTAATGTACATTTTCCAAAGATTAAATGACTTTGCTTTTATTGTTATCACAATGTTGTTAGAGCAGTCCTCATTCATTTTACCCTATTTGGGCACAATGCAAGTTACTGTTCCTGCTCACTTGAAACTGCTATGCATCATCTTTACCTCTTCTAGGCACAAAGTGAGTTATTATTCCTTGTGACTTAAGAAGGGCTGTATATTATCACCTAAATTATGTGAATAATAATACATAAATCTGCAGATTATCCTTATGTTTTGATTAAACAATATAAGCTTACTGGGAATCTGAGAGCCCATTTGCAGTGGCAGAAAACACGAGTTTCTGTTGAAAACATATTGAAAGATCTTTGATAGGAGTCAGTGATCATGTCAGCTTGTGGTAATCTTGAAAATGTTAGTATTGAAGGAATTATTCAAAATTGTCTAGGTGATCCTAGTTTCATTTATGTTTAAAATATAGGAGAGACTGTGAATAATATAGCAGAAGTAATTGTAGCGAAGGAAGGTCTTAAGATTGCCATTAATTTTGATATTGAAGTACTGTTACAAGAAGGAGATTCAAAATTTATGATTGAAGCAGTCATGAAACCTGGAAAGAATTGTCTATAGGTCAACTGGAACTTGGAACCATTAATTCATGACATCCAACAATTAATGTGTTTTTAGTATGTTACCAACATCACGATAATATCGCGATGTTGGTGATATTATCGGCAAAATCAGGGTCGGCGATATTTTCCGATATTTTCATTCTTACAACATTGTTTTTCATTCTTACGACATTTTTTGATATTTTCCCCGATGTTTGCTGATATTTTCGTTTTCGGACCCTCGGTGATATTTTGCCGATGCTGATGTTTGCAACATTGGTTTTTACAATTTTTCAGTGTTCATATCAAATGCTAAGCTAATTTGGTGGTAAATAATGATAGAATCAGTATAATCTAATTAATATATTGTTGTATTTCCTAGGTATTAGAATTAGATAATAATGTGACATAGGACATAATGTCATAAAGTCTCACATGTGACTAATAAATAAACTTAAAGTATGAAAAGTGCTAACTCGGTTTAGTTGTCTTAAGATAATGTTGGTTGTAAAAGTGATTGTCTTTCCCATGGGACATATTAGTTTTGTGTCTTGTTTTTGACATATTGAATAATATACATCACGATTTCAACTGCACTATAGACAAAATTTCAAACCTCACAATTTGCTAATGCCATGAGGAGATGACATCAGACCGTGACTTGTTGATTGTATGAATTCGATGGCTGAAAGAGGTGTCAGAAAATCAGCAACAATTCAAAGAATCGGCAACTCAAAATTGATATCAGCAAGGAGAATGCAGAAAAATTGAGTGCTGAATTGAGAAAATTGCTGCCAAACTGGAGTCATGAATACAACCGGTGGGGTGGAAGATAAATGAAGGGAGCTAATGGAGCCTATCCACACAGCCTTTGAGAGCTCTAATCTAAGAGGGAAGGAAGAGGAAGGAAATCCTCTAAGAGCTTTCTGTTGAACCCTTGGTTAAATGAGGAATGCAAGGAGGTAAGGGAAAAATATAGGAAAATGTCGCCTCCCATAAGTAGTTAGTAAAGCAGAAGATGAGTGAATTTGTAAAAATAGGATGAGATGTTGGTAAGATGGTGAGGAGGTATTTGAGAGCTTTTCGTAAAGCATTACAAGTATAGAAGCAAGTGCAGGAAAATGACATAACATGGTGAAGCGCACACACTTAATAATTAAGTTTTCTCAATGCATTGAGACAAAAATATTTGATGTATGTAAGAATGAATGAATAAGAGATGGTGAATTACAATGAGAGGTCCCGTATAAATACCATAAGCGGGTGCCTTTTCACTAAAAGTCACATCTTGTAATTAAACATGTGACTTTATAATATTCTATTTTATTATTATTTATTTTGGGTTCCTATGTTTATGTATTTATTGTTTCATTATTAATTAGCTAGATTTATGTATGTAACATTGCCTTCCACTATGTTTATGTATTTATTGTTTCTGTTAGAATTAGGGAAAAAATGGAAAACAAAATGCTTTTGAAAATTTTCTGTTTACTAGATCAGCACATGTAAGAAATGATATAAACAGATCTAAATTAAATTCTGAAGATAATCAAAATTTCTGAGTGTAAAAACAAACCTCAAGCTTACCTCCTGATCAATGAAAGATGTACCTGTCACATGTGTGGATGTATGCCTCTGAAAATATGCTCAGAAATTAGTTTAGGTTCATGGATCAAACCTCTAGGGTTTGATCTCCATCAATATGGACTGTGGGACAGTTTTGCCAAAGTATAGACCACAAAAAGATTCTGTTCACAACTTGAGACAGCAAGAGCATGAAACAACAAACCCTCAAAACAGCAAACTGAAGCAGCAAACCCTCCACAGACAAGAAGACAGCATAGGATAAATCTGGACAGCAAGTAGAAACTCCCACAAGAGCCTCAGCTCAACACTCGGCAGCCAAGAAGAGAGCCGCACTACTAAACACAAGCCTGGCAGTCAAAGAAAGGGGTGCCGCGGCTCTCAGTACAGACCTGGCAGCCAAAGGAGGGTGCCGCGGCTCTTATACACAGGGTTGTAGCTCTAAAGGACAGGTCCGACAGCCACAGGAGGGGGCCGCATGCACCCTATACACCAGCAGACACCAAGAAGGAGCTTCCAGCCAACACCAAGACCAATAAAAAATCTCAGATCTGAAACTGATAACCAAAGGAGAGGCCGCACCAACAAAAGAGAGTAATTGAGGTAGCTGCAACTATAGGAGAGTGAGGAGAGAGTGAGTAATAATGCTAGAGGGTAGGGTTCCTTTTATAGCTAGGGAGAGGGGTTAGGGTAAATATAATAATAATTAAATATTGA
Source organism: Picea engelmannii (assembly GCA_009831015.1). Lineage (NCBI taxonomy): Eukaryota > Viridiplantae > Streptophyta > Pinopsida > Pinales > Pinaceae > Picea > Picea engelmannii. The sequence continues at coordinate 18,759 of ML804416.1, forward strand.
CAATTAATTAATATAAATATTAATTAAAATGTCAATTAAAATTTAATATTAATATAAATTATAAAAACCCCAATCACATAAAAAAAGAGGGAAAGCAAGACAACAAGGGGGATCCTTTTAAAACAAAGTCAAGGGGGGTCCATAATGGCAAAACATGTCCACATGAGTCTCTTAATGACATATAAACTTTATCTTCACTGCATAAGAGGGTACATCAACAATGTGGTCATGTCCATCTTCATAGGCACTCCTAGGTCTCATGGACCATTCCGGGAGAGAGGAAGAGGATCACACATCAACACATCTTGGTATTTCACCAAGATCTATTTGGTCAAAGACCAGGTTGCCCCAGAACACATCTGGGGGCCCTAGAACACATCTAGGGTCTTATCCACCAAGGTACAAGACCAAGGATCAACCAATGCATTAAGCAAGGGTTCCCTGGAACACATCCAGGGGCCCTCGAACACATCTAGGGACTTATATCAACCACCAAGGAACACATCCAAGGATCAATCCAAGCACTGGGCAGGATACCCTGGAACACATCCAGGGGCCCTAAAACACATCTAGGGTCTTACTGCTTGGTCCTAGACCAAGAACCCCAGTCATATATTGGGGGCCCTCACTAGGGTTTTTTGCCATGGCTCTCACTGTTTGGTCTCATACCAAGAAACCCCAGGAGTGTGCTGGGGGCCCTCACTAGGGTTTTTTGCCATGGCTCTCACTGTTTGGTCTCATACCAAGAAACCCCAGGAGTGTGCTGGGGGCCCTAGTCCACAACTAGGGTCTTATGCCATCCTCCAGGAGAATGGCTCTTGCAGTTGCACTAATTTCAACAGTTTCATTATTAATTAGCTAGATTTATGTATTTAACATTGCCTTCCCCTTGTCCTCAAGGCTCAAAGCAATCATAGATGTTTTCGTCTTCCCTAATGGAGTTTCATGGTTCACCTTGATTTTGGATTTGCTTGTGAATATTTAGGAGACTTGTTCGTGGCGGATGTGTGGGATTTGTGAGTTATTTAGTGGAAGATTTTTGCTTTTGGAACCATATAACTTGTAGTTTTAACCATGCCATTTGAATTCCATAAATTTTTCTTAAAGGTTTGTGGCATAGGTTCCTAACTGCATCAACCATTTTGCTCCTAACACCATATCCATTCCACTAAGAGGTAGGGTGTAATATCTAGTTTGTAGTTCCAAGTTTTGTATGTGTATAGAAACCTTATGGCATCGTCCTATTCTTTCCACTTGTTGACCATCAACAGTTGTAACCATGAGATCCCTCACAAGGTATACAAAAAAATTTAATTGTCTCGTGAAATTAATATCCACGAAATTGTGGGTACTTCCAGAATCTACTAATGTTGTGTTATTTTTTTCCCTTTATGATTCCTTTGAGTTTTAGGGTACTTGGCTCCATTTTTCCTGTAATTGCCTCAAGCGATATCATGGGTTTTCTAGCCATAATGTTGCATGTAGTACCCTTTCTCCTTAGATGTGGCGGGGTATAATGTACTATAGGTTGTTGTACTTCTTCTTCTTGGACTAACGCCTTTGACTCATTTTCCTCACGCGTTTGTTTAATGCATGTGATTGAGGCTAATGACACCTTTGGTGAACTTTCATCTTTGTCAGTGTCCAACATGTCTCCTTCAACGACCACCTCTACTTCCTTCCCATCTATAATTTTGTTGAGATTTGGGTTCCTTGGAAAGTGGTCCCCTTGTGTTTGTGAGTCTCTAAACACAAAGGGGGAGACTATTACCCTTAATACTTTACTTTATGTTCTAATTTCACTTTGACTTAGGAGATTTTAGTCAAAAGTGAAATATGCCACTTAAGTCTTAAAGTGACAATTAATTCACTTTGTGGGTGAATTAATAGACATAAAACAAACTAAGGAAACTTGAGAAAGTGGGTTTTCTAAGTGAGATTTTTGAGATTAAATCTTACCCATTGATTAGACATGGCTAGATTGAATCTAGGTCATTGGTCTTTTAGGTTTGGCCAAAGAGAGGCTAAAGGAGGGAAAAGGGTAAGGATGAGGCTTATCGTTCACTTGAGAGAGTTGAGTGAAGAGGAAGAGAGGAAGTGAGGGTTTGGAGTTTGGACAGGCCAAAGGAGGCGCACTTGTGGAGGAGGGTGCAAGCTACCTTGAGGAAGCTTTCATGGAGTCTTGAGGCTTGAGCTAGATGGAGGGTGCACGAAGTGAGTGGGGGCACAAGTCTAGAGGAAGCACAAGGGTTTGAGGGCGCACAAGCTAGTGTAGGCGCATCCAAGGAGAGGAGGCACAAAGCTTGTGAGAGGGCGCTTTTGTTAGAGGAGGGTGCATGCTTGTATGTTGGAGCATTTGCTAGAGGAGGGGTGTACTAGTTCTTAGTGTGCACCAAGCCAAGGAGAGGAGGCACACTTGTGTAGAGGGCACAAGGAAAAGGAAAAGGCAAAGGCAAAGGCAAAGGCAAGGTCCAAGGGAAGAGGCAAATGCAAAGGCAAGAGGCATAGCAAATCGAAGAGGGCGCACAAAGAGCAAAGGGTGCATTCTTCAAGGGCTAGCAGACACAAGTTTTGAGGGACTCCATTACAAGCTTGAGGACAAGCTTGGATTGTATCAGGTTCCTTGTGTATTTACTTGTTGTAACATTTGATTTGAGATCTCCAATATATATCTATCTCTCTAACTGGTTTTCTTCATGGGGGGTTTTTCCAGGGTCATGTTGACCAAAAAAATGAGGTGTTCTTTTGTCATGCTTGCTTAATTATTTGCAGCCTGTTTTAATTGTTAAAGATCCTAGAGGAGTGTTGTATGTTTTGAGGTTTATGCATGTGCTAACATTGGTTAAGAAAACACTTGCAAGGGCACCTTAAAAGAGCATCCAACCATAATTTTGAAGGCAGAATATATCAGACCTGTTTGCTGTCCTAAAACAGCAGCAAGGACAGTTTTGTTATCTCAAACTTAGTGCCCATCAAGAGGTCAAAGACAGACTTGTTGCGCAGCCTTCTAGTTCCTCGGAAATCTACAAATTTTGCAATGATATGAGTGATTGAATGTGCATTTATGGCCCGGAAACCACTTCTTACCGCTTCTACAACAATTGTTTTCTTTCCTTTTTACTTCCTCGTTGGAGTTGCTACGAGAAGTGTCAGATTCTTTTTCAGCTTCATGTCTATATGATTTTTGGGTGTTACATTTGTGTCCATGTGACCACTTCTCTCCACAGTACCTACAATCACTCTCTTTTTGTTGTGAATAAAACTTATCGAATTTTTGTAATGGTGACCTTTCAAACTTTTTATTTTATTTTATTTTATTTCTGCAGCTTTTGCCTTGCATATGGCTATTTCCATGGTGGTAATATCATGTAGTTTTAAATCGTTTTGGATGTGCAACTTAAGTTTGGTTACATGTGACTGAATTAGGCGTTCCGTTGATATCTCAGGGACTCTTGTAATGTTTCTCAGTCACGGGTAAATTCGTCCACATTTCCCTTTTGTTGTACTCTAGTGAGTTCTGTAAAGAGTCTTCTTCTTTGATACTCTGGAATCTTTTAAAGAAATCATCCTTGAATCTATTCCAACTAATTGAAAAAGACGTGTTCTTCCACCACGTGTACCAATTGTATGCGTCTCCTTCTAGTTGCATGGAAGCATACTTGATTTTTTCATCATTAATATTGATACCATGGATTTTAAAATACTCTTCTGCCTTGTTAAACCATTCTACACCTTGTTTCTCATTTTCATCGAACTTTGATAATTCCAGTTTTTCTCTTATCAGGTACGCAAAAATTGGTTGATTCGTGTATGATGGGAATTGGTTAATGATTACTAAGCCATGAGGGGGCATGTTTGGTTGTGGATTTGTTGTACTCGAAAGACTTGACGGTGGATTAGAAGTGCTTGAAGAGTTCGTTTGTGGAATGGCAGTACTTCGAGAACCGATGTGTGCTACAAGATTTATTATGAGGTCTTCCAGTTCATCATGATTTTTATTGACCAGGGATTTTATTTTTGTTTGTTCTTCTTGAAGGGCATTATGATTCTGAGTAATCCGTTCTTCTAATTTGTAATGTTTCTCTTGAAAGTCATTCTTGAGTTCTTTATACTTTGTAGCGTTCAACTTTTGTTGCTCTTTTAACTTCTCCAACCTTGAATTGATCTCAACCATTTTTCTGGTCACCGACCGAGTTAATGCGACTTTATATATTATATATATAAAAAGCTAACTTAACTATATATAATCCTTTCCACACATTTTTTTGGTGTGATGAGACGAGACTGTACGGACGACCACACGGGAAATTAAGTATGGACGGGTACGGATTTGTCTATGGTAGCTAGAGGATAGTGTATGGAACTTCAGAAAAAAAAAGGCGGCAAAAACAGTATGACAACTTTTATGAAGAACTATTTGATGGAGTATAGAATTTAATTAAATGTACAACTATTGACTGATAATTAATTAATTGCATGGACGCGAATTTTAATTGCACGTGCCATACAACTGGTAAATTCGTACGGATTTGTATGGTGCAATAAAATTTCAGAGAAATTGTATGGATTGATGTGATGGAGAGTCTTATAACAATACAGATTGTGGCGGCTGGGTGGCTATACGGTTCAGTCGACAACCAACTGTAATACCAAATGAAGTGTACACGCTTAATAATTAAGTTTTCTCAATGCACTAAGACAAAGATATTTGATGTATGTAAGAAATGAATAAGAGATGGTGAATTACAATGAGAGGCCTCGCTCGTATCAATAGCATAAGCGGGTGCCTTTTCACTAAAAGTCACATCTTTTAATTAAACATGTGACTTTATAATATTATATTTTATTATTATTGATTTTGGGTTCCTATGTTTATGTATCTATTATTTCATCATTAATTAGCTAGACTTATGTATGTAACATATGGGAAGAATGTCTGTCCCATGCAAGAATGTTCACAAAAAGTTATAACAAAGGTGATAGTTTTTGGTGGAATTCTCCCTCGGGGTGTAATAGGGGTCAAAGGGCCATTAGAGTTAATAATAATAAATGTATGGTTGCCATTTAATGTAAAGTGAGCTAGCTCCATTATGTTAGTTATTATTAAATAAGGTTCATTAGGTAGTTAGCCATGAATAAATGTAGTGTGGCCTCAATAAAGAAAGCCCACTAGGTAGTTAGCATTTGGATGGATTCCTCCTTATGAATCATGTATTGGAGCTTAGCTCATTGGGAGGTTTCTCTTTCAAAGAGGCAAGTGAACATGAGTTGATCCTTACATAAAAGGATCAGTGTATGGTGTTGCCGTTCCTTAAGGGTTTTGATATGGAATAAAGTGTTGATCTTTCTGATATATTTTTTGTTATTCAATTTTAACGGTTAAGGATGATAACGAGTGGTATTAGAGCTCTTTCTCGGGGCAAAATAAAAGGAATTTTTTCTCTTTTGCAAATTCCCACTAGGAGAAATAGGGGCACAACACTTAGGTCCATTTTTGAAGCTTTTTGTGTAGGATAAACAACTCTCAAATCTAAGTTCCTCTTGAAAAAACAGTCAACTTAATTTTTTTTTCAAATTGGAGTTAGAGAACTGAAGATATCGTTGAGTTAAACTTAGCTCTTCTAGGGTTTTTTGGTGATGGCCATGGTCGTGAGTATTGCAGAGCATATATTTTTTATAGAGCGCCCAAATCATCTAGACTAGCACCATTAGACGTATAGTGGAGGGGCAATTTCTAGATTGGGGCCATGATAACCATTCCAATCAATATTAAGAAAGTTAGGACCATTTAAAATTCACCACTTGAGAACCCTTTTGGAACTAAAGAATGACAATGTGGAGAAATAGGGCAAACTTTATAAAACTGTGTAACCAAGTGATGGTATCTATAGAGAGGGTTGAGGTTGCTTTTCAAAAGGTTCAAGTAGCTTTTAAGGAGAATAAGGAATGGATGACATATGTTGCTAAGTGAATGGATGGCATATGCTGCTAGATTAGATCGTTATATTGTTTTTGTTGCAATAAACTCCTAGATTCTATTTCTTGTACTTAGATTAGTTCAAGCCTTAGATTATTTTCTTTAGGGACTACCCCCCTTGGCTTCACTAGGAGTTGGCATAGAGGGAGGAGTTGAGGATCAGGTGACAACACCTTGACTCAAGACTTGCCCCCAAGGACACACCCGGTGGATTGAGGATTTTTCCATGCTGCCCAAGGTGTGTATCAAGGCGGAAACACATTCCTCATGGTGCCCAACACTCTATCCCTCACGCATGTAGTGTTTTTCTCATGGGCAAAGGAGAAAGAAATTGAATGTGCACTGTGTTGGTTGCTTGAGGAGTTAAGTATTGAGAACTTAGTTTTATTTATACTTAGTCATCTATTTATTTTTCAACTTTTTTTGTTTTTCCCTAAAAAAACTGACTTTGGTCAAAGGGGACATGGGAGTATGGGTATTTTGGTGGAAACGTTTCAGTTTTTTAAGGGGGTGTTCCCTTTTGGAGAACCCATGTCCTAGGAGTGTGGAGAGCACGTCCCCTACCCTTAATAATGCATCCCCAAGTATCACTTAAAGTACGACAAAATGAAGATGTGGAGATCATCAAATTTGTAGAATAGCTTGAACATGATGAATTCAATGCAATGCATTTTTTATCTTTTTATTGTGTATGATGGTTATATGACATTGCGTAGCAATTTAAATTAAACTAGAGGTTCTATGATTGTGTTCCTTGTTAATGAGGACCAGCTTGTGGTTACTCTTCACTGCGGAGATGATTCATAGAGTTCCCAGCTGGTTGGGAGATCTACCATAGGAGAAAGGTCTGCAGGTTTTGTTGCTGAGACCTTCCTGATGCACTTACAATCCCTAATTGGACTATAGCAGTTCCACTGAGGTACAATCCATTATGTCCATTAGGATATTTTGTGGCATCTTGACAGTCAACAGTATGGGACTGATTACCATAAGGTTAGGGTTTGCCTTCCAGCATGTGATGCTGAGTTTTAGACTAATGATTTCTTAGTGGATTTTATGAGCGGTTAGTTGAGTGCCCTTATGAGTCAGGAAATTTCCCAGTGTAATAGGACAATTTTTATATCTGGGAATTTCAGGTGATCAAACCACTGCATAACCTCGAGGCATGCTGAACCTTGTATCAAAGAGCTCTGGCAGGGAACAGATTCGAACCCTGACACTTTCCTGCTTTAATTAAAAAACTCCACTTTATCAAGTACTGAAATTCATACTATGAACCATGGCCTACTGCCTGTTGGTAGTGCAAAGTCAGGCTTTTTATGACATTTTGGCCCAGGTATTGTTAGTCAGGGTTCCATGTTCCAGTGTTATTTTTCCAAAATAAAAAATGTTTTTCTTCTTTATGTACACTTGATTGACAAGAGATAGTGGCCAGGAATGCTATTTTAAAGTGTTTATATTATACCAGCTTTGAATTGAAAAAACTTGTTATGACATGCTATGAAAATTTAACAGGTCTAGCCGTGGGCCGACAGCAGATGGTGACTTAGGAGTCTGTTTAAGTGCTCCTGGTGGCGCTGTTGCTCCTGTCCCTAGATGGACATTACAGAGGCGGGTGCTAATGAACGGGACTTCCATGGCTTCTCCATGTGCTTGTGGTGGTGTTGCTCTTTTGCTTAGTTCCATGAAGGTGATATGGCATCTTGTGACTTTGAGTGTTGTTTCAATCCTAAATTTCTGTGTCAAAAGCTCTTGAAGTGATTTGAAGATGCAAAAACTCATGGAAGGTTTTGTTTGTTCCTCATTCTTAGGCTGAGGGTCTTTCTATCAGCCCATACACTGTACGTAAAGCCTTGGAGAATACTGCAACCATTATTGGTAACCAGCCAGAAGAAAAATTATCAACTGGACATGGGCTGATGCAAGTTGATCAGTAAGTTTATAGCTTAAAAGTTAAATTTGGTTGATAATTTTTTTTGTGCATTGAAATGTTATCATCTGCATGGTTGAATTGCCTTATGTCTTTTCCACTACAATGAGTCAAAATTACCCAAAGCACAGGCACAAGTGATTTAATTCTGACAAGTTACTATTTTTAATTAAGCTACTAAGTTATGGTATATGTCTTGCAATACAGAGCATATGAGTACGTACAAAACTGCAAGGATGCACCTGCTGTTTGGTATCGGGTTAAAATCAGTCGTAGTGGAAATTCAGGTGAAATGAAATTAAATTAATCTTAAAATGGGGAATGCTTAATGTATTCTGTATCTAGTGTTTTCTATACATATTGAGTAGAATATTCACCTTTGTTGTTTATTGAGACATTTTCTTAATAAAAAATTTCAGTAATTTTTTAGTGGAAACAAGTCTGAGGTAGTGTGTTTTTTTCCAGGTACTGGTTTTCTGCAAATGTTTATATGCAACTAGTTTTCTAAATGTTTAAATTATTTCACTTGTCATATTCACATTGCAGTCTATTCTTGTAATATCTTTCTTCTTAGGTTGTTGAAAAAAACAATATTCTACAAAACTGCAAGGATGCGCCTGCTGTTTGGTATCAGGTTAAAATCACTCGTAGCAGAAATTCAGGTGAAATGAAATGAAATTAATATTAAAATCGGGAATGCATAATGTATTCTGTATCTAGTGTTTTCTATACAGATTGAGTAGAATATTGACCTTTGTTGTTTATTGGGACATTTTCTTAACAAAGAATTTCAGTAATTTTTTAGTGGAAACAAGTCTCAGGTAGTGTGGTTTTTCCAGGTACTGTTTTTCTGCAAATGTTTATATGCAACTAGTTTTCTAAATGTTTAAAATATTTCACTTGCCATATTCACATTGCAGTCTGTTCTTGTAATATCTTTCCTTTTAGGTTGTTGAAAAAAACAATGATCCACCAAGTTTCCGGAGGGGGGGGATGTGGTAAAAGGAAAGGCATCCAGGGGACTTGTGGATACCCCCCCCAAATTTTAGGAAATGTCATGTGAAACGTTGGGGTCCCCGATATAAGGGACCCCTTCCAAAATGCTATAAATATATGAGAAACAATCAGAAGTCACAAACATGAACAATGAAAGCACGGAATAAATATTCACATCTGCTTTAGGATTTGATTTTTTTGTGGTTTAAAGAAAATTGAATTTTTCTATGTCCATTGGGAAAAAATTGTGGGGGAGTGCCCAAAGGTCCCTTTTTCGAAGGGGGACGCCCATGAGTTGTTGATGATTACAGCTGCGTGAGACATTCTCCAGGACACATACTAAGTGAGTCGGCCTGTGAGAGAGCCCATGAGTTGGGTGTGCCCATGAGATGGGTGTGTTGTTCATCTCTGAGACGGAGATGGAATGTTGTGTGCCCCTCTGTTGGGTGAGGAAGCCCATGAGTTGGGTGTGCCCATGAGATGGGTGTGTAGTTCCTCTCTGAGACGAAGATGGAATGTTGTGTGCCCCTATGTGGGGTGAGGAAGCCCATGAGTTGGGTGTGCCCATGAGATGGGTGTGTGGTTCCTCTCTAAGACAGAGATGGAATGTTGTGTGCCCTTGTGTGGGGTGAGGAAGCCCATGAGTTGGGTGTGTCATTCTCACTGAGACGGAGATGAAACGATGTATTGGTCTCCTCTGTGCAGAGAGTTGAGATGATGTGATACTCCAGATGATTCTCCTGTGAGATGCAAATGATCCGGATTTTATGAGCAGAACGAAATGAATACAGATTATTAAAAGATGCTTAACATAGAATAACAGAGATACAGTAAAACTGGTTTTCTATTCAATAAGGAAATAAGCTGAAACTGTAGAATGCAGTGGAAAACAAGCTTGCTGGAATGGTGGCGGCTTATCTCTGAGAAGAGATGTGACGGTTGCGCTCATTCGCAAGAAGATGATTACAATGAGGCTCTGAAGGCCATTTTTACAATAAACTGGAATGTCACAAACCCTAAACATCCAAAAAACCTAACCCTAGGAGATGAAGCGCCAAAAGTCACGTGGGCCCCGTTTGGGTAAGTTAGTACATCAACTTCCCGGGGTCGTAACTTTTGCATACAATCTCCGTTTGGGGCGCACGATAGCTTGTTGGAAAGGTATCGTCGAGGAGATTCATTTTGTGGGCTCAATTAGAGCCTTCGACTATCGTTGAGAAGCTCGATCCTGAAAAACCTTCATTTAGGCCCTCAAAATGGCCTTGGAAGTTAAAAACTACTAAAAATAGTAAATTACCAAAATTGCCAGAGAACTGTTTTGAGCCAGTTGGAAAAGGTGGGTGGCCACCAATATCCACCTGGATCAATCCTCCCTCCTTAGGAAGCAATGGTTTCTATTGCGTTGAGTTCCCCCATCAGATGAGGAAATTTCTGTTGAATTTGGCTCCAGGTGAGCCACTTACCTTGGTGTAGGAGATGCCCTGCTTTGACGACTCGATAAAGCTGGATCGTTTGCTGTCAAGTGCCCTTGATCTGTGTGTCCACAATTTGATCACTGGATACCTATTGCATGCAGTTAGGGTTGAGCTCTATTGGTGTCAACTGCTCTGCTATCTCTGAGGTGTCCAATAATGGTGGGAAATATGGCTGAAAGAGAGCTACGTTGAAGACTGGGTGCAGGCCAAGGAAAGGGGGAATGTTGAGCTCATTGTGACCCACAGCCTTGTTGATGGTGTACGACCCATAACGGAGTGGGCGAAGCTTCCGATGGGGCCCTCTAAGGTGTTCTTTCTGCAAGTGCAACCTAACTTTGTCACCCACCTGAAACTTATGTGGCACCCGATGTTGATCATGGCGCTGCTTGTACTTGGTATTAGACTTCTATAGAATATCTTGAATCTGTTGGCGGATGTGCTGGATTCGCTCAATGAACCGAGTGGCTTTGTCAGCTTCTGGTGGAGCAGCGGTCGAGGTGGTCGCCAGGGGTGGTGCAACTTCCATGGGGCCCAATAAGTTGGAATCCCAACCCCACCTGAAAGGGGCCGTGGCCAGTTGAGCTATGTAGGGCTCGGTTGTAGCTATGCTGGACATAGGGAAGACTCTCATCCCATGTGCGGGGGTGTTTTGAATTGTACATGTGCAGGATATGTACGATCATCCGATTGACGACCTCAGTTTGGCCATCTGTCTGGGGGTGGAAGGCAGTGTTTTTGGTGAGCTTGGTATCCAGCAGCGACCAGAGGCTCGACCAGAATGTTCTGAGGAACCGACTATCACGGTCTGAGATAATGGTTTGTGGGATCCCAAAATGCACCCATACTCGTTCAAAGAAGAGCTTGGCAGTGGCTTCTGCTGTTATGTTCTTCTTGCGTGACTAGAATCGCCATCTTGGAAAAGCGATCAACAACCACAAAACCACAGTCATTTCCCCTCTTGGTGGACGGGAGGCTCGACACGTAGTCCATTGAGATGGATTCCCACGACCTTTTAGGAGTAGGTAGAGGGGTGTATAGGCCCTGTTTCTTTGTGGTTAGTTTGGCAATAGCGTAGGCGGTGCAGGACCTGATATACCTGACTTGATAGAAATGTTTTTGCAGCACTACCACTGTTTTTTCGACGCCAAAGTGTCTTGCCACCCGACTGTAGTGAGCTTCCCAAATCAGCTTCGCTTGCTTGCTTGATGGAATGCAGCAATGGATCAGACGACACAAAAGCCCGTCATGAAGATGGAAATTAGCGACCACTGAGTTGGCGCCCAACATTTGGTAGGTGGTGGAGAAGTCAGTGTTTGTCTCGTAGAGGTGGGGCCATCCAGAGGTCTCGTGGCCGCAAGAGTCTAGCACCGTGGTGAGTGCTGCGACTGGAGGTCGGCTGAGGCAATCAACAACTCGGTTGGTACTTCCTTTTTTATACTTGATGTTGAGGTGGAATTGCTGTAAGTATGTGGACTACTTCTGATGGCGGTCATTCTGCAATTTGCCTTGCGTCTTCATGAACTGTAGTGGCTTATGATCAGTGTGGATGACTGTTTGCTTCCCAAGAATGTAATGTCTCCACTGGCGGCAGACTTGCACAATGGAGTACATTTCTTTGTCGTAAGTAGGGTACTTACCGACAACATCTGATAGTGTCTCACTATGATATGCCATGGGGTGGCCGTGTTGAGTGAGAATGACGCCCACAACATAGTTTGAAGCATCTGCTTCGATCTCAAAGGGATGTTGCAGGTCCGATAATGAAAGTACTGGGGATGAGCACAAACGATCCTTCAAACGATCCTTCAAGTCCTTGAAGGCTTGGTGTTGGGACAGGCCCCACACAAATTTTGCCTTACTGCCACCCCTGGTTACTTGGTTAAGGGCCCATGCGATATGAGAGAATCCCAACACGAACCTGCGATAGAAATTGACGAGGCCTGTTATCCCCACTTTTAGGGATAACTAGGAGATCATGTCTCGAGGCCCACATGCCCTAGACATGGAGTACCGAGAGCAAGATTGACCTGAGCATGGCCCTGGAGGGCCCATCCTTTTCTTCTTCCATCAACTTCATCTTGTCAGCAGCAGCAACATCCATCACCATCGGCTTGGTCTTGTATCAGAAGAGGTTCTTGCTCCATGAGGTAATTGGTCCAAGTATCATGGTATGTGTCACTTTTGATCATTGAAACCTTTAAATATATGCATCTGATTCCTTTTATCTCTAACAACTGCTTGGATCTTACATTAGCCTACATGACCACGCTTGGGAAAATTGACTAGGTGCCCTAGTAAGCCTGTGCCCATAATTCTTGGTTTGCCACTGGGGAAATTTCTGAAAAGCCATTGTCCGCTTCCATCATAGCACCACTGTTTCATCTTGTTTCCTGCTCATTTATCCCATTCCCCTTGTTCGGGCATTGGGTTGACCTATTTGCAGGATTGCATCTTATCTTGTGGGAAGAAGGGGCTAAAGGCCCAGAAGGTAAAAGCACCTGGTAAAAGACAAAAGCCTAGAAATAAAACCT
>ML804416.1:43354-54548 GCA_009831015.1 Picea engelmannii
TCGATCTGATTTTTGTCTCTAAAGTTTCTATCTAAAGAATCTAGATCTAGTGTAGGAAAATAATCCCTTCATTCAAATAATTTTCTGAAATTTTTAGAGGGATAAAAGATAATATTTTCCAAGTGTTTTCATTGTTCAAATCTAGCATTCAAGTGCTTTTAACTTGCTGTTTTAGAACAACCACAAAAGACCCTAAGGAAACATGCTTTTTAGCTTGATTTCCTTAGTTCTTTTTTGCAATTTTTTGTCGAATTTAACTTGGAAATATTTTGGCATTTCTACTAATAACCAAAGACACTCTTAAAGTGTTTTTGGCCATCTTTTGTACTCTCTTGTTTTTTGTTTTGTGCAGGTCATTGAATAAACAAGGGGAGATTCTGCCAAAATTTCGCTGATTAGGAGAATTTGGGACTTCCAGAAGCACCCTATACCTTCCTAAAGATTTTTGTAACTTGTAAAACCTTTGATCCATCATTATAAGGATCCAAAATCTCTTTTGAAAGAGATCTCAAGTCTCTACAAGAGACCTTTGTAACCGAGTTAATAAAATAAGTGAGCCAAGGTGAAGAGAAACGAGGTACTATCAGGCTGTTAAATTTAGTCTGTCTTTGACCATATTTTAGCTCTAAGTTTGACTTTCCAAAACTGTCCTTTGCTGCTTTTTAGGACAGCAAACTGTTTGGTTACTTTCTGCTGATAATTTTTGTGTTTAAGTGTCCTTTTGAGGTGCCCTTGCAACTGTTTTTCATACAAATGATTAACACATACAATATAACTCAAAACACATAACGCTCCTCCGAATATTTACAACTCTAAATGCTGTTCTAACACTTCTAAGAATGCATAAAATTGACACATGTTTTTGTCAACATGACCCTGGAAAACCCCCCATGGGGAAAACCAGTTTGGAGTAGATGTAAATATAGAAGGCCTCAAAGCAAAATGTACAACACGGAAAACATTTACAAGTGAACCTGGTACAATAGCAACCCTTCTCCGAAGCCTTGGAGTCCCTTGAAGATGTCTCTGTTAGCCTCTTGAAGCAAGGCACCCTTTGCCTTGGTGCGCCCCTCTTGCTTTGCTAGCCTTTGGTCCTCTTTCCTTGTGCCTTTGCCTTTGCCTTTGAGATGCTTTGCCTTTGCCTTTGCCCACTTGATCCTTGGTGAAACTCTTGCCCTCTTGCCTTGGAATTAGCACCCTCTACACAAGTGCGCCCTCCTCCATGGCTTGGTGCCCACCTCTCCTCAGTGCGCACCTCCTCTAGCAAGACCCAAACAAATGGAAGTGTGCCCTTAGCTTCTCACTAAGGCCTCCCCTCAAGTAATGCGCCCTTCCTCCTCCATGAATCCTCTCACAGATAAGGTGGGCCCTCCTTGAAGCTGTGCGCCCTCAAGCTAGGAATGCACCTTAGCTCATGTGAGTGCCTCCTCCTCCATGGAAACACCTTCCTCCAAGCTATGCGCCTTCCCACACCTCAAATAGGAAACCCTCAACCTTGAGTGCCCTCCTCTCCTCAAGAAATGCGCCCAAGTGATCTCCTCCTTCTCCTCTCCCCTCAAGTGAAGAATGAAATTTCAATGAATCTCATCTTTTCCTTATTACCTCCTTTAGCCTCTCTTTGGCCAAACCCTAAAAGATCAATGGCCTAGATCCAATCTAGCCAAGTCTAATCAATGGGTGAGATCTAATCCAAAAATCTTGCTTAGGAAACCCACTTTCCTTAGTTTGCTTTATGTCCTTTAACTCACCCACAAAGTGAATTAAATGTCACTTTAATGACTTAAGTGACATATTTCACTTTTGACTTAAATCTCCTAAGTCAAACTGAAATTAGAATCATAAAGTAAATTAATGAGGGTAATAGTCTTCCCCTTTGTGTTTAGAGACTCACAAACACAAGGGTACCACTTTCCAAGGTACCCAAATCTCAACAGAGCATTTGAGACTTCTAGAAGCACCCTATACCTTCCTAAGGATTTTTGTAACTTGTAAAACCTTTGATCCATCATTATAGGGATCCAAAATTTCTTTTGAAAGAGATCTCAAGTCTCTACAAGAGACCTTTGTAAATGACTTAATAAAATAAGTGAGCCAAGGGAGGCCTTACTTTTTGTTTTCCCCCTAGGGGGGTTGGTGTTGTGGTTTTGGGCATTTTTCATTTAGTTTTCTTTATTTTGCTTGAAAGTTCAAACAATCTCACATATAAAGATTCAAGAATAAGCTAAAATAAATCACAACTTTAGGTTTAGTTTCCTTTTTGCAAAGTAGATCACTAGTTGCTAGTTTAGCTTTCTTTTATTTCTGCAATTTCAAAGTTGGAAAATAAACCCCTCCCCTCAGCTCCTCGCAAGAGGCTGGTCAGTGATGACTTAGTAATTAGAGAACATTTTCCTTTCAACATTTTCCTTTCCTGTTTAAAATAAATCTTCCCCTCAGCTCCCGGTGTTGTTCTTGACCCTTCTAGTTGTGAGCTTGCCTCGATCTTCTGGAAGTAAGTTTTATACACGCAGGGCTGGTCAGTGTGCAGTAGTTGTAATAGGACAATCTCAAAAGAGGACGATTGCTTGGTTCAAATAACCGCGTAGGGGGAGTGTGTGAAGTTTCACTGAATACCTCGGGCTTGTTCCCCTCAGTGTTGGACCTCCGACACCTCTAGTGGGCTTGTTGGTGAAACCATTGGGTTTCGACAAGTTCTCAACAATTCTTTGAGCTAAAGGGATAACCTCTTGAGGCCAAATCTAGTTTAGTTTGCTTTACTTTTACAATCTCATTTCAAAGCAAATAAAATTCATCTCATTAATCTACTTTAATTCTCAAAGACAATTTTTCATAAAGTAATCGTTCATAGAACTGCCCACTATCTCTTTAAGGCACTGGTCTCATTGTTTCATATACACAAAGCCATTTGCTTCAAGTACATTTATTTCTCAAGCACTTTTTATTATATCTTGAAGTATTTCCTTTATTTACTTGCCCCCAAGGACACACCAAGTGGATTGAAGATTTCTTCCACGTTACCCAGGTGTGTATAAAGGCGGCAACATGCCCAAAAGAATAAAGTATAATGAAAAGATACCTTCCCAGAAGAGAAGTCGGCCCAGCTAGAAGGACAGGAAGACTATAAATAAGGAGGCACTTTAGCTCATTTGTTCACTCACTTACACTCTCTCAGCTACACAGAAGCAAGGCACAAGTTTGGAGAAGGTGATGCAGCAGCTGCAGTGACTCAATTTCTTCTTGTTCAGTCTTTTGGTATCTCTCTCTTGTGCGCTACTCCTTGAGGAGGTGCGCTACCTTGGTATGGTATTGCTGCTGCAGCTGTGGTGGCATTTCTGGTTGAGCTAGCCTTTGTGCTAGGGTTTATCTGATTGGACTTGCTTTGTGAACAAAATCTATCTAAGAAAGGTTGCTGGGTTTTTTCCCCATTTGGAGTTTTCCCAAGATAAATCTTGCGTTCTTTTTGTCTCTTGTTTATGCTGCTACTGCTCAATACATGATATATATATGTTATTGGTAATGAACTAAAATAACACAAGTAACACTAATGCTCTGTAAAGAAGGAAAATCTAACACTTCCTGTGTAAGTCAACTAGATTTCATGCTTGTTTACTGACCAATGTGGTGCCAAAATAATAAGAAGGATTTTAAAGGATAGTTTTGTGATATTTTCATTTCTTTTATGTGGTTTCCCAACTATTGGTATTTAAAGCTATATTGAGCCCATTTCCTGGCTCATAAGACCAAGGAATTATGCAGTTTCCTAGAATTATGCAACGAGATTTCATCTCTTTCCAGCTTAAGAGGATTCCTTGGTTAGATGATATCATTCTTCAGAGGATAATTTATTTCTGTAAAGGTTGGATAGGAGATTTATAATTTTAAAAAGTTGTATTACATTGATGCCAACTGTACCGCACTATGAGCTATTTTTATACTTGTTTCTTGGATTAGTAGCATGGTTTATATCACATTTAGGCACTGGATAGAGATGCTTTGACCACTCTCTTTGTATATTGATTATGCATACTATCTTTTTCTGTTTGGCCATTTTTAGTTACTTATGGGCATATGGTGTAATAAGTTATAACTATGTTTCTTTCTTTGACTGCATTGTTTTTTATAGATCATTTAAATCAACAAAGATGCCAGAAATGTTTCCTTTACTTCTGACTATACTTTTTCTTCCAGTTTCATATGACACAGATTTTGCTAGTATGCTTTTTATGCATTACAAATTTCTTTGCTACTCAGTATGTGGTTTTTTGGTCATATCAATACCGGGTGTTAAATGCAGTTTTTCAATGTAAGATTTTGTCTTTATGAACCGGTGAGACTTATATCATGATGTAATAGCCATTGAAATAGTATCATGTAGATGTTGGATATGTACCAGTCAACATAATACTGGATGATTTTGGTAAAATAGCCATGTATACTTGAGGAGCAACTGTAAGGTTTAGGGACGTATGCCACCTGAACCTCATAAGGGAGGCGTGCAATTTGACTTGCTAACTGTCCCTTTTCTGAGTTTTGATTCTGAAATTTGAATACAGGTTCTAACATGCGTGGAATTTATTTAAGGGAAACTTCTGATTGTCAACAGACCAGTGAGGTACTGACAATTTTAATGATGAAATTTACTGCTTTAGTTTTTCTTCTGTTCTTCATGCCATTCTACAGGATTGAGCTACAATGATAAATGTTTCACAAAATTGTTGAGTAGAAAAATGTGATTTTCCTACTTTTACCTGTCAAATCTGTTATCTATCACCCTTTCAGCAATATTTAGTTTTACTTATCCATTGGAGAAGTGCAAAAGCAGGAAAGCATAATAGTGTTTCCAACAATGCTGTTTAGGTACCTCTTTACTGAATCTCAGATGCTTCTTATCTGATTTGCTTTTTAATCAATCCCTCATTTTTTGGAGTTCTTAATTGTCTCTAACCTAAACTCCTCCAAAGACCCATTGAGGTTTTATGATTACGATGTGAAGGTTTCTGTCTCTTACTGCTATGCCATGGTACAGTAAATTTGTGAGGCTTGAGTTTATTGAATGTGATAAGATGCATATATTAAATATTTGAAGAAAATACATATATCTGCAGAACAATTTAGTGCCAAAACTTTGATGCTAATGCTCTATGTGATAACTTTGCATTGCTTCTTATTTCTGGAATAAGATATGTTTTTTTACTTCTGTTTCATTTTTTTTAAAGGGAAGCTGCCTTTTTTCATTTGGATGGTAAACCTGTGGGAAAATCTTGGTCACACTCCATGTAATTATAGTAGCTACGAGTGAGGTTGCTTGTACTAAGTTAGCTCAAATTCCATTAATTCTGGCCAACACCGCTCACAAGGATACAGATCAGTATGCACATTGCAAACCAATATAATCAGCATTATTTAACAAGGGTGGACCAAACCCAAATGCCTGAAGGCTACAACAATAGCCACAACTGGCAAAGCCTATACAAAGGATGAGCATGCCACCAGGGTTTGAACTTGGGTTTTCATCATAACAACTGCTCTAAGTTGACACTAGACCACAGCCCAATGGACTCTTCTGTTACATTTATAAGGTTGTTCCCATATTTTGATCCATCCCTTCCGAAAAGTAACAATTGGTAAAGTCCATTCTGAGGACCTTTCTGTCTGACATAAAGGGTGTGAACATCATGTTCATTAATTTAGAAATATGTCAGTTAAGTTTCTTTGCATTCATTCACAGACAATTTTGTTATTTGAGATTTAATGCTCATGCTCTCTGTGTAGATTTCTTCCTGATATTGCTATGTTTGCATGCAAATATTTTAAGCAATTCATAGTCCTCAGTATTGTATATATAATAGTCATCAATGACTGATGCCAAGAATATCAGTAACTTGGCCAAGCTTTAAAAGAATCAAAATTTCTATACAGTGACAATGCCGATCATTTGAACAGTCAAACATATCTTCTGAACTTTGCACTAGGCATAGACATATTCTGCTATAGGAAGCTTCAATGTGGTATGTGCTGAATGACACTGGAAGACTACCCAATATACATATTCAAAGGGCCTGTCCATGCTGCCCTCAATATGGTTGTCAGTCGTAAAGCTTCATTTTTCGTTTCTGTATAGGGCACTTTCTGTCATTCTAGTTTATGGTTTAAAGCTACTAATAGTAATTTTTAATACTTAAAACAAATAGAGTGATTCCTTTTATGTTTGTCTAATATCTATCACAATACCTTCTAAATATGATCAATAAAAGAAGAAAAGGCTTACTAGAATGTGTATATTTTTTGATCATATTTAGATATAGAAGACTACGGTCACTAACATAATAAATCACTTTAAGGAATTCTGAATTCTTTCTGCCTAAATAGCTGCCCATGATGAATGCTTGCTCATCTCTCCCCCCTTTCTTGCTTTTGTTCTTGTGTTGTAATAGATGACTTCATTTCCACACATGATTTATTTATTTATTTAATATTTGTGTTTCCTTTCCCGAGGGCTCAGTTTGCTCATTGGGCCAAAAGTTTCAAATGGAATGGGGATTATACGTGGAAGATCTTAAGTAACATTTATGAAAATGTGTTGCATCTTTGATTTTGATAATGTTGTATTCCTTTTTAGAGTTTACCTTCTTGGTTAACCCCTTTATACTCTCTATTTTGATTTTGTTTTTGTATTTCTTTCTGCACCTAAGACTTGCGTTTGGCATTCTCACACTGCTATTTTGGTTTGTTGTACTTTCTAGTGCCATTGAGCTATTTTGTGGACATTAAAAATTCTCTTTCTTTCTTTGAGTATGCTAAGGTTCATTATGGGCTCATGATCCATCTATTTCAAAACTTATTTGCTTTTTTATTGCTAGTTTGTCTGGACATTAGTTTGCTATCTAATTCTGAAATTGAATCTCAGCTATGGGGGTCTTTTGCCAGTGGACTGTGCAGGTTGAGCCAAAGTTCCATGAAGACACCGACAAGTTGGAAATATTAGTTCCTTTTGAAGAGTACATTCAACTGAAATCTAGTAATTCTGAAGTAGTGAAGGTCCCTGAATATCTTCTCCTCACACATAATGGACGTAGCTTTAAGTAAGTGTTGTTTAATTTACACTCATCTAGGTCTTTATTAATTTTTGCTTTGTATGGAATGTTTGTGACTACTGAACTGACCCTTTGATGGAATGCAATATTACTGGATGTTTTTGATGATCTGGGTTGCACAAATTGCTTTGTACTATAGACCACTGTTGCAAAACTCTGTAATGGAAAAACAATCGGTGGGGATCATCAACTCAGGAAATTGGAAAAATCAGAAAAGCTTAGAAAAATGAGGAGAAATCTTTTGAAAACTTTAATATGCACATTGAATATCCTGGCTTGCAGATTTTACTGTATTGGGCTAAGTCCATCTTCACACATCTATGACAACTTTGTTCAGTTTTAGTGCTAGAATCTCTGCAATCTGTCTTAATTGTACACAAGATTGTCTTAACTTTGTCGTTTTCTGTTTTAATACAGAAAATATCTTACTTCCATTGGTGCAATAAGGTCTGTATAATATGAGTCGTATTTTCTAAAAAATAATACAGAACAATATTTTCAACTAAGTGACTGCCAGTAAATTGGCCTTGCTAAAGAAGCCATACAACTTTAATACTGTATTGCTCAGCTTGAGCTCTAACGAAATAATCTATTACATTTGCTTCTATCACATATAATACTGAAGTAGCAAGTTAACCATGCTTTACAGACCTTATGGTATGATCAGTGTTGGAGCAAAGTGGGAACTTGGAGGGAATTGGACAGAATCTTGAGAGTGGTTGGAAAACATGAAACATTACAAAGGAGGAATTTATGGCACTAGAAACCTTAAATATGAATCCAGACATCATGATTCTTAAAGCAGTGAAGGGAAATGCAACTGTGGTTGTGGACAAATCTGACTATGATGCGAAAAGGTTTGATCTGGTAAACTTTCAAAGTCACAAGAAATTTGAACTGCAGATGATCCACGTTTCTATCTGTAAATTAAAATGCAGCAACAGAATAGACTGGTACACAAGAAATAAACGCTGCACAAATTAAAAATACGCAGAGAATGAAAAGAGAAGGACACTGGAATTGAGAAGTAAGTGACCATTCATTGTATTTCAGCAAGCAGACACCCTTTTTATCAGACTGGGCGATTTTTGTTTTACAGCAACAGAAAGAGACTTGCTGGTTTATTTCTGACCGACAATCACTGTTTCACTTTTTATTTTAGTTAACTGCCTGATGGAAAAATCATGCTAATTACTTATTAGGAACTTCCCTGCTCAGCTGGACTGGCGAGGACAGTTTACAATAGAAACAGTTATGCGAAGGGAGATGGGTGCCCTCTTTGGTGGCCCAATTTCTCCCTGTTTAGATCTGGATGTGTCCCTGCTTCCGCTAGCAAGTGAGGGAAAGAACGTTGCTGGAGACATGAACTTGGCCTACGTAGGTGTCTGGACCTTACGGCCCACAAGGTAGGAAACATAGTGTTTCTGGTGAGTGTTGCGAGTCCAAGAGTCTAGAATGGTGTCCGGGAGCAGAGGAGGCTGAAAATCTGGTATATTGTCCACTGGATGATGTACCGTAATGGTTTCCTCAAGGAGTGGTGGCTCGAACAGCTTGAGATTGTTGACGTTGAGCACATCGTGGATGCCAAGTTGTGGCAAGTCCAGGCGATAGGCATTCTCACCAATTCTTTCGAGCACGGTGTATGGACCATAGCGTAAAGAGTAGAGCTTATGATGTTGTCCGCGGAAGTGGTGCTTGTCCAGTGATAGCCACATTCGACTGCTAGGCTGAAAAACCAATGGTGTGCATCGTTTATTGTGCCTCTGCTTGGCACGTTCCTGTGCTGCTTGCAATGCCTCTGCTACTTGGGAATGCCATTGTACAATGTTTTGGATGAAACTCTGCGTTGATTGTTGCTCTTGTTGTTGTCGTGCAGACCTCGGGGATGCAAGATTGAGTGGTAACTATGAGGGCGCACTTGGCTGAAATCCTAGGTAAACCTCGAAGGGTGAGAAGCCTATGGAGGAGTGGGTGGCCTTGTTATAACTGTTCTGAATGACGTGCAGATAAGAGTGCCACTGCTTATTTTTGGCAAAGCAGCTGCAAAGAGAGTGGACTAGCGTGCGGCTCACAACCTCTGTTTGGCCATTAGTTTGGCGGTGAAAGGTGGTGGAGAAACAGAGTTAGCATCCGAGCGAAGACCATAGAGTACGCCAAAAGGTACCGAGGAAGCGAGAGTCACAATCTGAAATGATACTATTGGGTAAGCCGAAATGGGGCCACACATGATGGAAAAAGAAGTTGGTAGTTTGCGCAACAATTGTAGTTTTATGACAGGGAATGAACAACGCCATCTTAGAGAAATGACAAACTACGACCCAAATAACATCATGCTTGTGAAATGTGGTAGGGAGACCACTCAGAAAGTCCATGGAAATGGATTCCCATGGACGAGAAGGAATTGGTAGAGGTTGGTATAGACCATGGAGACGATTAGATGGTTTACTTTGTGAACAAAGGGAGCATGTATGAATAAATTTTTCTACCTGTTTGGACAGTGCAGGCCAGTAGAAATGGCGTTGGAGATTGGGGATGGTTTTGGCTATGCCGAAATGCTCGCCACAAGAAGATGCGTGTACTTCTTGGATTATAATAAGACGGTCTTCTGTCTGTGGCACGCATAACTGATTAAGTTTGTAGAGCCACCCTTCACAGACGGTGTAGTCCAGAAAGGGAGTTTGGTTGATGACAGTAGGTTGTTGCAAAACACTCCAGACTTTGCCGAAACATGGATCTGTAGCATACATGTCCTTCCTTGCGTCATAAGCTACACAATGCACTTCTAAAATGTGCATAACCTGCACTGGGGGCCGACTTAACAAGTCTGCCATCTTATTGGAGGCCCCCTTCTAATATTTAATAACTAGGTGAAACTGTTGAAGATATGCTGCCTATTGCCGCCTTATACACACCTGGGGTAATGTGGAAGAAATCTTCAATCCACTTGGTGTGTCCTTGGGGGCAAGTTTCGAGTCAAGGTGCTGTCACCTGATCCTCAACTCCTCCATCTAGGCCAATTCCTAGCGAAGCCAAGGGGGGTGGTCCCTATAAAAATAACCTAAGGCTTTTACTCTACTGAAACTGAAAAGCACAACTATTCTAGGAGTTTATATTTGAAGCACAAGATTTAATCAAAGCAACATAAGTTTAATCAGAGGATACAACCTGTGAAACAAACCATAAGCATTAATCATTCACCACATAACTTTAAATCAATAGATAAGTTGACAAGAAATAAATAAGGATAGACCAGTGCCAGATAAAAGCCAATTGTGATGTGATGAATGTGCCGCGTTAATTTTATCTTGAGGATTTTAGTTAGGGGATTTGGAATATTAAAAAGTGTTTGAGACCATGAAGTGGGGATTGAAGTCGGGGTCCCCACTCTTTGTGTGCAAAGTGAAATGTGGCCTCTTTGTTCGTTATTCGCCAATCTTATAGACTTACCGACTGGGTGTGCCGTAGGTCCAACGAGGAGAGTTTCCCCTTGACTTAACATACTCCACCCAGGATAGAGGTCTTAGATGAATAACACAACCGAGAGGTTTCCCTAATTATGCTAGCATGTGTTGCTCAAACCATTTCTGGGTTCCCAAAGCCACTTGAGCGTAGCAGTAGGATTGCATATGTGGTTTAAACAACTCGGGTTTATTCCAATATCTTGCAAAAATTGAAACTAGCAACTAGTGTCCTATGAAAGCAAACCTAAAACTTGCAATTAATTTTAAAAATTCAATTTAGTGAGATGAGTTTATTTTATCATTTTTTATGCAAGTTGAAGCTAAAGAAAGCAAGAGAAATGGGACACAACCCCCAAAAACAAGAAAAGGAAAAAGACACCGGTTTCCCCCCAGGGGCAGGGGAAACGACGAGGGATGAGCATTGTGGCTCGCAAACATCGAGGGTTTTGAAAGAGGTTAAACTTCAAAATTTTGGCGGAGCCTCCTCTTGTACCTATTATTTCTGCGAGAAAACAACAAGCTATTAAACTCAAAAGATGGCCAAAAACACTTTGGGAAGTGTCTTTGGTCAACTCAAAAAATTGCAAAAATTGACTAAGTTAAACTAGGCTAAAACAAGGGAAAGTAACTAAGGAGTGA
>ML804416.1:57352-75940 GCA_009831015.1 Picea engelmannii
TGGAATTATATGTGGATAACCACTTATTGCAGAGAAATCAATAGTTCTAAAAAGATCATTCATTTCAAAGCTAGACTTATTAAAAAAGAAAGGTCTAACAGAGATGGCCTGGGACCCAAAATTATTAAGGATCCTACGAGAAGAAAGCTTGGCTAACTTCCTCCAAAAACACCTTCGGGTTCAAGGATGAAGTTAAGCAAACCGTGAGTTCCTCCTTGCAAAATACTTTGTCAAATTATTTTGAAGTGGAGTCGCCAGATGATCAAGTTTATTCTAAACAAACAAGAAGCATCAAACAAAGAAAAAAGGAAAAAAGGAAAACAAAAAGTCATACTCTGGGAATAGAAAGATTTATCCCCGACAACGACGACAAAAAATTTTGTCGCCTTATACACACCTGGGGTAACGTGGAAGAAATCTTCAATCCACTTGGTGTGTCCTTGGGGGCAAGTTTCAAGTCAAGGTGCTGTCACCTGATCCTCAACTCCTTCGTCTAGGCCAACTCCTAGCGAAGCCAAGGGGGGTAGTCCCTATAAAAATAATCTAAGGATTTTATTCTACTGAAACTGAAAAGCACAACTATTCTAGGATTTTATATTTGAAGCACAAGATTTAATCAAAGCAACATAAGTTTAATCAAAGGGTACAGCCCGTGAAACAAACCATAAGCATTAATCATTCACCACATAACTTTAAATCAATAGATAAGCCGACAATAAATAAATAGAGATAGACCAGTGCCAGATAAAAGCAAATTGTGATGTGATGAATGTGCCACGTTAATTTTATCTTGAGGATTTTAGTTAGGGGATTTGGAATATTAAGAAGTGTTTGAGACCGTGAAGTGGGGATTGATGTCGGTGTCCCCACTCTTTGTGTGCAAAATGAAATGTGGCCTCTTTGTTCGTTATTCGCCAATTTTATAGACTTACCGACCATGTGTGCCGTAGGTCCAACGAGGAGAGTTTCCCCTTGACTTAACACACTCCACCCAGGGTAGAGGTCTTAGATGAATAACACAACCGAGAGGTTTCCCTAATTATACTAGCATGCATTGCTCAAACCATTTCTGGCTCCCCAAAGCCACTTGAGCATAGTAGTAGGATTGCATACGTGGTTAAACAACTCGGGCTTATTCCAATATCTTGCAAAAATTGAAACTAGCAATTAGTGTCCTATGAAAGCAAACCTAAAACTTGCAATTAATTTTAAAACTTCGATTTAGTGAGGTAAGTTTATTTTATCTTTTTTATGCAAGTTGAAGCTAAAGAAAGCAAGAGAAACGGGACACAACTCCGAAAAACAAGAAAAGGAAAAAGACACCGGTTTCCCCCCAGGGGCAAGGGAAACGACGAGGGATGAGCATTGTGGCTCGCAAACTTTATTACAATTCTAAACTACTTTCTTTTTTAGAGGCACTTGGTCTTTATAATGAGAGATCAAGGCTTACAATGCCTTTATAGGTAACAAAAATGAACTACAAAGCTTCCAGGAGTACCGGGGGGTTCTGAAAGAGGTTAAACTTCAAAATTTTGGCGGAGCCTCCTCTTGTACCTGTTATTTCTGCGAGAGAACAACAAGCTATTAAACTCAAAAGATGGCCAAAAACATTTTGGGAAGTATCTTTGGTCAACTCAAAAAATTGCAAAAATTGACTAAGTTAAACTAGGCTAAAACAAGGGAAAGTAACTAAGGAGTGAGAGCTAGAAAGCTAGCCTCCTTAGGGTCTTTTAGGCTGATATAAAATCAGCAAACAAAACACTTTAGATTGCAGATTTACAACTTTGAAAGCACACAAAGACTTGCCTATTGCTAGGCTCCAAATATACTAAGACATAAAGGCTAAACTAAGGCACACTTTAGACTAGATCTAGGTAAAAGATAAAGTTCCTTAAATAAACTTTAGATCTAATCTTTTAGAGCTGCATGCAAAGGAATTAGAACAGATTTAATTTTATCAAATCAACTATCTTCTTGCATGCAAACTAAAACCCAAAGAAACATTTTTTTTTTAAAAATAGAATTTGAGTGAGAGGGGAAGAGAAAACTTGAAGAAATAGAACTTGGGCAATGGAGTCTCTTGGTGGATTGAGGAGGGACTATGTCTTTGAATCTTGGAATTGTAAAAGGCAAACTAGCTCAGCCACCTTTCCAAGCAATGAGATCATGTATGCTTCAAACAACTTGCAAAAAGATTGTTAAATTCTGTTAAATTTTGGAGCTCCCTACACATGGAATATAGATAGCATGTAATTAAGCAAAATTTGCATGCAAATCTTTAAACACTTATGTAAGAAGACAAAAAGATCTAGAAAACAAACTAGTTCAAAAGATCTTTTCCTACCGGGTGACAACACCCCTTCAAAGGCCAATATCAACAATAGAAAAGCAAGTAATTACAATAACATCACCTCATAGATTTGAGCACATGACAATGATTATCCACACACTTGCACAATACACCTTCTTGAACTCCAAAGTCTTTCTTCAATCTTCAAATAGCAAATCATGATACAATATAGGTATACGTCTTCCCAAAACTCCAACTAATTAATGGAGAGGGGATACCTTGTTTATATAGCAAAAGGGGTGACAACTCCAATGAGAGAATGCACAAGTCTAAGAGGAGATGTGCATAGGTTAAGGGGAGTGGTGCACCACTGAGGTGGGAGATGTGTGGAGTGGATGGGAGGTGAAGGGTAGTGAAGTAGGGTGTAGAGGGAGTGAAGTGAGGACGAGTGGGAGTAAGTGGGAGTGTAACTCGTGCAAGTGGGAGTGTGAGGGCAAGTGGTAGCTTTGGGATGTGTGCCATCCCTTGTAAATGTGCCAACTGTGCAAGTGGGGTCGAGTCCCTTCATTGGGATCTCCTCCACGCCTACGTCACTCTAGTTGAAGTCGCCTTACCCTTTGCTAAACTTGCCTAATCCTTCAGTCAACTGGGGACAAGGAAAAAACATGTTTCCAACATGTTCCCCAGTTTCCCTAAAACTAGGGATTTAATTAAATTACCCCTTTTCCATATTTTTCAAGCAAATTTCATTTTTTAGTGATAATAATCACTTTTTTGCCTCGCCAGAAAGGAAATAGGGTTTTACATGGTACTCTGGACTGGAAAACGACCACAAATATGGCATTTGACAATGTTTGATGCCATACTTTTACAACTTATTGACTAACAATTAAAAAATTCCATTTTTGCGGGAATTTTATTATTTCACTAAAACATTAAAAAAACCTATCAAACTTAGCCGCAACTTCCATATGACTTAATTAATATGACCTAACATGAACTCATATACATTTAGACACTAGGCATTGGTTATACCATGCCAAGGCCTAACCACTAGCACATACTCCAACTTTGGAGTCAGTCTCTTGAGTGAAAAAACTTAGAAATTATTAATCGCCCACAAAGGCAGACAAAAAATAATTAATAAGTGAAAAAAACACTCTAGAGTACATGCTCGTACCTAGATCTTAGGTGGCCAATAGCCTTTTACAATATTTCATACTCAGGTCATTTATTACAATGATGGAAATGCAGAGAAAGGTGGCCTTTTGAAAGACCGACTGAACTCTGAACTCTGACTTCTGAGCATCTGTCTCTCAGTCTTTGGTGGCTCATCTTCAATTCAACTAGTGCAACTTGGTGGATAACACTGCCCACTTTAAATGGCAATGTTCCTGCATCTTACTTTGGGAATTGATAAATATTAGTGGATGATGGTCGGTATGCAGGATGATGGTCTCTTTACCCAAAATGTAATGGCGTCATTTTTTGGGTGCTTGTATCAAGCTATAGAATTCCTTGTCATATGTGCCATAGTTGACTTTGGCTTCTATAAGAGTCTCAGAGTGATATGCTACCAGATGACCTCCCTGTTTAAGTACATCCCCAATGGCAAATTGAGAGGCGTCTGTCTCGATCTCAAAGGACTGATTCATGTTTGGTAGTCTTAGAACAAGGGTTGAACACAATGTTGTCTTCAATTTCGTAAAATGACGCTAATCCTTCGGAGTCCACTGAAAATTTGCTTGATGTGACAACTAATGCAAAGGTCGACCTAGCTGTGAGAAGTGGGAGACAAATTTTCTGTAGAAATTGATGCCCCCCATGAAACTTTTGAGGTCATGTGTGTTGGAGGGCGTTGGCCATTGCGCCGAAGCTTGCACCCTTGAGGGATCTGGGTGCACACCTTGGGTATCCATTATGAATGCCAAGTACTGGACCGAAGTTTGTCTAAAGAAGGACTTCTTTTCCTTCACCTGCAACTTATGCTCATGCAACAATTCAAGCACTCTGCGCACATGTTGCAAATGGTCTTTCCAAGAGTTACTAAAGATCAAAATATCATCCAAATAAATAACGAATAACTTACCCAGGTGAGGTCTGAAGATGTCATTAATGAGGTGCATGAATGTGACTGGTGTGTTCGTCAACCCAAATGGAATTACCATCCCACTCAAAAAGTCCAAATTTGGTCTTGAATGATGTCTTCCATGTGTCTATTGTCTGCATGTGCACTTGATGATACCCGACTGTCAAGTCCATCTTGGTGAAGAGGCAAGCCCCTTGTAGGTGGTCCAACAAATCCTCGATTCGGGAAAGGTGATGGTGGTTTTTAAGAGTGACTTTATTGAGGGCATGGTAGTCAGTTATGAGGTGCCACTCAAAAGTTTCTTACTTGGGGATAATAAAGGTAGGGGATACAAATGGCGACGATGAAGGCTTGATGTGGTCGGATACCAGAAGTTGGCCAATTTGCCATTCAATTTCTGAAGCTTCTCGAGGCGCGAGCGGTAGGAAGGGGTGTTGGGTAAGGATGTGCCTGGTATGAGGTCAACAAAATGCTTAATAGATCGAGACAAGGGTAGTCCTGTGGGCTGTGTGAATACATCGACAAATTCGTCGAGCAAGGGGAGCATGTACGAAGGTGTAGGAGTGGACACATTATCATGTTTAATAGGATGCACTAAGCACAATGAGACACATTTATTGATACTGACTTGCTTAACTGTTGCTTTGCCGGTAGTGACGAAGTCGGTTTAGGGGAAGATGATGTGAGAACATAGGTGCGCCCGTCCAATTGCAGATGATATTGGTGGGATTTGGCATGGTATATAGCGTGTTAGGCCTGTTGGTAGGGGAGGCCGAGTAATAAGTCTGCATAATCTAGAGGGAAGACATCGCATGTGACTGTATCGCGAAAGAGACCAATGGCGAAGGTGACTGCACAACACCTAGAAACTGTGAGATGAGGGCCATCCTTTTGTACCCAACCAAGTTGGTTTGGGGTTGGGTGCGAAGTAGTGGGTAGTTGTAGGCGTTGTACCAAGTCCTGTGAGATGAGGTTCCTTTGGCTGCCATTGTCCATAATGAGGGTGGCCAATTTGTGTTTGATCTGGCAATTATGGGTGAAGAGAGGAACAATAGATGTACCTGGGTTATTGGCGGTCATTAAAATGTGGGATGGATCTGCTTTAGTAGGGTTATCAAAAGAAACCACTTCAGGATTTGCAGGGGGGTCGATCAGAGCAATCTCGGAAAACAAAGTTTTGTTGGTATGCAGATTCTTAAGTGCGCGACAATCGACAAAAGACTGTGAATTGGTCGTATGGAAAGAACACCAGGGCACATTACGGGATGAGGTGGGGAAGGACTATGGGCCAGCTGATGGGAGGGTAGGAGAATTACCAGGATTCGATGGTCCGGCTCGAGCTTGAGGGGAACAGAGTTGAGGTACCACCTTACATTCCATGGCCAAGGCCTGAAGAAAATCCTTTTCCAAGGAAGGACCGTAGAACATATTTGCTACACGTCGAGTGTTTAGCAATAAACTGGAATTAAACTTGACAATCAATACCTCTTTTAGATTGGTGATGTGGATTTGGATGCGCAGTTTGCAAAAGATGTCGATGTATCCCTGGACGGATTGATTGGCAAGTTGTCAGAGCTGCAACCATCTGGCGAGGAGGTTCTGGCGATAGGCCGGTGGGTAGAAGTGCTCTCATAGAGCCTGGAAAAATCCATCCCACGTCGTAATGTGTGGTGTTTGTCTTGATTGGGCCGCCTCTGTCCATGACTCGGGAAAAATTCTCCAGCTGAGTGTCCCACCATGTCTGTGCAATTCCCTCGAGTTGCAGATCGACGATCTGAAGCTTCATGCCTTTTGTCATCTCAGGACATGTACGAAAGTACGTGGAAAGACTTCGAAGCCAAGAGTTGACATTCTTGCCATTCATTTGGCCCGCAAACTTTGGTAATTAGAAGCGCGTATTGAGTTGCATGGGTGTTGGAGCTTCGCACTGTTGCAGATGGAGTAGCTCCTGGAGAGCCATCGTTAAATCTTGAATTGGAGTTCTGGCAATTGATGCAGAATCCTCTGTAGATGGTTCTCTTCGCGGCGACATAATTTTCATTCACCACGAATGTCGATATGTCACTGGATGTTGCACTGAGAATGTTTGAACTCCTTAGTGCACTGAGAAGGCACCCTATATCTTGAGGAGGACGCACTGAAGTCCTGAGAAGGATGTCTGTCTCTGAGAGAAAAAAATTGTTGAATGGCCTCTCTTCTGAATTCTGTGGTTGAGCAAAAGCTAGCTTGGATCCAGGCTCGGATACCAATTGATCCGCAATTCTATCTGTAAATTAAAATGCAACAACAAAATAGACTGGTACACAAGAAATAAACGCTGCACAAATTAAAAATACGCAGAGAATGAAAAGAGAAGAACACTGGAATTTAGAAGTAAGTGACCATTCATTGTATTTCAACAAGCATACACCCTTTTTATTAGACTGGGCGATTTTTGTTTTACAACAACAACAAGAGAGTTGCAGCTTTATTTCTCACTGACAAGTACTGTTTCACTTATTATTTAGTTAACTGCCTGGTGGAAAAATCATGCTAATTACTTATTATTAGGAATTGCTATAGTGTCCCCAAGGCCGGGCCCTGTTGTGAATCATACTTGTGAAATGAATTGTAAATATGTGTTATAGGCTGGTGAGCCAAGTATATATAAGCTGGTGGGCTTATGTGATTATTAGGCCAGAGAGCCTAAGGGTTGTAGGCCATGGGCCTGATTTTGTACTTATATGTATGCAACACATTAATAAAATATAAACACCGYCGCGTGCAGGCCGACACGATGAATGAGTGATGGGGGACTGAGCATCCATAGAGAGGGCAAGGGATTAGGGGCTGGAAGGTGGGAAAAGGGGCTAAGTGTTAAGCCTAGGGGGCTTAAGCCTTGGGAATAATATTTTAATATTATTCCAAAAGACATGTGAATAATATGTTTTTACCCTAAGTTCTTTTGGAATGACATGTGACTTCCAAATGGAAGGAACACATGCTGAAGGAACGCATGTAGTTCCAAGGGTGACAAGTGTCAACCCCGGTGCATGCGAATAAAACGGCCAAGATGAGCCGTGAGAGGGGTTCCTCCTCCATTCGACCCGATCTTCTGAACAATACGACCGGTCCGACCTCTGCAAGAATACCCCGTATGCCCTCTGAACCATCAAACCTGTGTGTGGCATCTTTGTTTCGAAGCATCCTCTGTCTGAGCATCGAGCCTATGCGTGGAGTCTTGTCCGAAGCCATATCCGTGATACCATCCGCCATTGTTGAACCTGTTGGAAATCCTGTGTTTGTTTTCCTCGTTGGTTGTTGTGGCCACGCAGTGATGGACTGTGTGGGGCTTGTTGGCCGGTTTGTACGACACTCTCTCCAGGAGAGAGAGGTGGTTGAATTGGAAGAATAGGTTGCTTGGCCTGTGAGCGACTCTCTCCAGGTGAGAGAGTGCGCAGAGGAAGGAGAGAACTCCTGGAAGGAACCCTGTAGCTGCCACAGAGCTCGGAGACTTTTGGTCCGGTCTGTTGCTGTAACCCAAGGCAAGGGAGGTTAGCAGCCGAAGGATTGTCTAGGTGACAGAGAAGGTGTATATTCCTGGGGTGGAACAGGCATGTGGGGAAGGAGAGTCTGTGGGCAGTGAGCATGAGTGGTTCCTGGGAGAGAATTCCTTCCTCGTGACTGTGTGTTTTCCCTATAACCTCAGCCTAGCCTAGGATTCCTTGCCTTGGGGTGGAGCTTAGTCCCAGCTCGGGGGTGACCTACTGCTGAGCTGATGAGCAGTGTGGTCTAAGGCTGGGAGGTTCATGGAAGGCTTGCACCTGGTTGGTGGAATTACCACAATTTCAAGATAAGCATCAACTTATGTTAAATGTTATGTTTTGCATGCCTGTGATGCTGATATTTTATCATGTATTCTATTGTGCAGATGAATTATTGTTAATGCCAAGGAATATTTGTGTTAGCAGTAATTCTTATATTTACTCTGAGTTTAAATGTGTTTCATTTGCTTAAATGCATGTTGTTATATAATTAAGTGTTACAATATTGTTATTCCGCGAAGTACACAAAGTGGTGTTACAACTGCCCTCCTCAACTGGACTGGTGAGGGCAATTTACAATAGAAACAATTATGCGAAGGGAGATGGGTGCCCTCTTTGGTGGCCCAACAAATGTGTGCTAACTTCAAATCAATGAACAAGATAACAGTCAAGAATTGGTATCCTCTGCCTAGGATAGATGACTTGCTGGACTAGTGGCAAGGAGCAAAGAACTTCTCCAAATTGGCCCGGTTAAGACTCGATTTTCTCTTCCATTGAATTCATGTGTTAGGGACTGATTCAATATTGAGAGTGATTTTTTGTGTTGCTATAGCTTTGAGTACAATCAACATTCCACCTGATCATCTTTTCCAGATTGATTTTCAGAGACTTCTTGTTCAATTGGGCATCAACTTGGAGCATGCTCTATTTTTAGTAGGTTCATCACATTCTATTCTTAGTAGTTCAGTTGGGCATCAACTTGGAGCATGTTCTATTTTTAGACTAGATTTGCTCTTCCATTGATATCATGTGTTAGGGACTGATTCAATATTGAGAGTGATTTTTTGTGTTGCTATAGTTTTGAGTACAATCAACATTCCACCTGATCATCTTTTCCAGATTGATTTTCAGAGACTTCTTGTTCAGTTGGGCATCAACTTGGAGCATGTTCTATTTTTAGTAGGTTCATCACATTCTATTCTTAGTAGTTCCCATGCATGCGTGTTATATGGAACATCCGTTTCATGCATGAGAAGGTGATTTTTTCAGAATGATACCTTCATATTTATCATATATGCTAATTTTTGAAATTTCTATATTTAGAATTAGTGTTGGTAACTAGTTATTTTGGGTACTCATTTGCTTGTTTTCCAAAGTGGTATTCATTGATTTTGAATTTGCTATTTTTGGAAAGTTTCTATTTTTAGAATCTTACTATGTTTGGAAATTGATTAAGTTTCTGGATACTTGTTATCGAAGACATCATTGTGTTGGTTTTCAAGTTATTCCAAGGAAAATCAAAATTAGGTTTCTGATAGTTTAAAAATAACAGGGACCATGGGGTTGCCTTTCTTGCAGAGTAGTTGGGTTTCAGTTTGAAGGTGATTCTAAGCACTTCAAACTTAAGCACATGATGGGTGCACCCCATTTGACAGGTTGTGAAGAATTGGTAATTACAGAATCCCACTCTGAAATTCTGGAATTTTGAAAACAGTTAAGTCTGGAATTTTCGATGGGATGTGAAATTCTATTATCTTCATGAGGTCCGATGAGGTTGAAATTTCTCATAAACATCCTTGAACTATTAATGATAATATAAGAGCTTTTACTTTAAGAATTTTATATTATCATTATAGTTTCTATTTATGAGCTAATGATAAGTGCACCTTGTTATCCCCATTTTGTGGATAACTAAGGAGATTATGTCTTGAGGCCCTAAGGTTGCAGATATGGAGTGCCAAGAGACTGCATGACCAGCAATACCCATTTGCACAGATTGAAAACCCACTCATATCTTGGGGCCTAGGGCATGGTGGTGAGGTGCCACTCTTTGACACATGGATGTTTTGGGGAGAAGGTCTTCACCATGATATGAGTGCCTATATGCTTGACACATGGCCTTTGGAGGCCCATCCATGCTTCTCCAACACCAACGATTTCCTCAAAGTGGCAAAACGTCTCCTAAAGGGGTGTCGTCCTCCTAAATTAGGGTTTAATTTGTGCCAAAAGTGAAATTTTAAGTGAATTGTTTAATATTACTTTGTTAAGGGGGCAAGATTAGGGTTGTTGACCCCTAATCYTGTGTTTTACTCCTTAATTTGTGTTTTACTCTTCCTCTTGTGAGAGACTTGGTCTGAAATTTTCGGCMCTCTTSGCTCTTTCTATCTCTTGTGCACTTGTGTATGGCTATACTTATGGATGGTTGATGGAAGAAGTGATGCGCTAGCCTTGGAAGGATTTTCTWTTGCTATT
This sequence comes from Picea engelmannii, assembly GCA_009831015.1. Lineage (NCBI taxonomy): Eukaryota > Viridiplantae > Streptophyta > Pinopsida > Pinales > Pinaceae > Picea > Picea engelmannii. The sequence goes on from ML804416.1 coordinate 67,728, forward strand.
GTGGTGGATTATCTTGGCATTTTTCCTTGAATTGGTATGGTTTTTACTTTCTTGCTATCATTTGTTTCAAGTCAAGGTTATTGTGCTAGGAACTAGGTGGGAAGTATAAGGGCATACACCCCCACCTTAGGCTTCATCACTTTATGCTTCATCTTATTGCTTTAACAAGGGTATGCTAAGAGAAGTATAAGGGCATACACCCTCTTAGCTTAAATCCTAGCCTAGAGAAACTTGCCTTGGGAAGTAAAAGCTCTTACACCCCCAAGGAGGTAGCTTCTCTAGGCTCCTTTTTGGCTCCATTAACCCAATAGTAAAGGCACTAGTCATACTCTTTTTTGCATTGGAGATATAAAATCATTGCCTTGGGAAACATAATTTTTGACCTTTTGAAAGTTCTCTTGCTTGAAGTTGATTTGTCTCATTAAGAGGAGTCTTCCTCCACTAGGGCGTCCCCTCTCTCCCAACACTTTAATTGATGTTACAAACTTTAACCTACGGCCATTAGGGCTGCATAACCCTAGCTACTAACACTTTCATAACTCCTAAACTAATCCTAGACTAGCGCTCTAACTTTGCTCATTTACTCTACTAACTAGGGCACATCTTTTGAGTTACTTCTTGGCACTTTTCTATGGTTGATTTTGCTGCTGCATGCCACTGAATGCTACAGCCATAAGGCTGCAATTTTCTGCAGTAAATACATGTTTACAACAACCATCTTTTCTTACTTCTTAAGTGCCAATTTTCAACCTATATTCATTGCTAAGTTTGATGCTGATTTACCTAACTAGTCTGGATCTTTATATGCTGATTTTAGATGTTTTATTTGCTGATATAAACTGATATCTACTGCTGCAAATTAGGGACAACAAGCTTAACTTGCTGATCCAACTAACATCTATCATTGCAAAGTATCTTTTTTTGTGTCTCGGGAGGGTACAATTATCCGGAGAAGTACTATACCTGTGGGGAAATAATTATTTGACTTGCAAGACATCTCTCCCTTCCTTTTATTCCATTTAGATTCGACCTCTAGGGGCTTTACTTCCATTTCCCTCCATCTCCATCTCAATCCCCCTAGGGTCACCGGGATTGCCTCCCTAGAGTGACCTAGTCACCCTTGGAGTGCGGGACCTACATCGAGGTGACATTGGGTGTAGGATTCTTAAGTTGTAGCACTTGTTTCCTGGTCGGGTCGAGGTTTTCCCAACCTACAACTTGCGCTATAACACACCCTAGTGGATAAGATGCCCTTGGAGTAACACATACTGTGTTCCACTACTTTTTCTATTATGAGCATGGAGAAGTGTGCCATGATGGAGAGGGTTCTCTTGGAGTAATGCATGCTTATCTTGTTCTATTCTTAGCCTGGAAAAGTGTTCCCTAGTGGAGAGGATTCTCTTGGCGTTATGCATGATCTTCTAACTCTATTTTGAGTAGGAGGGCACCTTACTTGAGCTATTCTTATCTTCCAATATTGATATACGAGTTACTTTCGCACTCCCACATTGTATTCGAGACCCTATGACCCTTGAGATCAACCTCGTCTTCCTTCATGTGTCTTTCCTCGACCTTGTGACCTTGCTCGCGTTGCTTTTCATGTGGTCTCCCTACAGGGCTCTACTAGCTAGTGTTTTAAAACTCGGTTCAAGTTGACTCAGACTCGGTCAAGTCGATCAAGTTGATTAGTTATCGGTTTGACTTGGTCATTGGCTTGGTTCGGTGGGCCTGTTTGGTACCAAATCGACCAAATCAAAGCATGACTTGGCTGGTTTGGTACCAAACCAACCCTACTTGGCCGAGTAGATACAGGACCACCCCACACAGACTCAAACTTATAAATTCAAATTTTTTAATAAAAAAAATACTTAATCCCTAAACCCCAACAAATTGCTATAAAGAGATCCCCTACCCCTCTATTTGCCTCACATCTACCTCATTGAGCATATTTTGTCTCTAATGGTTTGAAATCTTTAAAATATATTTTTTCATTAAAATTTAATTATTTTATATGTATTTTTTATATCCAAGTCATTGAGGTCAGATTGGTCTGAGTCAATCCGAGTCTGAGTCCAAGTCCGAGTTTTAAAACATTGCTACTAGCATGACCCTAACCTCCCCGAGCTAGCTCCCAATGCCCTTTCGACCCTTGTCCTCATTGCCTTTGTCTTACCCACAAAACACTTCCACACCTTCTTCGTTTGGTGCCTCTCCCGACTACTGCCACATTCCCTCACTCACATCTTCCTCCTTACCTCCCGTAGCCTCCTCTTCATATTACTATGGGCCTCCCCTCTCTCATAGCCCTCTCTCGTAAGTCCCTTCTCCCCATCCATTACCCCTTCTTTCTCCCTTCCATTACTATCCTCTCCCCACTTATGCTTGTCCCTCTTTACTTGTGCATTCTGCCTCTTCTTGCGCATCATTGTGACCTCCCTTTGGGTCATTCCACCATTCCCCCCACCCTTGGATGCGAGCTCAACCTCCCCACCATCAACATTGTCTTCCTTCTTTTCCATCCACACATGGGTTGTGGACTATTCTACACTAGTTATGGTGGATCCCAACCCAACAATAGATGGGGGCATCATTAAAACACAAGAAAAAATGGAGACAGTCCCAAAATTAGACATTGAGGACCTCGACACTTCATGAATTAGTTACAACAACAACAATAATTATGAATTACCGGGGTTAGTTTCAGAGACAATAATTTAGGAGTTGATTAAATGAATGGAGCTAGTGGAATTTTGAATGGGTCTCCTTTGGCTGTTGGAACTATAATGGAATCTTTTCGACTTTACCTAGATCGATATACGATGCACTTAGACCATTGGATATCCTATTTTTGATCAAGACCCATGAGAACCTTGCAAGGACAATTTTGTACTACCAAGTATAATATCACTTATCAATTTATAGATAGGACACCTAGAGTTCATGCATTGTTCATGGTTCAGGAGGCATTGCTGACTTGATCCGCGACTCACTCCAAGACGGAGTCGCCATGGTTGCATCAAACGATTATGCTAGATTCATGAGGGTCTAGGTTTGTGGCTTGTGCCACCTACCCCAAGACATCTACATTGTGGCATGGTACTTTGTTCTCCACATGGAATTAGATAGGGATCCTTACCAGGACTTATATGCTGATATTGTTCAGTATTCATCCTTGGGGGATATAATCCTATTGGGATATTTCAATGCTCGCACTAGAGCCTGTCAAATCCTAGTTCACGATAGTTTCAAGGATGCTCTTTGTTATCCACCAAGTTGCACTAGGATGGACTTGGAGTTGAGCCGCCAAAGATTGAACATTCAGATGTTCAAGTTTAGAGTTCATAAAGTCTAGCCGGTCAAGTTGACCACTTTTTTTCGCATTTCCATCCCCTGTGGGGCATTGTAATAAGATGAATTAGTATGATGAAATTGTAAAAGGCTTAGCCTCCCGAGATTTAGACATGAGTGCATTACTTTAGAGTGTTTTTTTTACTTGTTATTATATTTTGCTTTTCAACAATTTATAATTTCCGAGTTTTTTCACTCAATTCCTCCAAAGCTGGAGTATGTAACTCATGGTTAGGCCTTAGCATGGTCATCTAAGGCTAGTTTCTAATGTATATTACCATACTAATCATCCTCCTAGAGTCTCATGGAAATGCGTAAGTCCCCCTTAGGATTTTTTAACGTTTTGAGTCAATAAAAAATTCCCCGCAAAACAAGATTTTTTAATTGTAATTGGTCAATAAGTTAGAAAAAAGTAGTACTAGGAGGCATCATATGCCTACTAGGTATTTGTTTTCACATCCAAAATACCCACTTTACCTAAGTACCACCTTTTCGAGAGAAAATATTGAGTTTTACTCAAGAAAAAATGATTTTCTCTCGAAAAAGGTAAATTAATGACAAGTCACTCTAGCTCGTGTGGAGGTGTCTTTCCCCACATGCTCATCAAGAAGTGCTCCCTCACTACTTGTCAATGCGCATTTCCTTGGGATTCTCACCCGGGATGCTATAAAGCAAGGTCGACCCCTCCTCATTGAGTTAGTTGGATTTTTGGGATTCAACGCTTGTTGATGTAACATTGTAATACTCTTTCATATTGGAATAAAGAAGACTTTGGAGGTCAAATTGGTGGCTTGGATAGTGTGCGGATGCATGTGCTTACTGCTTATGAGGTGACTTTGTTCTATTGGATTTGTTATAGTATTTTGGTTTAAATTGGCCTTATAGGAGTACTATTACTCACTAGGATAGGATTGCTAAGCTAGCTTGATTAGTAATCTTATTATCTATCTATTCAAGAGATTCTACATGTGGGTTTCTTTTATTGACACCTCTTTCTTTTATCGTCATGTGGGTTTCTTCTTTTTTGATAGTCTTGAGGCAACTGGTTGTACTCTCTAGCTTGGACATTTGTAGACATTAATAAAATTATCTCTTCATATCTTGGTGCACCTTGATCTCAGTGTTTCACCTTAGATGACAACAGTAATGAGCAGGTGCTGCTTATGTTTCTAAATCAAATCTCTGTTCTTCTTGCAGCAGTACAAGGATCCCCTCATTTATAGATTGGTGTAGATAATAAGATAAGCTAGGATAAATTTGATTAATATCCAGCAAGTGAGCACAAAATCAGGTCAAAACGACTAAAAGTACATCCAGTGTAAATGCAATGTGGAAGTGCGAAAGCAACTTCTATAACAGTGTTGAAAGAATGAAGCTAAAGGAGGTAAAAGAGAATTAAGTATCTAGCCAAGAGCTATAAACTAGTGGTCCAATAAAAAGATAAGATAGATGTCGTGAAACAATCTGAGGCCCTGAGAGTAGAGATCTTGCAGATGTACGAGAGAGGGATAAAGCGAGAGATGATGTCAAGCCCTGATGGTCAAGGGTGAAGGAGGGGGCCTAGATGCGGGCTCGCCGTGAGAGTCATTGATCACTGTGAATGGGATGATACAATGGTGGATGATATTCCTTGTGGAGTGGTCAGGAATTGGGACCGATTTGTACGATCCTGAGGAGACTGGAAGACTAAGGAAGCCCTATGTCCCTATGATCGAAGGTTGAGGGAGAGAAACTTCTGATAGAAGATTGGCTACTCGGATGAGGCTGTGAGGTGGTCCAATGGTCTGGTGATGATGCATGATCTGTGTGCTGGAGCAGCAGCTCATCACCAAGAAAATGAAACAAATTTACTTTTAGCCCTTGCAGTTATGTTTTTTGATTCTCGGAGCTCAAGACTAATAGAATACCAGCATTTTGTAGATAGAAAGCTGTGAATAAATACAATCTATTAATGCATGGAAGCATAGCATGCTTGCTAAAGATATGTGATGACACTTTATTCAGTATATATGCTTGTTGTCTTTTATTGTAATTTGTTTCAATGCTTTGAGAGTTCTTTGGACATGATTTTTATTTGTTTTGAAATGGTGCATCTTATATTTTATTCATGTTTACACAATGATATATCATTCAATCATACATTGCTTGGACAAAATAGAAATATGCATGTTTTTCTTCCCAACATATGCGGGAAGAGCCAACATGTCTCCTTTGGTGCCATTTCAAGAGAGTAGATTTCTTTTCTAAAACTGGCCTTTAGAGCATGATAGTCAATGGCTAAAATTTGATCTGTAGGCATAGCCATTCACCCAAGTGTAACATGGTATCCTCTCCATTAAATGTTGGCCTGCTCTTTGGATGAGATTTGAATTGCTACTGTCAAGGCTTTTACTAGAAGACAGTTGTTGCACTTTTGTGGACATATCCTTTTAGAGCAGTAGCGATATCCACCATTAATTTTTTAATATTGGTTAACTATGATTTTAGTTTTTTTTCCATAGGAGGGTTGAACATGAAATGACTCTCTTGAGCATGCCAACGTTGGTATATATGTAAATCAAAAGAAAGGAAAAAGATGAAGGAATTACTATAGGGATTGTATGCTTGTTTGTGCATCTATAAGCAATATACTTACATTCTTTGGAATATGTTTGGTTAATTTAATTATTTGTTTCAGCATTTTGGTAGATCCAACTTCTCTTCTGGAAGGGCTGCACTATTTTGAAGTACATGGTATTGATTGCAAGGCACCTTGGCGTGGACCTCTTTTTAGACTACCTGTGACAATAGTAAAACCGTTGGTGCTGAGAGAGACTCGTCCAGTAGCTTCATTTTCAGGGTTGTCCTTTGTGGCAGGTAACCTGGTCTTCCTGGATTATATTATAAAAACCAGTGGTTCTTAAATTTTGGATTGTTGTACATTATATCTTTTTCTTATTGAATTAAATTTATGTCACATATATCCTTTGATGGACGTGTAATATTAAATCAGTTGGTTAGGCTGTAATATGTATTAATGTGCAATATTAATTTTAGTTATTGCTAAAGATATTTAGTTTTATAGGATTTACACCTCAACTTTTATATGAAATAAATAAATTGCAGTTAAAGAAATGAATGATTCACTGTCAGGGACCAGGGAAATTTAGCATGGATGGTTGACCTTGCAGTAATCTTTTGGCGGCGTTTTAATGAACAAAAGGGCTTTCCAGTATACTGGGTATCAAATTGTTAGTGTAATAATAGTAAATACGCAAACTTACGTGATATTAGCTATCAAATTGTTTTTATAATAATACAAACAACTTACCTGAAATTAGTTATCAAATTGTTTATGTAACAATACCAACAACTTACCTTTGAACCTTTATTTGAACCTTTATTTGACAATGTCAATGTTATTGGGAAAAAACTCGACAAGGCAGAAGAGTTGAGAGATTGACTTGGCCAAGGAAAAACTCACAAAAACTCAGCGAGTACAAAAATATAAGGACATACACATTTTTGATGGAAAAAAAGAAAATTTCAAATAATTCTATGCCCATTAATTACAAAATATCAATAGATGTCTAAAATACACGTGTATAGTATCTCATCTATAACATGAGTCCAAAAATGATGCAAAATGGGAACCAATATCTGGAATCATCTGTAGGCCGTAACTGAGAACTAAGAACTATATCCTATGCCTTGGGCTGGCTCAACTTCAAGGTTATCAATGCCCCCAAGGAGAGATAGAAGAGCCACCTCCTCGACTAGGCAATCTAATGCCAATCTAATGCCAGGTCTACATCGTCCAATTCTATTGCTGCATGATCCATGTCTGTCATGGATCATGCAATTAGAACTATTTAGACTCTACTCTTGAGCACCGATTTAATCAAAACGTCAACTTCAAAAGCTTAGATGAATTGAACCACGACTCAAGTTTCTCACATAGAATATACTTGTTGTGGAGATGAAATTATAATGGACGAATACTATGTCATTCAAAGACTTTGGTGATAATGCACTGGGAGCATGGGTGAATGCGATTGTTGAGGACAGTGGTCATTCACCATGTCTCTTGATTGGTCTTAGTCACTTAAGCATAGTTTCGTGGTTGTGATGGTGCTGCAGTGTTGAGTAGCCCAAGTTTGACCAGCCCCAAATGAAGGCTATTTGGAAAAAGTGGAATAATGGGTAGGTGCTGTGGTTGAGTAGTGTGGCAGATTTCCTATCTCTGTGCATTGTGGGTCTTCCTTAACCATGCAACATTTCCCTCTTTGTATTGCATTGTGGTCTTTCTCTCAGGCTGAACTTTGATGTTGTTGTTTGGAGTGAATTCAGGTCTCTGTGCATTATGAGGCTTCCTTCCCATGTGACCTTCCTTATGTGTGTGACATTTCTCTCTCAGTGGTGTGTTCCTTCTCTTAGGTCGAATTTCAAGGTTGTTGTTTGGAGTGGATTTGGGCCTTCACCTAAATGAGATTCTTCTTAGTGAGGGATTTGGGGGTATCTCTCTACCTATGGAGCGGCTGGGGTCCCAGCATGCCCTAGCAGTGAGCAGCCTTTGTGGGTCATTCGTGGGTATCTTCCTCTGCAATTTTTCTGGGTGTATTCTTTGTGGTGTGGATCTGTTTTTTGCTTGTTGTTGTGGCTACTTCAAAGGTTGAATTCAACAAAGATGCAATGGCCAATTTGCAGTCTTTGGAGGTGATGGTGACTGGTATTATGATGCTATAAGATAATGTATTGTTGCTTGAAGTTGAGGCCAAGAAATACGGTTTTAATGGCCTCTTCGGGGGGCATTTGTAATTTATTGCCAATAATCCTTTGGTTTTGAAACTTTTTAGGCCATAGGGTTTTAAGTGTGTTAAGAAAAA
>ML804416.1:87412-99004 GCA_009831015.1 Picea engelmannii
TTTTTTTATTTTAGGCTTCCATAGAAGTAGTTGTCGATTTTGTCTTCGTTCTTTTACAATGTTGTAGTTTAGTTGTTGGTAAGAAGAACATTGTTTATATTCCTCTTGACCTTGTTGTTGGTCATAATGACTCTTGTGATTTGGAGGACGATAAGGCACCCAAATCTCTTCTGACTATTGTTTATTGGATCTTTCTTCAACTTTTGATGTTTCTGGTAATTCAATTGTATCAGTGTTTGTTTCTTTCTCTAAGGTTTGGATTTTTTGAACTAGAAGCTTTTCTATTTCAATTGATTTAGTCCTTGTTTCTTTGTGATCTAGCTCTTCTTGTAAAGACTTCTTATCATGTTTTAGCTTTCTCATTTGGGTAAGTAAGTCTTGATTATGTTGCTTTAAACGTAAAAGTTCTTCCTTATTTCTTGACTTGTCGTCTTCATTTTTTGTTATTTCGTTCTTTAAACTTTTAATTTGTGCAAGCAATTGTTGATTAAGTATTCTCAGGTGAGAGGTTTCTTCATCTTTTTCAGATAATTTCTTCTCATTCTTTAACTTCTTGATTTGTTCAACCAAGCTTTGATTATGGTTCTTTAAACGACAATTCTCATCATCTTTCTCTGTTAATTTCTTAATGAGATCACGATTAGCTTGTTCTAACTTCTGATCCCTTTGCTTCTTATCTTTTGCCTCGTTTATTTGGACCAATAACTTTTGGTTATGTTTTTTTAAGTAAGAAATGTCTGTCTTTTTCTAGTAATTTTCCCTCAAGATTTTGTATTTGTCTCTCTTCTTGGTTCTTTTGCATTTGCTCCAACCCCACTTGAAATTGTAAATTTCTATTGTGTTGTTGATAATGAATTAGTTGATTCTCTAATTCTTTTATTTTCACTTTCCAATACGTGTCACCTTGATTTTCTACTAAAGTAAAAAGCTTTTTACAATATGGACAAGGGCGAGTTCCATTCATAAGGCCCTTTTCATACTCTTCCTCTTTTGCACAATAGGGACATTTTGCCGAAAATGTTTTCTTTGTAGATGTCATAGTTCACTTCGTATTTATTTTTTATAAACGATAAATGTATGAATTTCAAGAACCCACTTTTTTTTTGTAAATAAAAGAAGGACCTTATATTAAATCACAAGTTTACAACTTTGCGATGCTTGGCAGTCGACTGTTCCGCCACAGGAGGGAAACTAGAACAGGTGGCTCCAAGCGGTGATGTGTCTATCATGTTTGAAAATATTTTACAAAAATTGTGCAGAGGACTGATAATTTCTACAGGAACCCTGTTCCATCTATCTAGCCTAGGGATGGCCTCATTCAGAGCCGCCATAACTGAGAGAATTGCACAACCAAAAAAGAGAGTGAAAACTATCTTATCACTATCTTATCTGTAATTAACAAAACACTGGGACCTGGGGTGAGCCGTGTCATGCCATTGGAGAACCTGGATGTCCATGAGAGGTGTATGCCGGGGTGAATCTTTGCTTGCAAGTTGGACAACAGGCTTGCGTTGGAGCATCTGTGAATGCCTCAAACAACAAGTCCAGTCGTTGATTGATGATCCCTTGGCCATGCACCTGTTTGTCCTGCTGCTGACAGATATCGAAGAGGAGCTCAAGATGCTCCTCTGCCAGATGATAGGCAGAATGCAAGCTCTCTTCTCCCTTGTCCATGCCTGTGTCTTCCACTGCAGTTGAATCCTTCCCTGCATTTGTCAATTGCCAGCTTGGGGGGATTTCCTCCTCCACAATACAACTTTCGTTCCTGTAGTAAGGCTCACCCGACCTGAGAAATGGGGGGGCGAGAAGGCTGGTAGCAGTGGGGAGGCGCACCTCTGAGAGTGGCGTTGTCACGTTCATCGAGCTCGGGCCTGGATGCAAAACTGGAGGCACCTCTTTCTTCACCGTGCTAGGGTGCAGAGGCAGGGGAGGCACCTCTTTCTTCACCGTGCTAACTTGATAATGTAGAGGTAATGGTGGAGAGTGTGCCAAGGAGGACGGGGTCTCCATTTTTGGAGTGCGCAAGGTGGTCCGAGTCTGAAACGAGGAGGACGGGGTCTCCATTTTCGGAGTGCGCAGGGTCGTCTGAGTACTCCTGGTGTGGCTATGGGAGCAGCTGAAATGAGCAATTAGAGCTCGTTCAGAGGCGGTTAATCTGGTGGCCTGAGTGCAAGCTATGAAGCCAGGTAGTTCATGAGGGCCGAGGAGCTCTGTGCAGTGAACATAGCAGGTGGAAAACATGAAGGAATGCGTGTCAGGGCCGCCTTTATCACTGTGAGGAGCCATAGATGCCTCTCCCATCGCCATTGAAGGCCGATGGGACTGCTGCAGGTGACTGGTACTGGTAGCCTGACTGGGTCGCTCATCCAAGAGCTCCACCAGGTGCACTGAATTAACTCTCCACATGGTGTATGCCATGGGAAGTTAATACATTGGGGGTGGCGGCTTGGGATAATAACTCCCCCTGCCATTTGTCCCCCTCCTCGTTCCAAGTGGCACCCCATCCGGGTGTTCAAGAACCCACTTTTAAAACAATACACTTTTCACTTTTTTTTTTAAAATCCTTTAACTTTCCTCCTTGTCTTTTTGTGAATATCTCTAACTCCACAATATTTTATATGATACCCTCTCTTCTTACTTTTCCTATATGAATATCATTTACACAAGTTAATTTTTTCTTCAATGGTAATTTTTTATGATGATTTTTTTTTAATGTAAAAATTCCCTCACGTGGTCAAAGACCTCGATAAATTAGAGAAACTTTGAATTTTTTTTTGTACAAGGCTAAAAGCCTGTATGGCCAATGGCTAGGATCAACAACAAAGCTCTGATACCAATGCAAAGAACCAATCCGGTTCTTACGATGGACATCCATCATAAGTGGAATGAATAACTGTAATCCATACTGGACAATAAATATATTGAATAAGAATGTATATAATGAGATAAAACATATATTATATGATGAATAGATGTACACTGAGAGTGCCAAATATATAGAGAACCTAAAGGCACATGTGGTGACCATCCATGAAAGGATGTGTCCCTTAGATAATTAATAACTATTTATTATTATTATTTATGATTATTATGACTTAATATTATATATATTTTTTATGTTACACACACTACGCGTCTCAATGTAAATATCCCATATGGATCATATTCAAAAGGTCATGTATCTCAACCTCCATAGATGTTGTTTTTCTTGCCTCTTACCTACACATTTTGTTAAAGATTGTCCTTTAAACAAACTAGAATCCTTTGGTGCTTCTTGTTGAAGTTTTGAATGTTGAACCAGTTTACAACTGCAGTAAACAATCAGGACCTTAAGAAGAATAACCAAGCACAGATAACACAAAATTTGGGTTTGCTTGGTTAACCATAGGTAATACTCTTTCATTACCACCCAACCATAGACATCCTCAAGTGCCACCCCCGAGCGGAAGACCTACTACAGAATGATATCCAAGAGAAAGATAAACAAATACAGAGATGTATCCTGCTACAGATGTGCCCAATTTGTTGTCTTAGAAAATGCCTGAGATTAGGCCGAACTAGTACTCCCGCGACTGCCTCAGATATGATAGGAGGGCGAGTTGTGTGTTCAAAATGAGGATGGAGTGCACTTATATATATAGGTCCAATATAATGAAGGGAAGTGTCTTTTCACACTAGGGCCGAGTTGTACAAGTTACATGAAATTAATTTATAACTCAATATAAATTAGTCTTTACACCGTAGGGTCGGCTTGTACAAGTATTTCTCATCACAAGTGATTGTGGTTTTTCTCTTCTCATGATATCATTCGTAGGAGGTCTCTTGGAGGTGAATACCTCCCGCAACTACCAAAAACATCAACACTTGTGCTACTCAAAATCCTATCGTTGAAATTCAAAATGCTACATACCCTTTTATAAACTAAAAACTGATGACTCCCAATAGTGGCAAGTTCAGAACAAAAGGAGGTCAAACAACAAGGGTCAAAATAGATTGGAACTAAGGTGTGACAAGAAGCAAAAAGTGGTCCCCAATAAAATGGGCCAGATTGTTGTGTTTGCTCAGTTCCATTCAAGAGAGGGCAAGCATATTCATTAGATTCAGGAGGCTTCCAATAAAGGTGGTCTGCGTGGCCCATCTCAACGGGTTTCCATAGTCATAGGGACATCTATTCTCAGCGATGCTGAAGCTCATCCACTAGTGCCTCTTGCTTCTCAACAGGTGTGTACATCCAAATTTCCTACTTCCAATGCTCTTTCTATAACCTTTTTAGGGGCTTCTTTCTTGTTGGATGCCCCCCAGTTAAGGAAGTCCATGTTCACAACTCTTTCACGGACATTGTTCTTGGAGAGATTAGTGGATCTTGGAAAACAATTATTGTTTTATTGTAAAAGGAGGTGGAACTAGCCTCTCTTTAAAGAGTATCTCTCTCCATCATTTGCTAGGGTGGGATTCGGGGACTTTTCCCCTTTGAGATTTTGTTGAATATCTTGAAGACAATGGAAAGTTAAAGTTTTCTCCTCTTGTGGCACACTTTATTGGGTTTACTTGTTGAAGAGTAAAGATGGAAATGTTTGTATCAAATGTATGATAAAGGGCTGAAATATACGTAAGGTTGTTTCTCATCAAAAAGATTGTGCCTTTGTTAAGAAGAATAATAATTGTGGTTGATTCCCCCTTTATGTTCTTTGTATCTGTTGCTGGAAATGCTATTGTAGGCTTGCTTTTTTAATTCGGATTGGTTATACTTTGCATAACCTTGTAGTAGATGCACCCTTTGATCCATTTTGGAGGTCTTTCTTAATTTGGATTTCTTTTGAAAGATTTTTGTTTTAGTGGACAATAAGGTAGGTGTATTTGTAGTTTCTTTATTCGGGCTATATTCACTCTTAATCTCATAGTTGTTGCCCTTGGTGGTTGGTACTTGAGTCCACTTGCCCAATGGACTTGACACTAGTAGTCTTAATCCTCCCATCACTCCAATTATAAAACCATCTATCACTTCAATTATAAAACTACTTTTACTATTTCTTTTTTACTAAAGTCAACTCTTCTTAATCACCTTGAGCCTCTTTGTAATAGTAATCATAAGTTAGGGAAGTCCCCCTTGAGTTGGAGAAGAGCCAACCTAAAGAGTGGGAGAAGGTTATTGTGGTGACCTTGGATGACCTCTCCAAGGTGCCCTGAAGTTTTCACCTTGTGGTTGGGACTTTTACAAATTGGGTGAGAGTTTGAGTGGTAACATGGAGCATTAAGTAAAATAGAACCATTTGAAGCAAAGAAAAACATAGTAAACTTTTTGAGGCAGAAGGCACATGCATAACTTGGGAGTAGAACCATCCAGTTTGGTTGAGATGTTGGATGAACCTATTGAATTCTTGTCCAAGTCCCTTTGTTTTTCTTTTATTCTTTTGATGCCATGCATTTTGGTAATGCATTTGGCATCTGACTGCCTTCGTTGTTGCATCTTCCTGATCAAGCTATCTGCTTCCTAAAACCTCTCCCACAAATTCGTCAATGCTTTCTTCATTTCTTATCAAGATATTTGAATTGTAAATTGTTTCTCATTGCCAAAGTACTCCTCTCCAGTCATATGGTGGCAACATACATGTTTAAAAATTACCTCTTACCCTAAGTAACAATCTTCTTGTTTCTTTCCTTATCTCCTATGCAAGAATAAGGACATTTTCCCTCTTCTTCAACATTTCAAGGTCCATTTGCTTGTCCATGGTCAGGTCCTACAAGTTGTTGATGGCTCTTATACTTCCTCTATCCTTTACAAAAATTCTATACTAACTAGGGCTAGACAAACTAAGATGTCAAATAGTTTTGAGTCCTCCCTTCTGGTGTTGCATCCAGTTCAGGGGTTTCTAAAACACTTTGTTCCATGGTTATTCATCAAGAAAATTTTAGGGGCTATTATTCACCATTCACCCATTTCTCAATTTTTCCAGAAGGGTTTCAACCTTTCAAAATGAATATTTGCCCAAACTTATATACTAGGAAAATATTTTTCTTCAAAAATTGCCAAAAGTTTCTATAAAATATATAAAACTATTGGAAATTTAGAAACATTTACGAAATCTCAACTGAATCTTTAGAGTTAACATTTTAAGGATTGTAAAGATTTGCCATGGTTTCCACACTTACATAAAAAATATAGTTCCTTCAAATTTTCCTTGTTCATAATGGAGATCTTGGCAACATTAATAATGCTCGTGAGTCGTAACATTAATGATTTGATGCTGCCTATTTGGGGAATAATGTTGATGTTTTCCTTTATTTTGAGTCTTGACAATATTGAATTTTCTCATTGCACTTGTGCTCATCCTGGAAGTGATGAGTTCTTTAATGTGGTTAGTTTATCATATTGCTTATTCTAAAATTTAAATAGACATCCTTTATGCTGTCTTCATTTCTTAATTTGCTTTAAAAGGGCCAATAGCTCCATCCCAGTGTCAACAGTCTTCTGCCTTCGTTTGAACTTAGGTAATCATGTGAAGGGTGCATATCCTTGGTTCCAGCTTTGAAGACTCTAGATGTATTTGGCTGGTTTATAATGGGACTTTGTGTTTTGCCAGAAACCATCCTCAAACTTTGTTATGAACCCAGTCATTTTCTGTCATTAGCTGTTCTTTTCTTGTTTTTGTTTGTATTTTCTCAATAATAGATAAATGCCAGAATATAATGCAGCAACTTAAGAATGGATTAAAGAGGAAGCTGATTCGAGACTTTGATTTCTGTTTAGTCAATAATTCATATTAAGCAATGTAGATATATGTTGGATCACAGTAATGGTGTGCACCTGAAATTTAATCTGCATGCCAATCGGAAGTTATGAACCAGATGAGAGGAAGTAATTGATTTGTGGTGCATCTGTAGCAAATCATATGGTTTGCCTGATTTCGGATTTCTGTTATGGTTTTGAGCTCCAAGGAACAATAGATGATAGCTGTTGGAGTATGGTGATGGCAGGTTGACTTCCTAATCTCAATGGTGAAGTAAGCTGTTGTCCAAAGTTGATTAAAACTTGTAGTCTGCCCTATGTTCTGTAACCAGAACTGCAAATATAAAAGATCTGGAACCAGTGGAAGCTGGAACAAACCCCAAAGCCATCACAAAGTTGCCTGTAACAACCCTGTGAAGTTCATATAACCCAACTGATTGCTTTTCCAAAGAACACCAGCCCTACTTGCCCTCAATTGTTGCCAAATCCATTGGTTTCTCTGTCCAATGGTAAACGTGTTGCAACTGCTTTTCTTCAGCTGCCTAAACCCAGTCCAAAATCAGAAAATAACAATGCTTGAAACATGCCCAATAAGCCTAAATGATAGAGCTGAATGCTCTATCCTGCATATGCTATATGGATTTCTACACACTGGTCCAGAACCCTGTGGATTTCTGCCCCCAAGTTTCCCAAACCCTGGTTTTATGTCCAGAATTTGCAGCTTCTAGCTGCCCTCCTCAGCTTCTCCAAATTGTCTAAAACAAAATTGATAAAATGATGAATAATCCTCCCAAAACGGCTTAACTGCCTTTTCATCAGTGTTGTAAATCTCTCCGATATATCACCGATATTCCAAGATAAGCCGAGTTAAACCCCTGTCCGATATATCCGAAATATTTCGAGATATTCCGAGTTCGACCCATGTCTTGCGACATTTTCCGAGATATTCTGATATTTTCCACCGATGTCACCGAGAATTTACATTCCGGACCTTCCCCGATACTTTCCCGGAGACGAGATTTACAGCATTGCTTTTCATTTGGCCAAACCCTAGCCCAATGGTTTTTCTGGAAACACCGATTTTCTTTTTAGGCATTTTATTATTCCAAGGCTGCCCCCATTACATTAACACATAATCCACAGAAGTTCGGAGTTAATGTAACTTTGAGATTTTGAAGTTATAGACTTACCTCATGAATTAAAATCATAAAATTCGAAATTGGCCGACCCTTCATTGGAAAATCTAGTGTAACTCTCATGATTCACTTGAATGTGTGGCAGGTTAATCTCTTTGGATTCAAGATTCACTCCCAAGACCAACAAGCTATTGCATGCCATCGTTTACCCAAACCATCATTGAGAAATCTGCTAAAAGATAGGACACAAAGTCTACTGGACACCATTTTTAAACAATATAAAAGTGTTGTAGCTTGTGAACCAAGCATCTGGTAATCCAAATCCACATACCATTACAAAAGGCATACCGAGTGGCAACACCAAAGATGGGGCCTGTGTCCATGCAGACTTCCTAAATTTTAGGGATCCGCTTAACATGTAGGAAAAAAGGCCATAGCTCGTGAGAAAACAATCTTAGCAACATGCGGACACCAAAATGCAGCTACATCGACTCCTACCTACTTCACTTGCTGGCTATATGCCCCACAGAATGGCAGTTGGGCCTGATGGGCTAGGTAGTTGGGGACATTACAATCTTGAATATCTGAAAATTTGTTCTGTTGTCTTGCTATCCTTTAAGAATATCCGTAATTTTATAATTATCATTAATCAATTTGTAGAGTGCTTTGTTGGCAGAGGTCCTTTGCCTCAGTGTCACTCATGGTCTGCCTTTCAATACTGTTTTTTCAAATAATTATTTGCATTAACTGTTGCAATTTTTGATTTTCAATGACAACTTTATTGCTTTATTTTTTAAAATGTTTTGATGAAGTTCATTGAATATTTTTAGAACCCAATGATTTTTTTTTGAAATTATTTGTTGTTGAGCTTGAATATGAACCCATTCTTGTGACTTACATTGTAATATGTGGATAGGGAAACTTTAATACATCGTCTAAAAGAAGTACATCCGAGTTAATTTCAATAGTTATTTCCAAAAAAAATGAAAAAATACATATTATTTGCTGATATGGTAGAATTAGTGTTAGAATTGTAGCTACAGTTAATTCAAGCACATGCAAAGCCATGACTCAAATATTTGCTATCATCTTTGAGATATTGTACTTTGCAATCTCATTTACAGTAGGACCTTGTGATGGCATCTTAGCATAGGCTCCTAGGGAGTGAATGCCAACTTTACTGCATGTGAACAATGGCATTACATTGTTATTTATTGAGCAGTTTTATTTGTTTTGTTTTGTGTAGATTGTGTTTAGGTATTTACATTTCCATATGCAAAGGCATGTTTAATGGTAAATTGTGTCACCATGTGATGCTTAACGTATCATGGAAAACCCAATGAATGTATGCATGATTTTTGTATCAGACATGAAACTGTAGACAAGAATATTGAAAATAGCCATTTACAGAAGTTATTAAATCTTATCGTACTTGTGATGCAAAATAGCGTTGCTAATGATAGGCTATTGTAAATTTACATGCAAGAATTATACTATTTCGAAAATTAAAATTTGGTCAATGTTAACAAACCTATTGCCCCTGCAAAAGGACACTATCAAGTAGACCCGAAAATTCTTTTATTTATCATTATCTTTATGAATCCCTGTTTTTGTGTTAACAGGCCACATTGAGCGGAGATTCATTGAAGTACCTATTGGTGCTACATGGGTGGAGGGTACCATCCGAACTACTGGTTTTGACACTCCTAGAAAGTTTTTCATCAGTAGTGTTCAGGTAATGTTTTCTATTACTAAGTACACCAAAATGTTGTCATTCTTGGTTTGAAATCTAATTGTTTACTAATTATGATGTGCAGATTTGTCCTAAAAGACGGCCTATTCATTGGGAGAGTTTTGTGACATTCTCTTCACCATCGCTGAAAAGTTTTAGCTTTTCAGTGGAAGGTGGTCGAACAATGGAAATAACTATAGCTCAGTTCTGGTCTAGTGGCAATGGTAGTCATGCAACAACACATGTAGATTTGGAGGTATTTTTATTTAAACTAAAGATAGTAACCTCTACTTCATACTTTTTCTTTTTTTGAGAAGCATGCATTATGATTACATCAAAGAAATCATTAATTCACTAAATGATAACTCAATTGTTCCTCTTTCCCTACATAGGCGAGTAACACTAATGTACTTGCCCTAGCATCATGCTCCAATAGAGTCTATTGCTTTTATACAAGCTTATCCTAGCTGCCATTGGTGTTAAACTTGGCTTGGGGAAAAACTTGGTGAGGTAGAAGACTTGAGATTTTGACTTGGCTCGGGAAAACTTGGCAAAAACTCGACAAGTACAAAAATATAAAAAAAATACTCATTTTTATGAAAAACAACATATTTTTATGAAATATAAATAGATTTCTAAAATATTACTCACACAATAGCTCATATATAATGAGTTAAAAATGATCCTAAATGGCACTGAAGTCCTGAAGTATCTGTAACTAAAAACTAAGAAGTATAACTATCTTGTATGCCTTGGGCTGCCTTATCCTCAAGGTTGTCAAAGTCCTCATAGAGAAATAGAGCAGCCTCCTCCTGTACCAACCAGTCTAGTGCTGGGTCCACATTTTCTAGGTCAACTGCTGCATGATCTATGCCTGTCATTCTTTGTGAAATTGCAATTATTTAGACTCTACAATCTAGTACTGATTTAGTTCAAAACATCAAATTCAAAACCTAAGATAAATTGAAACAAGCATCAAATTTTTCACTTAGAATCTGCTTGTTATGGGGATGAAGATTATAATGGACAAATACTAAATCATTCTAGTTCTTTTGTACTAATAGGTTGTGCATTTTGGAATGAATCTTCTCAAACATACTCCAATTGTGCTTGCAACTGGAAGCACTGCAAGTTTGACTTAGGATTCAGATGGCGAACCTCTTCAGATCAGGGGTACCACTACCAAAGCTTTGACACCAAACACCTAGCAAGTGGCAAGGGTGTAAGAGGAAACTAACACGACCGAAGATGATAAAAAGATAACAAATTGTAATAAAAAGAAGAATTCAGAAATTTAGTGAATTGAATCATTGATCAAAAGTACCTACTACTTACCAACATATTGTAATAAAAGTTTTAGCTTTGCAGTGGAAGGTGGTCGAACAATGGAAATAACAATAATTCTCTCAGAAAGCAACTCTCAATGCACATCAAAAGCTCTCTCCTAACATCCCCATCCTCATTAAATCTAGCCTTATCATAAAATTTTGTTGGGTTTAAAAACTACCCCAGTGGCATATAATGGCGAATCTAGTTGCTTATCTTGTATCTCATCATAATCTGCCAAAGAGGCATGTATTTAGTCTCATAATCCTCATATCTGTGTTTTACGGTTGCCTTGGCAAGATACATTGCCTGATATATGTAACCCATATTGGGTTTTTCACTATCGACCATGCTGAAAGTACAAAAGATTCAAAATAGAAATTAAAATCAAGTATAGATTCTAGACTAAGAATTTAAAAAACGAAAGGATATGAAATGATGATTGAAAAATTTAAAGTATGGTACCTTAGCACTTTGACAAGAGGCTCGCTAGTATAAAGAATCTCCTCAACATTGTTCTAGAAATGATCATTGAACCTAAGGGCCTTGATCTCCATGCCTTCCACAGTACTGGGATATTTTGATGCTATCCACTTGGGTCCAGTAAACATCCTCTTAAGATGAATCTTCTAGGCAAGTACAGATTGTAAGGAGATAAAGTTTATTGCAAA
>ML804416.1:136639-149122 GCA_009831015.1 Picea engelmannii
TTGATGCACCGCTATCAATGAGCCATGTGTCCTCTCCAGGTGATACAGATCCTGAGAGAGCTGAGATCAAGACATGGTCCTTAATCATCTTCATAGGTGGTTCTTCATCTTCGGCAATGTGAGCATGTTGCCTTTTGTGCTTCTTCTTGTAGTCTTCTCTTCTGTCTGGACAATTATTCGCCTTTTGTCCCATCTTATCACAATGATAGCATTGTATAGATGAGAGATCTCGTCCCTTGCGTTGTCCTTTCTTCTGAAAATTTCTTGAATGAGATTCTTGGTTGTTGAATTTGTTTGATGGTTGCGGTTCTCTATGAGGTTCTCTTTTGAAGTAGGGTTTCTTCCTTCCTCCTTTTGTATGAGTAGCTAGGGCTTGATCATCGTCCCTTGCTAGTAGTGCTTCACAGTTGGCTACCCTTGTTTCTTCTTGGGTGCATTCTTCCCATAGGCTCTCAAATTGTAGTTTCTCTTTTCTGCCACATACTGACTGGATGAAAGCATCCCAAGGTCTTGCGAGACCATTTAGGGCTGTTATTACAAATTCGTCTTTGTCGATGGTGTCTCCAATCACTTTCAACTGTTCTTTTATTTCTGAGATTCGGGAGAAATATTCTTGAATCATTTCTCCTTTTTGCATCTTGGTATTCTTCAACTGAGTTCTTAGATTCATCTTTCGATTGATGTTCTTTCCTTCATATAGTTTGCTTAGAGCATCAAACATCTCCTTCAAATTTTTCTCGGACGATACAAATGTGATCAGGTGGTCTTTGATTGAATCTGCAATGATTCTTTGAGCCTTGATTGAGTCCTTCTGATACTTTGCTTTCTCTACGGCATCTTCAGGTTCCTCCACTTCTTCTTTGATAAATCTTGATAGGTCATTCTCTGCAAGGATCAGACTGATCCTATACTTCCAGGCACAGAAGTTGTCTATGCGTTCTAGTTTCTCAACAAGCTTTGTGCTTGCAGACATCTTGTATTTGCGACAACAAAAATAACCAAAAATTGAAAATGCTCAAAATCAAATTTTGACTTTACCAGGAGGTGCGCTTGGCTGAGGCGAGTAGCCTGGTGTCTTGGGATCTGAGAAAATCCAATTTTTACCCCATCAAATCTGATTTGCGGATTTCTGGATTGGTGCTTCTGGTACTTCTGGTACTTCTGGTATTGGTTTTCTGGTACTTCTGGTACTTTTGTGAAACTAGGGTTTCATTTTCCGAGAGATTCAACCACTGAAAAGGTGCGCTCTAGGTGCCAAATTGATCTTGGGGGGAGGGCACAACTTTCTAGGTGTTTCGGGAGCTGAAAAGAGATACTTTTGCAAAACCCTAATTTGTAGGTGCTGCAACAGTGACGTTTTTCCTCTTGCAAATTGTGCTTTCTTCAGGTTGGCTTTGAAACCATGTTAATGTTTATGCCATTATTATAGTTCTTTGCATTTCAATAGATAAGAGCATCATAAGAAACAATATCACTGAGAAATACACATTCACAAGAGACACAACATTTATCCTGGGAAACCCTCTAGGGGAAGAAAACCCAACAAAACTTCCTTATCATAAATAGCTTAAACAATGTTCAAGAGATAACTCAAACCAATACAGATATTCCTCCCCAAGAGATGCGCCACTCTTCTCCCTCTCTCCAACTGGTAATTGCAGCTTGCCTCATAAGAGAATGAGCAAGTGAGTTGTGTGTTGGAAGTGAGGTGCTAGCCTCCTATATATACAAAACTGACACGTGTGAAAGGTCACCACTGGTAGGGCCGACCTCTCACTCTGGGTGGGTAAACCCACCTTTAATTAATTCTGGGCCTTCCATAATAACTGCTGGGGTCGACTTCTTATTCCGCCCTTTATAATTATCCGATGACCAATCCGCAAAAGGGGATTTGGACCTTATACAATTACCGACATGATTAATCCACAATGGGGATTAATCCAATAACAATAATAATAATAATAATGACATGATTAGTCCGCAATGGGGATTTAATCCAATGAATAAAATATCAATAATAATAAGAATGCTCTTCGCAGTTACATTATTTCAACACAATCTAGATTAGATTTCAATTTTGCAAAAGTAGAATACTAATTGCTAGTTAGTTTCCATTTATGCAATTTCAAAGTTGGAAATAAATAGTCTTGTCAGCTCCTCGCAAGAGGCTGGTCAGTGAAGACTTCAGTAATTAAAAAAAACATTTCTGTTTCAGTACTTTGCTTTATTGTTTAAAATAAACAAATCCCCTTAGCTTCCAGTGCGGTTCCTGACCCTTCTAGTTGCAAGCTTGTCTCGATCTTCTGGGAGTAAGTTTCATACACGTTGGGCTGGTAAGCGATGACAGATTAATTAGGGAAATCCTAAAGAGAACATTGCTTGAGTGGAAACGTAAGAGAGTCTGTGTAAGATATCTGGCGGGAACTTTGAGATCGAGGTTCTCCCTGTCAGATCTTCCACATTCTCTTGGGCATGTGTGCAAAATCAAAGGGACCTCCTTGTTGGATATTCGACAAGCTCAACCTCCACTTTAGGGACTTTTTCTCAAGGGCCAAATCTAGTTTAGAAAAACACTTTATTTTCTATGCAAATAAAATTTATCTCATTAAGCTACCATCAATAAACCTTAATAAAACACATGATCTATATTGCCCATGATACCTTTAAGGCACTGGTCTCATTTATACATTTGCAATATGCTTCAAACTCTTTATTTCAGTGATTTACTTTGAAGCAATTTTGATTTTACTTGCATCTAACATTTGTCTCAAGTATCCTTTTATGCAAGTATATGTTTATGTATCTTGTGGTAAATAATTGATCTGTGTATGCTTTTGCTTTATATTGGTTAATGAATTAAAACTCCTAGATTCAACTTTTTGTACTTAGACTATTTTCAAGCCTTAGTATTTTTGTTAGGGACTACCTCCCTTGGCTTCGCTAGGAGTTGGCCTAGACGAAGGAGTTGAGGATTAGGTGACAACACCTTAACTCTCATTTGCCTCCAAGGACACACTGAGTGGATTGAAGATTTCTTCCACGTCACCCAGGTGTGTATAAAGCGACAACACCACCCAAACTCAAAAAATAATTAAAAGCAAATACCTAGCTTCTAAAGTGCGCCCTCCTTGAGATCTTGGCTTCTTTTGGGTGAGTGACACTTGGAGCTCATCCAAGAGGGGTCACTCTTGCCTCCCAGGTATAAAAGAATGCCTACCCCTCCTCATTTTACACATCTACTTTCAGTGTATAGTTACTATACCCAAATCTCTCCCACTCTTCTGTCTCTCCCATCTTGCTCTCTTTCATTTCTCAAGCTTGTAGCAAGTATTTGCTCAAGCTTGCTTTTAATAAAAGGAATCTATGGAGGAAATTGTTGGCATTGGGAGTATTCTTGGTGCTTGGATTGGATCTACATTGGAGATGACTTGTGTTATTGTTTTTTTTGAGTTTTTAGCTTCTAGATCTAGAGTAGGAGATCCAAGCAAAGTATTTTGCTTGGATAGATCTATGGTAGTAATTCCATAGATCTTAGTGAAGTAGTTTCCTTTTGTTTAACAAAGTATTTTGTTAACACTTTTGAATCTACTCACTTCCTTCTTTGTCTTGTAGCTTGATATCTTTTGTTTGCAGGTCACTAAGGGTTGGAAAAGGATAAATTTCAGATCTGGAAATTTATCCCTTCACTCACTTAAAACCCTCTTAAGATTTTTGTTCTTTTCATACATATTTCTCTAACAGTTTTTGGTATATTTCTGTCATAGAATAGGTCTTTAATCATCTATTATATGTTGTTTTTTTTATGCTAAAATTTTTTGGTTACTTCTAACGGAATTTTTTCCGAGTTTTATGGTTTGTTCTGCAGCTTTTCCAACAAGTTTTACTTGTTGTTTTTCTGCAGATCTGAACCAATGAAGGGGAGGTGCTGCCCATTTAGGGCCACAAATCATCAAGAAAGAACCTCCCAAGTAAGGGTATTGAATACCCTCTTCTTTTTCTTCATTCTACATTGTAAGCAAGCCCCAAGAGAGTCTCTTGGGCTTGTGTGGTGAACCTACTGGTATCTTTTGTTTGCAATAGCTTGATATCTTTAATGTCTGGATTTTCAAGTTGCTCTTCTTTCAATTTTTTGATTTGTTTTAGTAGCTCTTGATTAAGGTTCTTCAAACAAGAATTTTCTTCTTTTTTCTCTGAGAGGTTCTTCTTCAATTCCTTTTTGAGATCCTCCTTTTCTTGTTCCAACTTCGAATCACATTGTTTTTTTTTCTTGACTTCTTGATCTGTGTAAGTAGTTTTTGACTGTGGTCTTTTAAGCGAGAAATTTCTTCGTTTTTTTTTCCGAAATAACTTCGTCAAATTCTTTTTGCATCCTTTGCATTTCTTTTTTATTTCCTTGACGTATTATTTCTGAGATATCGTTAAAGTCTTCTAGTTTTACGAACTCTGGCTTCGAGGTAGTGTCTTGTAATGTTATCATCTTCTCCTTATAGGGGAATGCCACAAACTTTTTCTCCATGTTTAATATGAAGGTACGTAGACTTTTAAACCAGGATAACCCGAAGGCGATGTCAACTTCTTCTTGATACATAGTTGTAACATAGAATTGAGATATATATTGATATTCATCAATCGTCACTTGTAACTCCTTAATTTGTAAAATATCCTTGTTTTCAATTATATTCTGCTTTGGAATTAATAATTGATGTGCCATATCAATATTAATGTAATCTTCATTATAGTCTAAGTTGATAATGATGTTAACCTCTCTTCCTTGCATACTCCCTTTTAATGTAGAAAAACCGTAACATACGATTGGACAACCTTCATAAGTAAATCTTCCTTTCGTCATTTTATTTGGCTTTCGTCGATATTTTATGATAAAACCCTTTTTTTTCCGAAGGCTAAAGTAATACCCTTCAATATTTTTTCTTTTTTTGATTGAGTGGTCTTAATCTATATATTATAATAATCATAATCATAATAATAATAATAATAATAACAATAATAATAATAATAATAATAATAACAATAATAATAATAATAATAATAATAATAATTTATTTATTTATTTTTATTGTTTGGATTTCCCCTCTTGATCCAAAAACATCATTTAATTCTAAATTCTTCATTAATAAGGTTCCCTTTTAAATGATCTAAACTTCTTCAAATACTCTTTTAATTTACCCTTATATCATATAATATATGATGACACTTATTTTTCCTAAAAATTTGAAATGCCCATACACTTTTGTGACTTTCTTTCTCACCTTATGTATATGTTTCACTTTTTTTTTTTTCAATTCTTTTAATATTTTTTTATCCCTTTTTATATGAACTGTTGGAGTAAAAAGGATATAATCCCTTTAAATAACTTTAACTTTATTTGTTCTTGTTAACTTAAACTTATTCTCATGAACTTCAATGACGGAANTTTTTTTTTTCAATTCTTTTAATATTTTTTTATCCCTTTTTATATGAACTGTTGGAGTAAAAAGGATATAATCCCTTTAAATAACTTTAACTTTATTTGTTCTTGTTAACTTAAACTTATTCTCATGAACTTCAATGACGGAAGGATATAATCTCTTTAAATAACTTTTGATCCCACTCACTAATAATAAGCTCTATGTGAGACTTTAAAATATAATAATATATTTTCTTTTAACTTTTTGTTTATGCTTCCTTCTTATAACCTTTATTTTTTCATATATGGTATTAATACCTTGGTTTTTAACTTCCTTTTGAATCGTAATATATATAGTTTCCACTTTATCGTTTATCTCATCGAGCAATTAATACACCTTTATATAACTTAGTAATGGCATTTAGGGTATAATTTCTATAACTTTAGAAGGGTATAATTTATATAAATTGAGAACTAATTAATGTTGATGATTGCAACTGTGTGAGACATCCTCCAGGACATAGATTGAGTGAGTCGGCCTGAGAGAGAGCCCATGGGTTGGGGGTGCTCATGAGATGGGTGCGTTGTTCCTCTCTGAGATGGAGAATGAATGTTGTGTGCCCCTTTGTGGGTTGAGAAAGCCCATGAGTTGGGTGTGCCCATGAGATGAGTGTGTGGTTCCTCTCTGAGACAAAGATGGAACGCTGTGTGCCCCTGTGTGGGGTGAGGAAGCCCATGAGTTGGGAATGTCGTTCTCTCTGAGACAAAGATGAAACTATGTACTGTTCTCCTATGTGCAAAGTGTTGAGATGATGTGATACTTTAGATGATTCTCCTATGAGACGCAATGAGATAGAGATATGTTGAGTAGGATGTTCTTGTGGTTGAGCACATGTGGACGTTATCCTAGTGGCTGAGCACTAGTGAGTGTGTATTCTGATGATTCTCCTGTGAGACGTAGTGAGATAGAGACTTGGATGTCCCTGTGGCTGAGCATAGCTGGACGTGCCCCTAGTGGCTGAGCACTAGTGGGTGTATGAGATCCCTTGTTATATTGTCCAAGAGTCAAACTTACCTGTAACCCTATTTGTGATGTAAAGGGTATAGGTCGGCCTTACCATAAAGTGAAAGATAATTAATGTAAAAGATAATTAATATGGTAATTACTAATTATATTTTGAGTTATTGAGGTCGGCCCTGTTGTGCCAATATACACTACTTTTGATATGTCTAGTCTAATATAAATAAAGGTAATTTCCTCATTGAGGAAATACAACACAAGTGTGAGTTTGGAAATTTCAGCAAGTACGTGTTCTTGGGCTGAAGTGCACACCTCTCTTGGGCGCTAGTCTTCTCGGTTTTGTGAGCACCCTTTTGTGTGCTAGGTTTATGGTGTGGGAGTTCTTTCTCTTGAAGAATATACCAAAGGATTGGCTTGGTTTTCTTCCATTGTTGAGAAGGGTTTCCCGTGATACTTCTTGTGTACTTGTGCGTGGTATTTCTTCTTGTGATCTTGGTTGCTGCAACAAATTGCTTATGGTTCAAGTAAAATGCTAAAATTGGAATGAACTTCATGCTTGAGACTAGCGTAATGAAAAATCAACAATTAATATATACCCTTAGTAATCCACTGTAATTTATCTTTTTTACTTTTCTTTTAATATATTTGTTTTCCTTTGTCATATAATATTCCCACTTCTCAATTGATTTCTTTGATTCCCGTACCAATGGATGCGACCCTTCACATACGAATATGTATGGATTTTTTTAAAATTAATTTTATTGCACGATGAGGAACAATGTAGTGTACAGACGACGACCTAAATTAACGTGTACAGTGGATTCAAATTTCCCTGCATGCAGTATGGAACCGCACAGAGTACAAACGACACAAATGTTGTACAGATGGTATGGTGGTTGAGTGACGGCTGGATCGACGGACAATACGGAAGGAGTGCGGCTGCGATTTATTTCCGCAACAAGTTGTACGGATATACCAATGTACGGACTGTAATTAATAGTCATTCAATGTTTAATTAAATCATACATAGTTTGCAGAAATAACAACTTTGTACCGCCATAGTTTGTACGGATATGACAGTAGTAAATCAGACTGTACGGCTCCACAATTCGGGGATTGTGCAAACTAATTTTATTTTATTTTTTTAAACTTTGGTATAGATAGCGGAATCACTTTTTTTTTGAATTCTTTCACCGACTTTGGCACAAACTCGGTAGGCTAGTCCTCCTCCTTGTGCCTGTTAATATTATGGTAGCTGCGGGAGGTATTTACCTCCACGTGTGAACCTGACGAGAATAGGAGACTCCGGAAAGCAAGAGAAAACCCTAATAAGTTGGCTAATAACCTTAGAAGTCTTGTCGGCTCAAGAAGATAATTTATATTAGGTTATTAGCCTCCAATAGAAGAAGTCGGCCAGAAATAATAATAATATACTGAACAGACACATATCCAGAAGGAGACGTTGGCCCCAACAAATCTGGCAGAACCAGTATAAATACAGGGCGCTAGTCCTCATTTGACAGCATCTCAGAATTGCAATTCCTAGTTTGGTGCGCACGTGTGGAGGAGAGCTGCAGGTGCAGCTACAACAACATCAAGTTTTCAGTATTGGCTTGACTATCTCTTGGCTAGGGTTTGGACTATCTGATCAACTCTTCGTGATGCGCTATCCTTGGGGGAAGGTGCGCTACCCTTTGTTTGGCTATCTAGCCTAGGGTTTGTTTTCGGAGTAATTCTCAGTCAAGGTTAAGGTGCTCGGAGGGTGGCTTCGGCCTATGGTTAGGTGACAAGGGTATCGTCAATGGTAAAACGAGCACACCATCTTCTATATTCTAACAGGTTATGGGCCCACACCTCCTTTAGTTAGTCTAAATGCTGGAAGGAAACATAGCCGCTAGGATATTGAGCTCGTTGAGGAACTGCTGCTAGGGTTACTAGCAGAAGCAACTTCCAAGACACTACAGCTAGGGTTACTAGTACATGCAGTTGCAGAAACCCTAAACCTTTTGATGAGGCACCTTAAAGTGAATGGATTGACCTAATCTCCAGATAGATCAGTGCGCCCTAGCCGAACGCATCTCATGGCACTCTTAGAAGGCCAAGACGTGAAGATTGAATTTCAGGTCAAATCTAGGGTTTGACCAAGTCAAGCAAGACATGACTAACTCTATGAAGTCTGAGAACAAGTTAGATGGAGCCTTTAGCTTTAGAGCGTGGAAGACAAGGATTGACCTCATCCTTGCCAAGAATAAAGTGCTGGATATCGTGAAAGGAAAGATCGTGAAGCCAGAGTTTGAAGAAGGAAAAGAGAAGGAACCGCAAAACGTTGCAGCTATGGAGAAGTTCAAAGATGTTGACATCAATGCCATGAGTATCATAGTGGATTCTATAAAAGACCACTTGACACCGTACATCTCCCATCTTGACTCATCAAAGAAGATGTACGATGCCCTAACAAATCTCTTCTCAGTTAGAAACATTGGACAAGTTATGAGTCTGAAGAATGAGCTCCGTGACATGAAGATGAATAATGACGACAACATAACATCATACTTTGTAAGGATCTCCTAGTTAAGAGATCAACTGCAAGCTATTGAAGAGATCACTCCAGAAAAGGAATTGGTGAACATTGTACTCAATGGTCTTCCCAAGACGTGGGATGCATTTACCGCAAGCAGGAACACAAGGAAGGAGTATTCGACATTTGAAGAACTTTGGACTTGCTGTGCTCAAGAAGAATTGAGGATCAATGCAAAAGAGAAACCCCAGAAGAAATATGATGATCAAGCCTTCACAACAAGATTCAAGAACTTCAGGAACAAAAGAAAATTTGGTTCAAGAAGGAACCCAAATTAAGAGAAAGACATTTCAAAATTACAATGCTTCAACTGTCAAAAGTACGGTCACTACAAGAATCAGTGTCTCGAGCTAAAGAAAAGGAAAGAGAAACACGAAGCATCGATTGTCGAAGAAAAGGAACCTACAAAGAAGACTAAGCAGGGTGGAAGAGACTTCTTCTTCTAAAAAGGTAACAACACTCTCCTTATTTCTTGTACATATCTTGTTTGCATTGTCTCTGTACATATCTTGTATATCTATCTCTTGGAAGATAATGTGTTCCAAGAAGAACTATACCTATGAAAGAACAAACAAGATGAAAATGGATATCATTAGATAATACACATGAAAGGATGAAATACAAATCATGTGGAAGCTATTGCAAGATAGGCTGAATCAATCACGAAGAGACTTAGAAGAAGCAAAGACAGAAAGAAGTCAGCAATCGAGAGGAAATTGGAAAAAGACTTATGACGTTTTGTAGAAGACAACAAGACATAAGCGTGGACTCTGTCAGACAAAAGAGCCAATTATATATTGCAGAAGACAATAAGGATGCAGATGGAAGCGTGGACTCTGTCAAACGGAGGTAGCCGATTATATGCACTTATACATGAAGCAAGGGTTAGGAGGGAGCTAATCCTATGATCCGTTGAAGATGATGAAATATATTTATATCTATGGTAGTAGCCATGAAAGACAATACATGTTCAGTTCAACCGCAGAAGAAGACTTCTTCGAAGAGAAGCCTTAAAGTATTCCTCGTTGTCCATCCAGTTCCGTGATCCTATGATGAAAGGAAGAAGTGGAATCTCTAGGGCATGGAATCTATAAGAAACTCCATGGACCCAAGAGCTAAAGAAAAACATGAAGAAGAATATGAGGTTTCCAAGAAAGAAAGAGGAACCAAAACAACTAGTCATTGTATCAAGAATCACAAGATTACCAGCCTGATATGAAAGCAATCATGCAGAAGAACTGAAAATCGTGATGAAGAACAGTGTATGGAAGACTTATGAATGAAAGCATTGCGAGATCTAGAACCAAAGGTTCTCCCAGATGGAGGGAGAAGACTATGATGATTACTTGTTCCAGTAAACTAGACTTATCTCTACATAAGTCATTATATCATCCGCAACATCCATGAGTCTGAGTTCTACATCAGATGAATGCAAAGAATGTTCTCCAGAGAAATTGAATAAAGAGCGTATGAAGAGCAATCTCAAGACTTTGAGGCATACTAGAAAGAGACTCTTGTATGAAGATAAGAAGACGATAACTTGGTGAAGAACCTCCAGTGCACAGTAGAAGTGTGTTGAAGATTTCCTATAAAAATCAAGATGACTACTCAGTAGATCAGATCTCATGATGACAGAAGAAGTGCCACATAGATATGTTCCAACTTTCCAACTATGATATACTCTATTGTTCAGATCTACCTGAAGCCTTCATAGTGTTCCAGACTAAAGTACATTTGAAATCAAGCATTGCATTATCCATGATGAAGTCCAGAAAGGAGAAAATGATTCTCCAATACATATCTCCACAGATGAGCAGATAAGCAGACATTTTGGTAAATCTTCTATCCAAGATGAAAGAGTTTGCGTACTCAAGCTAGAGCTTGTGGAAACAACTTCCCTCTTATTGAAAAAGGAAGAAATGACTCTCCAAGTTAGGAGGGAGCACTGAAAACATTATTGAAGTCATTCATCCTTAAAATTGGAAAAATAGTCCATCTTGGACAGATGCTTTCCTGTTCGGAAGGTGGATTGAGATTTCTGACGGACAGTGACTTTCCATTGTGGTTAACATGGGAAGTAGTCTGATTGTTGATGTATCATAGACAACGACTACCCATTGTGGTTAACATGGGGAGTGGTCTAGGGCAGTCTCTCTTCTTGAGTGTTACTCAAGAAGACTAGCCCGCCTTGCCAGACAACGATTTCTTATTGTGGTTAATGCGAGGAATGGTCCGTTTTGGAGGTTGATGCAGGACAGTCTTTTCCTCTTGTGGTTAACGGAGGAAATGGTCCGGACAGTCATTCCTTAAGGTTTATACATTCTCTCCAGGGCGCACTTTGATTAGTGTAGGAGGAATGGCCCAGGGTGGGGAATGGTCCAGGCTCAACAATCAGGGACAAACATTCCTTAGGTTTATACATTCTCTCCAGGGCGCACTTTGATTAGTGTAGGAGGAATGGCCCAGGGTGAGGAATGGTCCAGACTCAGACATTCCTTAGGGTTTATACATTTTGTCCAGGGTGCACTTTGATTAGTGTAGGAAGAATGGCCTAGTGTGAGGAATGGTCCATGCTCAGAAATCAGAAACAATCCTTCTTCCTTATTTGAGAAGAATAGGGCAGATATCCCATTGTTGATGAGGGCAGATATTCTTTCAAATCTCACAAATGCGAGTGAAAGATTGGCCTAGATGATTCAGTTTATTGTTAACAATATTTTCTGTGCAGGATGGCATCAGATGATTTATACTACTATGGTGGAGATGTTCCACTATTTTGAGGCAGATATTCTTTCAGAGCTCACAGATGTGAGTGAAAGATTGGCCCAGACAAATCAATTTATATCATAACATTGTTTCTGTGCAGGTTTCTATCAGATGTTTGTTATGAAGACAGTAGATATAGACTACTGTGGTGGATATGTTCCACTGTTCATGAGGCAGATATTCTTTCAGAGCTCACAGATGTGAGTGAAAGATTGGCCCAAATAATTTAATATATATCATAACATTGTTTCTATGCAGGTTGCTATCAGATGTTTGTTATGAAGACTGTATGACAATAGATGAAGACTACTGTGGTGGATATGTTCCACTGTTTGTGACTATATGTTGTTGATCAAGTACTTGTGTGTTACTTGGTGTGGTAGTGAACCACTGGATTGTAGTTATGTACTACTATGGATAGACACAGTTGTGTTCTATTTCTGTTCTAACTGCCTTGAAGATTATCAATAGTTTATTGAAAAATAATCACCATCCAGACGAATGATGAACAGATATTTTTCCAGACGAAAATTGGCTCAAAGCATTTACTCCTCTAGATTATAAGAGTGGTTCTTGTATCACTCTATGGTGTGAGTGACTTATCCAACATCATGTCTAATTACTCAGATGAAGTATGGTTTTGAGAGATGATGCAGTTGATGGTGATGGTGATGCTCATGATCTAGTCATGAAATAGTCTAGATGACTATATTG
>ML804416.1:185052-209867 GCA_009831015.1 Picea engelmannii
GTAAAGCTAATCTAGCAATTAAGTGTTACTTTCCAAATTGAAATCTAATCTATGTGAAGATTTATTCAACTTTATTGCTTAATGTGAGATAGTTTGAACTTTAAGCAAAGGAAATAAAACTGAATGAAAGAAAGTCCAAAAAAACCACAACACCAACCCCCCCTTAAGGGGAAAACAAAGAGTGAGGCCTCTCTTGGCTCACTTATTTTATTAACTTGGTTACAAGTGCTCTTTTGAGATTCTTTAGATCTTTTTCAAAAGGGGCTTAAGATCCTTATAACAATGAATCAAGGTTTTACAAGTTACAAAATTCCTTAGGAAGGTATAGGGTGCTTCTGGAAGTCCCAAATGCTCCTAATCCGCCAAATTTTGGCAGAATTTCCCCTTGTTTATTCAATGACTTGCACAAAATAACAAACACAAGAGTACACAAGATAGCCAAAAACACTTTAAGAGTGTCTTTGGTTATTAGTAAAAATCTACAAAAAAAATTCTAAGTTAAATTTTACAAAATTTTGCAAAAGGGAACTAAGAAACTTCAAGCTAAAAAGCTTGTTTCCTTAGGGCCTTTTGTGGCTGTTCTAAAACAACAAGTTTAAAGCACTTAGATGCTAGATTTGAACAATGAAAACACTTGGAAAATATTAGCTTTTAACCCTCTAGAAATTTCAGAAAAGTATTTGAGCAAAAGGACTATTTTCCTATGCTAGATCTAGATTCTTAAGATAACAACTTTAAGAAACATAAATCGGATCTAAGCTATCATTTGCATGCATGAAAGGAACTAATGATTTAGCTAGATAAACTAGATCCAAACTTGCTTGCATATGTATGTAAAGTAACCAAGAAATTTTGCTTTCAAGAGAAGGAGAAAGAGAACAAGCTTGTGCTTGGAAAGTGTTGGGCAATGGAGTCCTTGGTGAATTGTAGAGAGATCTTCTTCAAAGGACTTGGAAAAGATGAAGAATCAAGCTAGATCATCCACTTCTCCAAGTTGAGGTATCAATTTCTTCAATCAATTGCAAAGAGAGGGTTGGAGTATGGTTTCACCTACAAAAGAGATCTCACAATACAATATGTTAAACCAAACAAGTATTGCATCTAAAATCACGTAAGTAAATGAATAGCAAGATAACTAATCAAACTAGCTTAGCAATCTTACCCTATTGAGTAATAGTACTCCTATAAGGCCACATTAACCAAAATATAACAGCAGGAAACAATAGAATAATATCACCTCATACACATAAGTATCCACACACTTGGCCAATCCACCAATTTGACCTCCAAAGTCTTCTTTTATTCCAATATGAAAAAGTATTACAATAGCAATGATACACAAGCGATTCTTCCAAAGCTTCGACTCGCTCACAATAGGAGAGAATGCTTCAATATATAAGAGAGAAAACGAGAATATCATGGAGGAGGGCGCACCACTTGGTGAGGAGGGGCGCATGACTTGGAGGGGAAACACATGCCAAGTGTGGGGAGTGTGGCTGCCACCTCTCCCACACATCTCCCAACTCGCCACCTCTCAAATCTTGAAGAGATATGGGGTGCCACCTCTCAAGAGGTTGGCTGCCCCTCATGGGAATGTGCCACCTCTCAAGAGGTGCGCACCCCTTTATTGGCACATGCTCAAACAACTATATTACATGCTGACTTTATTTCATTAACCAATGAAAATCACCCTCTTGCTGCCACATAGCCTTTTGAGGCTTTATTTGTCTCCAACATGTCCCCACATGTTTCCTTCATTTTTGCCTTTTTGCTGATTTTTTTGATTTTATTTTGACTTTTTTGGGTTTTTTGAGCAAAAATGATTTTTAAGTGATTAAAATCACTATATTTGCTCAACTAAGTGGGTACTTGGGTAATATGGGTGCTCTAGGTCCAAAAATGAGCACCCCCGTGGCATATTAAGTCCCCTAGTACTACTTTTTTAATACATCTTTATTTTTTAATTAAAAATTGTCGAATTCTGACAATTTTTTAATTAATTGAAAAAATTAAAAAATCCTAAGGGGGACTTAGTACATTTCCATAAGACTCTAGGAGCATGTTTAGCATGGTAATATACATTAGACACTAGGCTTAGATCCATGCTCAAGCCTAACCATGGGCATATACTCCGGCTCAGGAGGGATTGAGTGAAAAAACTCATAAATTATAAATTGCCTGAAAACGACAAAATATAATTAGTAAGTAAAAAAAACACTCTAGAGTATAACTCACACTTAGGACTTAAGGTGGCTAAGACCTTTTACAAGTTCATCATGCAACATCTCTTATTACAATTTTTTATGGACATGTAAAAAAAAGAAAAAAAAAAGGTTGGTCTTTATGACCGGTTGAACTTCTGAACTCTGAATTTTGAACAATACTGTTCAAACTTTGGCGGCTCGCTGGAAGTCCATCCTAGTGCAACTTTGATGGATAACAGAGCCCAAAATCTCACCCTTGAGATTTGGATGGTCAAAGGGCCAATCTATCCTTTTAGGTTGGCATTTAGAGGTTATTCCCGATAGCACATGACCATCATTCAGAGGTTTTCCAGGCACATTGATTATTGTTCTGGTCAGTTAGAGGATGGTTTCTTACATGAGTCGAGTTTAGAGCTTCTTTCAGTGATTTCTGAGTTATTACAGGATGAGGTTTCAGTTCCAGGTTTGAGTATGAGAGATTTGCAACATTATGGGACACTTCTTGCCCATGAGGATCTTATTGACCCCTCACATCAGTTATTTGACATCATATTCTTAGTCCTTGTCCAATTCTGCTTCCAATGAGTATAAACTTAATGGTATTTGGACAACTTTGCTTTTTGGTGATGAGGTGGCACATGTGATGATCTGGTAGGGTGAGGTGGCGACCCATGTGGGGCCCACACGCTTAAATTTGGGCCCTTTTCCTCCTAAAACTAGGCCCACTAAGTGACCTATTAATTGCTAAATAAAAACTGGACAAAGCAAAGAAGTTTCCCAAAGTCATAAAGCGTTCTAAAAGCAAGTCAAAAGTCAAACTGGGCGAGTTGTCTGCTTTCTGCTTTTATCTTTTTCCCTCTCCCGACTTTCCCCTTTTTCTACTTTAGCTTTTGCTTTTAGTTTTCCACTTTTTCCTTTTTCCCTTTTCCTTCCCCTCTTTCACTCATGCGACCTAACTTTCCCTTATTGCCTTAACCTAGACGACCTATTTCTCTCCATGAGGTTCACCCATCCCACCTTTTTGGCCATAACTTCCTCATACCTAACCAGTGTTGACCCATTTGACCTCCATTCTTCTCCAGATAACCCCTAGATTTGACCAGAAGGCTTGGGAAAGGTTCACTCAACGAGTTTTAGCAGGCATTCAAGCAGTGACACATGGCAGGTGGACAGATTGACACTTGGGCGAGGAATACTGGCTAGCTTTTTGCCCAGTTTGGAAACATCAAGGAGAATTCTTCATGCATTTAGCTATATATGCAACATTCTTCCATAGTTGACAGGTTGATCATTCTATTGCAGGAGTATTACTACTCTCTCATTCTAGCTTCGGATTCTCAGTTTCTTGGAGATCATTGTAACAGTTCTTGGCTTTTCTCTGTGATGGAGCTGTTATCCCCACTTTTTAGGGATAACTAGGAGATCATGTCTTGAGGCCCACAGGTCCTAGACATGGAGTACTGAGAGCAGGATTGACCCGAGCATGTCCCTGGAGGGCCCATCCTTTCTTCTTCCATCAACTTTATCTTGTCAACAACAACAACATCCATCACCATCGACTTGGTCCTATATCAGAAGAGGTTCTTGCTCCATGAGGTAATTGGTCCAGGTATCATGGTATGTGTCACTTTTGATCATTGAAACCTTTAAATATATGCATCTGATTCCTTTTATCTCTAACAACTGCTTGGATCTTACATTGGCCCACTTGACCATGATTGGGGAATTGACAGGGTGCCCTAGCAAGCCTGTGCCCATAGGTTTTGGTTTTCCACTGGGGAATTTCTGAAGAGCCATCGTCCACTCCCATCATAGCACCACTGTTTCATCTTGTCTCCCGCTCATTTATCCCTTTCCCCTTGTTCGTGCATTGGGTTGACCTATTTGTAGGATTGCATCTTATCTCGTGGGAAGAAGGGGCTAAAGGCCCAGAAGGTAAAAGCAACTGGTAAAAGACAAAAGCCTAAAATGAAACCTCGAGATGCTTCGCCCAGGGATCCCCGAGAAGGCAATAAAAAGCCCCTCAACAAGAAACAGGAGGGACTCGGAAAATAACAAACAAGATCTAGTCAGAGGATAGGGGGTCTCATCACGAGCTAGCCTATTAGGTTCATGGGTACCTAGCAGTATGACATTGCCATCTGGTTACCGCGCCAAAGCAGTGACCTTTGGTTGCATGGCCAAGGGAAAGGGGGTCTCATCACGAGCCAACCTTCTCATCTCTGTGAAAGTACTTGTGGGTAACACTGTCAGCTCTAGTCACCATGCCAAGGCAGTGTCCTCTGGTTAGCCCTTGATTAAAAAGAAAAAGGAAATAAAAGAATAAAGCAAGAAAAAGAATAAAGGCAGAAACGGGCTTGGAAAAAATGCATCCATGACAGGTACAACTCGCCTTCTACAAAGGCACCCACAGATAACATTATGCATCCTTGACCCTCGCTGCACCCACATGTCTGGAGTCTGGACATCCCCTAGCCACATTACCTCAGTTACATGGATTGGATGAAATCCTCCTGGAAACTTTCCTTTTCTTGTGGATACTAGCCCAATAGGACGTCTTGTCTTTTTCTCCAATCTTGTATTGCAGGTTTTTGTAATGTCTTTGAGCTATTGACTGATGTATCAGGGTTTTTATGCATATGTTTAATAATATTGATGATGAGATGTGATTAACATTGCTATGAACCCGATGACTGATGAGCCCATGGAGGGCGTAGCTTTTGATGTGCAGGACCATGCCCGACGGACAGGTACCATTTGGACTAGTACACATGGGGAGATGACCAGTTCGGACCTCCATGGGGCTGAAGAGCCCACTAGATGGATGTTGAGACCCCATCAGGGGGTAGAGGCAGGATGGAGATGAATTAGGGCTTTTGCATCGAAGAGGAAGAGGACGTTCCATCAAAGGCACTCCGACACGACTAGACCTAGGGGGAATGACCCCTTTTCAGTGGAACGTTAGCCTTGAAAGGCCTAGTACGTCCCCATCTTCACCATGACATCATCTAGCTTCATGGACATCTTTGGAGGTAGACTGGGCAGTAGTGGCACATGTGGCATGTTGGAGAGGCCCCTGGGGGGCTAACGTTTTTCTCCTGGATGTCTCATTTGCCCTAGAAAGGGATAGCGCCTCCCTTGAAGGGGCTTTTACTCTCTTTGCAGCTCAATTAGGGTTTTAATTTGACAATTTAATGTAAAAATAATATTATTTTGGTATTATGGCCTTGTCGGCCTTTTTATGACCTAAAAAGTGAAATTAGGTCATTGATACACTATATATTGAGGGTTTTCACTCATTTTGACAGGATTCATCACTCACTCATTAGTGAGGTTTGATTTTAGTGCCCTACTTGGGGATTTTTGCTGGTTTAGTGAGGCACACTTGTTGACGGAAGGCATTTCTTGACATTTTATGGTTTTCTCTTGAAGGAAGGTGTTACAACTAGGGTTTGCATGGTTATTTCTTGATGAAATGTAAGTATTTTTCTGCAAAACTTTTTGATTGAATGGTTGTAGTCTTATTTTCTTACATGTATTTATAATTTGCTGAATCAAAACCCTAGGTGACAAGCACACAAGTAGGTGCTTGTCTCATGTCCCCTAATAGAGAAATTTTAAGCCATTGAAGAAGGAAGAAAGAGCCTAGCCATAGCTACACTCTCATTTCTTCTTCTCCCTGAGCTAGCCGTCTTTCCAGAGGTCAAGAAGGAGGAGACGTCCCAGGCCTAGGTTATCTACACCTAGGGCCGTTTTTCTTCTAGGGTTTGATGATAGAGTCTTGCTGTAGCAACACTCTCCCTCATTGCACTCTCTTGTCTTGATTTATCTTTCATGCTAGCCGTTTTTGCCAAGTTAACCTAAGGAAGGTGGAGAGAGGACGAGGCCTTGCTTTAGCAATACCGAAGTGAGCCTCTCTCCCCCAGGGCTTTGATTCTAAGGCCCTGCCATAGCAACACTTCAAAACTCTTCCCTCTAGTCCTTAGTCATCCTCCTTCAACCCTTGCGTCCTCTGTTAAATTGACTCCATTAACCCCAAGGCACTGATCTTAGACCTTCATCGTTGAAGTAGAATTGAATCTAAAACACTCTCAACCTTTTAAAATTGAAACCCTAACTACACTAACCCTAACCTGCTAACCCTAAGTTGCTGATGTCACACTTGAATATTTCATCTTTATTGCAACAATGTCTTGTTTTAAGAGCAATTGAATGGTGGTTTAGGCATTGATTGAATAAAGTGTGAATTGGTTACCTTGAATGCCACATTGTTCCAATATTTATTGGTGGAGTGTTATATCTTTATTTGCTATTGATAAACTTTGACTTCGTCAACATTTATTGCCATATTGCTCATATATATTTACCGGATAGTCTTATGAAGAACTAACCCATTGAAATATAGCTTGCATATATTAGTTTGCTGTTGCTCTGTTCCAGGCAGGTGTTCTTCATTGGGGATTCACTTTATTATTGGCTGTTTAGCCGGACTATCTGTTTTGGTGGTGACCTGTGAAGGGGAAATTTTACATTTGTCCTTTTAACCTTTGCCTCTTCAAAGCTCTAGGTCACCAGGGACGTCTCCCCTGGGCCTCACCCCCCTAAAGAGAAACAACCTTCCCATCGAGGTGACATTGGGTGGGATAGGTTTCTGTTATGCTAGTTTGGATCTCTATCTTATAGCCATTTGACCCAACTACAAACTGTGCGATAACAAGAGCCATTCCTCTGATTTGACATGAAGTCTTATGTGTTGATTTTGACCCAGATTCTTGTTGTTGCATTGGATTTCTAACTAATGGCAAGTGTTTGAAGCTCATCCTTCACTGGGGCTTGATTTGGCACTTTTGAATTGCTCTTCCTTCTTGATTTGATGTCTTTTTGCATTCTAATGGTTCTTAGGGTTTTCCACCAAAATTCATCTAAAATCAATTTTTATGCAAGTTTTGGGTGAGGTTATCTAACCCTCATCCCAAAACCATCTTGTGTTGGTTTGATTTGTGTTTTGTAGGTCAAATATCATCCATCAAGCAACACACCCTAGGGTAGCCTTCTTGTGGTTGGCACGCACCAGCCCAAAACGAGAGGGGTGACATCAATTGTGGTCGCAGGATCCACCCCTAAATTAAGCCTAGTTTGATTCCCTCAATCTACAACCGACCTACAAGTTAGGGTGTCAAATTTAGCCTTAACAGATTCCGAGCACATACTCTTCAACCTCTCATCAAACCCGACTCTACCCAGAGGATCACTTCATTTTTCACAGTGCTACCTTCAGGAAGGGGCACCAAGCGATCGGTCGATATCAGTACAGATCCAGACCCCAGATCAATGAGGATCCGTGAGGCCCTGCCTCATTCCATGAGATCTCAACACCATAACCATATTAGATCCCTTCTTGGGAGACGAACTAGACCCGCTAGACCTAAGCATCAAGTGACCTCTGCCAAGTAGCAACATAGTGGACAGTCCGCATTTCCCACCAGCTCTTCTTAGTGCCAACAGACTTTATTGGGTTTCCTTCATTCAACCTCGGATGTTAGGAGAGATGGGTCTACTCCATAGACCTATCACCTGGATCTTCTCCGCCTATGCATCTTCACCCCGTTGCGGGGTTTGGGACTTGTGGCCGCAGTTGAAAGCTCCTCATACTTCAACCTAGCTCACATTATCTACGTTTTTGCATCTTACTTCATGCAAGTTATTCCTTTATAGGAGACTGTTTAGTACTCCAGCATTGTAAAGACATCATTGTACCCATCAGTCCCTTTGACCTACTTTTGTGGTCACTAGTTGGACTTTAATAAAATCATCTTATCTTATCTATCTTTGAGCAAAGTGATCATTGTTACGAGTTATGGACTTGTCAATTGTGGCGCAACCAACCCTCTTGCAAGCCTATCAATAAAGAAGTTTTGTTTCTGTATTCGAACCTTTCTTCTTGTTGGTATTTTGTTAATTTTGCAATTAGATTAGTGACTTCGTACTATTCATTGTGGTTTAATTGATCTTTTGAGTAGTTTCTTTCTCTACTTCTCTTCTATATTTCTTGTGCTAACATTGCAAGATCCCTACAAGCAAACAAAACTACTTTTTCCCCACGTTTTGGATAGAATTAATACACTGTCCAAGACGTGACAGCCGCTGTTTTTTGGTCTTATTTTGCAGAAAATCGACTGAGGACAGCAGCAAAATCCCCTAGGGACTCCCCCATGAGGCTGGCAAGCACCAGCCCAAATGGAGAGGGGTCTAGCCTGTGACAATTTGGGGCTTCACTCCTTTAATTAGCCATTTTTTCATCGCCGTTTTATCAGTTATATTAGCTCAACTGGAGGGTGGAAAAGTTTGCTAACAGGTTGGAACCACTCTCAAATATCCTGAAATAATTAATGGTAATGCTAAAAATTCAAGTAAATGGATAGAAAATACCTTTTCTATCCTTCTACTTTAAGAATTTAATATTACCATTAATTACCAAGGTCAAAAACTCCCAAAGTTCAGTCCCCTATCTTTGTTTTGTCTTAAAAGGTTGTTGGCACAGACAGGGCGACATTTTCCTATGGGTCCCAAGCCCCTCTTGAGCACATAGGTCAACCTGGAAACTTCCAAAAAAGTGCCTGAAATGGTAGGGCTGATGGCGTTTTGTACCCATTTTGGCGTTTCTAGGCATTTCAGGTACTGTTACATGGCCAAACTAGGCATTTCCTGCAACATAGATATTATGTAATATATAATAATATCAATAATAATTAACTTGCTAATAAAATGTAAAATATTAAATACAAGTGAAGGCACAACTTCTCATGTTTGTGACATTGACGGTGATCATTCAATTTATATTTATATAAATGTTACGGACTATTGCAATAAAATTATCATCTTATCAATTAGTTATTACAAATATATAACGTATTTAATATATTTGTGTGGAGTGTCTGTCCAAGTATATTCCTTCGCATCTCTGCAAGTTTGTGACCGAAACTTCCATGTTTCAAACCCTTAAGCAAAGATAAGCTCGATGCTGACTTCTCCCTCCAGCAAGATAAACATTTACATCGTATTGAGTATTTCTGTGCTGAAGGGAGGCCCAAGAGGCTATATTTATAGGTTAGGCTGCTGGCTTTTAGGGTTAGCCTTAGTGTTGGTGCTTTTAGGGTTCTTTTCCCTTTCTTGTGTGTTTTGTTCTTTATGTTTTTGGCCCAAAATGCCATGGCCTGTGCCCAAAATATTTCCAGAAATTGTTTAAAATTTTGATTGAGCTCTGAAACGTGGCACATGCATTTCCAGATGCTGAGACTCTGTTTCTAAAAATTGGAAATAGCCTTGAAATGTTTTGCGGTGTTTCCTCTCCGTTTCAGCTTTTGAAATGACAAATGACATTTTGGGGGACCTCAAGAGGTGTTTCCAGTAACTCAGAAAACATTGGATCCATGTTAAAGATCAATTAGAAGCTAAACCAAAATAGCTTAGGTAACTGGTGAAAATTACATTGTAGTTACCACGCGACAGACACATTTTATCTGTATTTGGGAACAAAGAAGAAATAATGCCTTTCAATGATCAATTAGATGCAAACAAGCTTGGGTAATCAGTAAGAAATTATGCTGCAACTACCATACAATTTTTTGAAAGCATAAAGTTTAAACACTAACTGCATCAGTGACAATAACTGAATCAACATAAACCTTCTGTGAGAAGTAACAATCAGTGGTCAGTTTGGGATGTTTAGCTTGTTCTTGATTTTTAGAATCTTTGTATCTGTAGATTATTGTTTTTTCCATAAATGCCGGAAATTTCTGATCCAACCATTGGTAATGTCCTGAATAGCTGAACTTTTATTCACAACCGGATGGGCCTATTACTGGATTGGATACCTTCAGTTCTTCTCAATTAGTTCCTGGGTAAGGATGCTATTTCATTTTCTTAGTTATTTATTTTATTTGTTTCATACCTATTTGTAGAAGTGATGAACTGATTTTATATTTAATTCTATTGTGAAACTATAATTACATTGAGGTTGAAATTTTAATTTATTTGTAGATGGTGCTGCACTTTGATTTCTATGTTCAATATTGCTTTCCTTACAGGGAAACACAGGCATTTTATATTGGCCCTGTGGCAGAGGACAAACTGCCAAAGGTATGGTCCTAATGAAGTTTTAATTTCATGGACTTTAGACTAGTATACATCCAGTCTTTTTGATATTTGTTCAACTTTGGTATCTGTTCCAGGATTATTCTGCAGGAACAGTACTACTTGGGAAAGTTACCTATGGGAAGGTGTCACTAGGGGATAGCAAAGGAGAACAAACTGGAAAGGCCTGTCCTGCATCATCCAAGATATTTTACATAGTGCCTCCACCAGCTAAAGTAAGCAGAGTGGTGGCCAATTGTGGTTGGAAACAAAATTTTAAATTTTTATATGTGGAACCTGTCTTGTTCTATACAAGTATTGTCCGTATGCTGCTGTTTGATGATATAATCCTCTTGTTCTAGATCCTAGTTTTTGCCATCCTTCATGCTTGGGATTTTCTGCATGAATACTATGTGGGTTACAGCAAGAATTGCACAATTTAGTTCAAGGTTTTCATTAAGATGAATAATATCTTATGCTGTTTTCTTGATCTACCACTTGTTTGCTACATATCTCAATTTCCTTTCATAATGGTCATGACACTTGTTTATCTTAATTTTTATCAGGTAGAAGAGAAGGATAGAGAGGAGGGTAGCTCATCAAGCAAAATAAGTTTGAAGCAGCGGTTGGAAGAAGAGGTAATGACTGTCTTAAGATAGTGACTCCATACAGAAAGGGTACTTTCAGCTAGAGTCCTTAGGTCAACTGTAGGCTCTTAGTCTCTAGTTATAATTTTGAAGTGGTCTATCCTCTGTATTGCTATCTTTTCAATGTTGGATTTGGTTTTCCTGATCTGTGTGAAATATCAACTT
Organism: Picea engelmannii; assembly: GCA_009831015.1. Classification (NCBI taxonomy): domain Eukaryota; kingdom Viridiplantae; phylum Streptophyta; class Pinopsida; order Pinales; family Pinaceae; genus Picea; species Picea engelmannii. The sequence continues at coordinate 196,202 of ML804416.1, forward strand.
GTTTGAATGTAATATGAACATTTTTTATTTATTTGTATGCCATGTTTTCGTAGATGGGTTGAGCTGTATTTGTTTTATATGGAAACTCCTAGTGATATATGGAAATGCAAATTGTACTCCATAACTTAAAGGTCTTTCTGCTGTCAAGAGGCTATCATTTCAAGCTTTTATGTCATTGCTCAAGCAGGTTTTTACATATGAACCTTAACCACAATAGCATCGATGTCATGTTCATGTCGAATTTTGTAAATTTTTTTGGGTATAATGTTATTGATATGCTTTAGATTTTAGGTCATCTTTATGTTCAACTTTCGGGGTTACTCTTGATAGCATCTTGATAGCACCTTAACCTTGACAGAGAATAATTCTGAAAGCAAATCCTAGGCCTAATAGCCAATCAAGGTAGCGTATCACTCTCCAGAGTTAGCATACCAAGCAGAAAGTCCAAACCATAACCAAGAGAGAGTCAAGACTGAAACCAAAAGTACAAGTTGCAGTACCTACAGCTGCAACTACTCTCCATACTTGTGCACAACTAAATTTCTGCAGTTGCGAGCTGTGTGTGTCAAATGAGCTCTGGCGTTCTGTTTTTATACCCTAGGGGAAAAACTCGGCATCGGAAAAAACTCAGCAAGGGTCCTGAAAACATCGCCTTGGAAAAAACGGCGAAAAAATCGACAAACATTAAAAAATACATAATTTATTCATTTTTTTTCAAAATTTTAAACATTTTTCAATATATAAAGCAACAACAACATCATATAAACATATAGGCACATAAATATGGAGAAAGAACCGATATATATTATATAGTGGATGCCAAACAAAAACCGATACATCAAAGTCATTACTGAAAGTCTGAAACCAATACAAAATGACATCAGTGATCACATATATAAATGTATATGTCCCAAAACTACCCCGCCCTTGCACACCTCAAAAATGCTTGATGGCCTCCACAAACTTCTTCCCTTGCTGCTCCACACACGAAAAAAACACAATGACAAAAAAAAAACTGAATCGGGCTCTTTATCCCGCGGCCTGTGCGACTGTGGCGAGTTTTATCGAGGATTTCCGATTTTTGGCGAGTTTTTCAAAAACTTGCGATTTTTTGTTTTGAAAAAATCAGCCCGCTGAAAAACTCGCGATTTACCCGATTTTTTCTGATTACTTGACGATTTCTTCTACTAGGATTTATACTGCTCCTCCTTAGCTGTCTAGGTCGACTTCTCATTCTAGAGGCTAAAAACTCAATATTAAATATTTCCTTTAGCCGACTTGTCTTCTAGGGTTATGTCCAATGCTTTAGGGTTTCTTCTTGCTTCCCGGAATATTCTATTCTTGTCAGGGTTACATGTGGAGGTTAATACCTCCCGCAACTACCATAATATCAACACTCCCTCCTAGCTAGGGAGGTATTGAAGGCAATGGTCTTGAGCACAAACATACCATTCAACTGGTAGCATCATCATAGCCATACATGCTATCTCACGATTAGATCACGAGCACCATCATCACTATCAATATCATCTGATAGCATCAACTGCATCATCACTCAAAGCCATACTCCATCTGAGTAATCAAGCATGATGTTGAAAAAGTCACTCACTCCACCGAGTGATACAAGAACCATTCTTCCAATCCGAACATATGTCCTAGAAGAATAACTATTCCAACAGATGTTGGAAGCCACGCCATGGGATACAAGGACTATTCTTCTAATCCAGACATACGTCTTAGAGAATAAATGTCCTGGACCATTTATCGTCTGGAGAATGTCTGTCCATCAACACACTGACTATCCATCTAGCTGATAATCATTTTCAACACTACTGATAGTCTACATGGCAATCAGAACAATGTCATTCAATGGAACACAATTGTGTCTATCCATAGTAGTACACAAATACTATCGAGTGGTACACAACCACACCAAGTTATGCAGGACTACTTAATCAACGACACATGGTCGCAACCAGTGGAACACATCCACCACAGTAGCATACATCTACTGTCCAGAGACATACATTCTCCATAGCAATCATATCATCTGATATCAACCTGCATAAAACAATATCATGATATAAACTAAGTCATCAAGGCCATTCTTCCACTCACAACTGTGATATCTGGAAGAGTATCTGCCCTCAGGAGGTAAAACATCAGCCATGGGCTATCTGGACTATTCTTCTCAAACATAAAAGAATAACTGTCCTTGATTTCTGAGCCTGGACCATTCCTCCGACACTAATCATAGTGCAACCTAGAGAGAATGAGTCTACCCTAGGGAATGTCTGTCCTTGATTGTTGAACCTGGACCATTCACCTAACTGGGCCATTCCTCCGGCACTAATCATAGTGCAACCTAGATAGAATGAGTCTGCCCTAAGGAATGATTGTACGGACCATTTCCTTATGGAAATGACTGTCCTGCACCAACCTCCAAAACAGACCATTCTTCGAAAGTGCTCACAACTGTGAACTTTGAAAGATTGATTGCCCGACAAGGTGGACCATTCTACTTGACACTATTTAGAGTGGCTTCCAAGAAGAATGACTATCCTAGACCATTCCCCCACATTGGCCATAAGGGGAATTGCTATCTATGGTACATCAACAATCTATCAGACTATTTTCATTACGAAAATGACTGTCCAATCTGGACCATTTTCCGAACTGGAAAATTCCTGTCCATCAGAAATCTCAAACCACTTTTCGAACTGGAATGGAACTGCTCATACTGGACCATTTTTCAAACTGAAAAATCACTGTCCATAAATCAATATTATATCAGTGCTCCCTCCCAACCTGGGAATAATCTCTTCCTTTTTCAATAAGGAAGTTGTCTCCACGAGCCCCATCTAGTTTCTTAAGTACACAAACTTTTCATCTTGGACAGAGGCTTTATCAAAATATCTGCTATCTGCTCATCGGTGGAGATATACTGGAGAACCACTTCTCTCTTCTGGATTTTATCACGAAGAATATAATGCTTGATCTCAATGTACTTCGGTCTGTCATGGAACACTAGTTTTCTCTGAAGGCTTTCGCATAACTCTAATCATTACAATATATCATGGTTGAATTTAGTACTTCTGTTTCATGCTAGCTCATGACATCGTGGAAAAGCTTAAACTGAAACATATCCAAGTAGCACTTCTTTTGTCATCATGAGAGTTTGTCATGGATTAGCAATCCATCATCCCGGACTTCTGAGTAACCATTATGATACACTATCTCTGTCATAGAATGTTTTCACCACGCTTTTGCTGTGCATGAGAGGCTCTGCACAAAGTTGTTTGAATCCATACAAGGTCTTCTTCCATTTGCATACAAGGGTCTCTTTCTGGTATACCTCAAAACCTTGAGGTATCTACATTCGTTTCTTCTTCAATTACTCTGTTGAGAAGAATAGTCTTTACATTCATCTGATGTAAACTCCAACCCATGGATATTGCAAAAGATATAATGTCTCATGTAGAGGTATGTCTGGTTACTGGAACAATCTATCATCATAGTCTTCTCCTTCTGGGAGAACCTCTAGTTCTGAATCTCACAATGCTTCATTCATAAGTCTTTCATACACTGTTCTTCATCACGACTTCCATTTCCTCTGCTTGATTGCTTCTAGTGGGTTCAAACCAAGCTAGTAGTCTTATGATTCTTGGTATAATAACTGGTTGTTCTGGATTTTTCTTTCTTGCTTGGAATCTTCATGTTCTTCCTCATGTTTCTCTTTAACTCTTGGGTCCATGGAGTCTTCTATAGATTCTATGCCTCGAAGATTCCAACTTCTTCCTTTCATCATAGGATCATGGATGTAGATGGACAAGCAAGGATACTTTAAGGCTTCTTTTCGAAGAAGACTTCTTCTAAAGTCAAACTGAACACGTGCTACTTTTCATGGATGCTACTTTCAATGGGAACATGGATAGATACTTCATAATTCTCAATGGATTATATTATTTAGGATTAGCTCCCTCCTAATCCTTGCTTCATGTATGAATGTATGCTCTTCTTTTGGAATTCTGTAATTATCGCCCTCTATCTAATATAGTCCACGCTTTCGTCTGCATTCTTATTGCCTTCTGCAAGGTGTCACAAGTCTTTTTCTAATTTCTAATTTCCGTTGGGTCTCTTCGGGTTTGATTTTGATTTCGGCTTATTTGACAACTGTTACTTATATAATAGCTTCCACAAGAATTGTTACCAAAGATTGTCAACATACTTCATCTTTTCAGATACATTACTTGATTAGAAATCATCGTAATATTAATCCTTACCTTGTTATTCTTCCATAGGTGTTGTTTCACTGACCATCTTATCTTCTAAGAAATAGATATATAGGGACTATGTAAACATGGTATGTACAAGGACTATGTTACAGAGGAATATTGTTACCATGACTAGAAGAAGAAATTTGCTTCATCTTGTTTGACTTTCTTTGAGGGTTCCTTTTCTTCGACAACTGTTGCTTCGTGTGTTTCCTTCCTTTTCTTTAACTCAGGACAATGATTCTTGTAGTGACCATATTTTCGACAGTTGAAGCATTGTATTTTTGACATATCCTTCTCTTGATTTGGTTTCTTCCTTGAGTCAAACTTCTTCTTATTCCTGAATTTATTGAACTTTGTTGTGTAGGATTGATCATCATCTTTCCTTTGGAATTTCTCTTTTGCACTAATCCTTGATTCTTCTTGTGCACAACAAGTCCAAAGTTCTTCAAATGTGGGATACTCCTTTCTTGTGTTCATGCTTGCGGCAAATGCATCCCATGTCTTGGGAAGGCCATTGAGTACTATATTTACCAGTTCCTTCTCTGAAATGATTTCTTCAATAGCTTGTAGTTGATCTCTTAACTGAAAGATTCTCACAAAGTATGATGTTATGCTTTCATCATCATTCATGTTTATGCCACAAAGCTCATTCTTTAGACTCATTTCTTGTCCAATGTTTCTAATTGACAAGAGATTAGTTAGGGTATCGTACATCTTCTTAGATGAGTCAAGATGAGAGATGTAGGGTATCAAGTGGTCTTTTATAGAGTCCACAATGATACTCATGGCATTGATGTCATTGTCCTTGAACTTATCCATAATTGCAATGTTATGAGGTTCCTTCTCTTCTCCTTCTTCAAACTGTGGTTCCACGATCTTTCCTTTCACGATATCCAACACTTTATTCTTGGCAAGGATGAGGTCAATCCTTGTCTTCCATGCTCTGAAGTTAGAAGCCCCTTCTAACTTGTTTTCTGACTTCATAGAGTAAGTCATGACTACTTGCATTGGTCAACCTTTGACTTTGACCAAAAACTCAAACTTGACATCTTAGCTTGCTGAGAGTACCAGGAGGTGCGCTAGGCTAGGGTGCACTAGGCTATCCAGAAATTAGGTCAATCTCTTCACTTAAGGTGCCTCAACAAGAGGGTTAGGGTTTCGTTGCTGCAGCAAAAACTTTGACTGCAACTGCAACTGTAACTAAGCAAATACTCCCAATCTATCTTCCAATGGTTAGACTGTCCGAAGATAGTGTGGGCCCATAACCTGTTAGAAATAGTAGGTATGCTTGTTTAACCATAGACAATATAACAATATTGTCACCCAACCATAGGCCGAAGCCACTCTCGAGCACTTTAACCTTGATAGAGAATAATTTTGGAAGAAAACCCTAGGCCTAATAGCCAATCAAGGTAGCGTATCACTCTCCAGAGTTACCATACCAAGCAAAAAGTCCAAACCATAACCAAGAGAGAGTCCAAGACTGAAACCGAAAATACAAGTTGCAGTAGCTACAACTGTAGCTACTCTCCAAAATTACACACAACTAAATTTCTGCAGTTGTGAGCTGTGTATGTCAAATGAGCTCTGGCGTCCTGTATTTATATTGCTCCTCCTTAGCTGTCTGGTCTGACTTGTCATTCTGGAGGCTAAAAACTCAATATTAAATATTTCCTTTAGCCGACTTGTCTTCTAGGGTTATGTCCAATGCTTTAGGGTTTCTTCTTGCTTCCCAGAATATTCTGTTCTTGTCAGGGTTACACGTGGAGTTTAATACCTCCCATAGCTACCATAATATCAACAGTTGGAACTTCTTTTTCATCCACCATACAATGATTTTCAGCCATTGTTTCTAGATGATATTCCCAGTGATTGTAGGTAATAGTTGTACATAATTGCTAAGAAAAGTGCTGTAAAAATTGATTTACAGCCCAAATTAGTCTTATTTCTCAGTTTTCTTGATAGTATAGACAAATTGGAAGCAGATTGAAGTTGTCTTTTTCCTATACTAATGCCCAGATTTGTAGATCTGAAAGTTTTAGCGATTGATTTTTTTTTTTCAATAGATTCAAGGAGAAATTGATTTCTTTTATGCTATTTATTACTAGATCTGAGTGATTTTGAGCTAGTGGTGAGCAAAGTTTCCTATATCTATGTGTTTTTTAGTTGGTTAAGAGTAGATTTGAATCTTATTGGGCTAGTGGTTAGCAGATTTGCCTAGATTTGCATGTTTTTGGGCAGATTTATTGAAAATCTGCAAGTTTTTCCGCATATTACAATGTTCTTGGGTTGTTTCTAACCTTCACCTATGGCGTCTTTACCCAACATCATGCTGGAAGGAAGTCAAAGGTTCACAACAAAAACTACAACACACAGAATCAGTGACTGCTAACCATTTTTGAGTACAGGTGCCTGACAAATGTTATCCTTGATAAACTTACTTGGCCTACCGTTGCAGGTAAAGATCAGGATAAGTTTGATGAGAAAGATAGAGGAGCTATGATGCTGATTATGTTGTTCACGATAGATGAGACACTTATAGAGGTCCAAATAGGTAAGAATCCCTCAACGATCTCGACACATTTGAAAGATTTGCATGAGACATTGGACAAGGGCCAGAGCCTTCTTCTTGAAGAACATGTTTTCAATGATGATAGATGGGCATGTATCCCTCCAAGAGCATTTGCTCAAGATCAAAGATATGTAAGAACAATTGATGGCCATTGGTGGGGAGATGGGGGAAGAGGACATGGTGGTAATCACATTGAAAAGTTTACTGTGGGCATATGAGCACTTTATTAAGACCTCGAACATCACTTCTACGAATGTTGACCCAAAGTTTGATGAGCTTTGCAATAAGCTCTTATAGCAGGACAGATGGAAGAAACAGTTCGGTAGTAGCAGTGAGACAGAGGGTTTGGAGCAAGTCTTTGCTGCCAAATTAAAGGGCGAAGGAAAATGGGCCAAGAAGAAAGCACATAGTAGTGGTGAGAATGTCACCAAGGATCAGAAGACCATCAAATGGCATTACCATGGCAAAGAGGGCCATATGAAGAAGCACTACAGAAAGAGGTTTCCTGACCAAAAAACCAATCAGGGAGGGCCTCAACTGAAGAATTTTGAGGTTCTTAAGTGCGGCCCAACAGGTCTGTCTTTGACCAAGTTTGGGTACTGTTTTCAAGGAGTTTCAGATCTGATATCTTGCTGTTTTATAGCAGCCAACAGGTCTGTTCTTTAGTCCACTGAATCTGCCCTTAAGTAAATGGTTTAATGCTCTTTTAAGGCTGCTGTTTGCATGGGTTTATTTAGGAAGTTTTGCTGTCCATGATTAGCACATACAAATATCTTAAAACAGAAAACACACCTCTAGGATCTTTACCACCTACTTGCTGAAATAGAAGAATGCAAACCACAAGATCTTTACACATATTTTTGGTCAACATGACCTTGGAAAAACCCCCATGGGGAAAACCAGTCGGAAGAGAAATTTTATTATGGAGATCTCAAGCTATGAAAGCAACAAGGAAATAATACAAAGGAACCTGATACAAGTGCTACCTCCTCTCAAGATTAGCAATGAGTTCCTTGGAATGCTCTCCCTCCTTGGGATTTGTGCCACTCTTGGAGTTTGCACTCCTTGCTTGCTTTCTTCTTGCCTTGGCTTTCTTGCTTGCTTTCTCTTGTGCGCCCCTTCCTTGCTTAGTGCACACTACACATACACCCTACTCCACAAGAAATGCACCCCTCCACAAGTGCATGCCCTCCTCCACAAGTGCATGCCCTTCCTCAAGCTTGCGCCCACACTCACTAGCATGCGCCCTTTGCCTCTCACAAGATGCGCCCAAGTTCTCTTGCACGCTTGCCTCTCACAAGTGCATCCTCCTTCTCCAAAAAACCAAAAATCTCTCTTCTACATTCCTCTCTTCACTCTAATCTCCAAGTGAAGGAATGAATGCCTCTTTTTCCCTTTTGCCTCCTTTAGCCTCCTTAGGATAACCTAGAAAACCAATGGCCAAGATTAGATCTTAGGCCAAACTCCAATCAATGGTGGAGATTAAATCTCCAAAATGACTTAAGTCTCCTAAGTCACTTTATGTTATTAAAGTCACTTGACTTAAGTGAAATAAAGTCACTTTGAATTGATAACATAAAGTAAAGTGGTGAGGGTCAAATATTTCCCTCTTTGAGTTAGACACTCCATAACTCAAGGGGACCACTTTCCAAGGTACCCAAAACTCAACACTCCCTTTACCAGGGAAAGTGTTACTCACCACTCCCAACTTGTCCCTGAAGTAGACATTCTTGCCCCTTGGCAAGGACTCGGTGAGAATGTCTGCAACCTGCTCATCAGTAGTGGGCTCGAAATTTGATCTACTTGTCACCATAGCCAAGTGGGACCCAAACCTCTCTGGCACTCTACTCTCTCTCAACAACCTCTGAGGCTCTCCAACATACTCCTTGGCTTCCTTTAGGGTCTCCTGAAACCATCTCGGTTTCTTCTTCCCTGAAGTAACCTCTCGTGTAGTTGTCTCCTCATGCCCCCGAGTCTCATCAACAGATCTCTGCAAAGTAGTTTGTGACCTTGAAGTACCTGCACTAACTGTTTGTATACTCGACAACTGTGAACCTGAAGCTGCCCTGAGTGGACCAGTCACCTCAGAATAGTGTACTCGACACATGGGGTTGCATCCCCTGCGATGTATCACTCTGTATCTGTGGGACCTCCTCAACTCAAGAGATCTCCTAAAAGCTCTGTCCTCCTCAAATCTGACATCTCTCCTCACTGTTGGAATGTAGATCCGGTAGGCCTTAGAGACCTATGAAAATCCAACTAGAATCCCCTTCTCCATTGCGGGATCTAGCTTTGTCCTCTTCTCTGAAGAGACATGAGAGAACGTCAAACACCCAAATATACGAAGGTGCTCCAACATCAGGCCTACTCCCAGTGAAGGCCTCCTCAGGAGTCTTCCTCCCCAAAGCTCTATGGGGACACCTATTCTGTAGATACACTGCAGTACTACAAGCCTCTGCCCACAAGTAGAGTGGCAATGCCTGATCATGCAACATCGATCTCGTTGCACCAACTATTTCCCTGTTCTTCCTCTCTGCGACCCCATTCTGTTGTGGGTTATAAGGATCGGTTAACTACCTTTTGATCCCCTGTTGGGTACAAAAATATGTAAACTTTGCGGAGGTATACTCACCTCCATTGTCCGACCGCAACACCTTGATCTTCTTTCCTGTCTGGTTCTCCACAAGAGATTTGAACTCTTGGAACCTCTTGAGGACCTCAATCTTGGTCTTTAAGAAATAGATCTAGGTCTTCCTAGAGTGGTCACCAATGAAAGTAACATAGTACTCCCAACCACCCAAGGAAACTTATGACATGGGCCCACACACATTTGTGTGTATCAAGTCTAGTACCCCAGCTGATCTATTGTCACTGCTGGGAAAGATATTCTTGGTGTATTTCCCAAGAGAACACCCTCTACATACCTCCTGATGCTCAATGCTTAATTGTGGCAAACTTGTCACAATCTCTCAACGATCTTAGAGCTCCATGATGCAAATGAGCCATCCTCCTATGCCATAGCTCACACAAGTGACTGTTGTTGCTGCTACTAGTCAAAGCATACAAACAATGAAAAAGAAATCTGTATAGGTTCCCCTCTCATGTCCCAATCACTTTGCCAGAAGTGACATTGGACCCCTTTGTCTGAATGAGGACATCTCTCCCTATCCTGAATGGAGGAAACCTAAATGAGATTCTTCTTCAAACTTGGGACATACAATACATCCCTCTGAAAGGAAACTGTGCCACGCCCAACCGCCCTGACTATTGTGTTGTCTTCAAGCACCATCTCCAACCTGATCTCTGGACGTCTGAGATCAGTGAAGTTCTCTCTCACACCATACATGTGACTCAATGCTGCACTATCAATGTACCAAATGCTGGATGGTGACTCAACTATCGAACAAAAAACTATCAAGGAACACTCCCTCTCAAGCTGAGAGGAAAACTCGTCCTCCTTTGATGTCGTCGTAGTACCACCCTGCTTCTTCTTCTCCTGTTAGGACACTGTCCAACATAGTGCCCCATCTGGTTATAAGCAAAGCATCTCACTTTACTCATATCTCTCTGCTTCTCACTTCCTCTATGTTGTTGCTACTGCTTGGCCCCTCCCTTGGGACCCTGCTTGGTCTTCTTCTTTCCCTTTTCCAAAAGACCAAGATCACCCTCTTCACCATCCTCACCGTGCTGCTGACTAGAAGATCTAGAGCCAAGTCTAAGCTCCTCCTGCACAAAGTCATCCCAGAGCCTCTCCCAACTGGGCATATGCTCTCTAGCCACGATGCCTCGTACAAAACTCTCCCAAGGTTTGCATAAGTCGTTTAAGGTTGTCCTCACCAACTTCGATGGATCTACTATCTTTCTAATCGTTGCCAACTCATCATGAATTTGAGAAAATATCGTGAGGAATGAGGTAATTGAATCGGTCTTCGTCATCTTGGTGCCCCTTACCTTCTCCTGGAGCACCATCTTCCGGTTCTGGTTAGGGCTTCGGTAAAGACCACAAAAGGACTGCCACATTTGAAATGCAAAGTCCTTACCAAACACATTTGGCCCTGATGTTCCTCTTCCGGAACTCAGCCATGAGCACTGCATATGTAGGAGGTACTATGAGAATCTCCAAAATATCCCATAGCTCAAGTTCCTCCAAGATTCAGACTATCCTATCTTTCCACGGAGACCAGTTGCCTACCCCCACTAGCCTATCCTCCACCATCAAACCTGCCACCAACATGGCTTCCATCTGATGCTAATCTGACCAAGCAAGAGTGATGCTAATTGCTGTGTGGTGAAGTAATAATCTGCCAAATGTTTGGGAACAAAATCCGCCAACTCTTGTGCCCTTTGGCTCTGATACCATGAAGAATTTTGAGGTTCTTAAGTGCTGCCCAACAGGTCTGTCTTTGACCAAGTTTGGGTACTGTTTTCAAGAAGTTTCAGATCTTATATCTTGCTGTTTTATGACAGCCAACAGGTCTGTTCTTTAGTCCACTGAATCTGTCCTTAAGTAAATAGTTTAATGCTCTTTTAAGGCTGTTGTTTGCATGGGTTTATTTAGGAAGTTTTGCTGTCCATGATTAACACATACAAATACCTGAAAACAGAAAACACACCTCTAGGATCTTTACCCCTTGTTGACCGCATCTCCAACATAGGTGGTCAACTCCATGTGCCATGAAGAGATGCATCATCAGATGCAAATTTGTTGAAGACTTTTGGTTCTATAGGGCATGTTTGGCCCCAACACTTCTTTTTGTAACTGGAATTTCTGCACCCCTGCGTGGGTCAATAATGTAATAGGTCTGCATGAGTCATGTCTAGGTCAGTTACCTTGGGATCGGTTCACTTGAAGAGTTCCTTTCACTGAGGGTTTTTTATCCTCAGGTTATCAATTGGGCTTTTCAGCCTTATTGATTTCCCTTGAGTTTTTCCCTCACACTTGCAATAATTCCTCCAAAGTGGTGAACGACGTTCTAGTGGGTTTATCTTTTGGTAACTATTATAGGGAATCATTGTAAATGACCATGCAAGACATCTTAGAAAGTTTTGCGGAATTCTGTCGAGTCTTGTATAGATTTTTTTTAATTAATTAATTTTTAATTCAATTTCCCTAAGTTTGGAGGTTTAATTATTTAATTAATATATTATTTTTGAGCAATAATTGTAAAAATTGGGTCCTTGGACTTTTGATAGGGGTATTTGTGCTCAAAAGAAATGGAATAACACCCCCCACATCCATGGACCAAGTTTCAGCTCAATCGGACAACTTTAGCCATGGGTTTGTCCACCCGGAGTGTCAGTCAGTCTAAAACAACAATTTTAATTGCTAAAGTCCAAACATGGCAAAATTGTAAAATTGTAATAATGAGTTAGATGATGTAAAATGATGGATTAAAGGTTAGAGAGAGCCCCCCTAAGCATAACATGACCCTCCCAACCTTTTCCAACCTTTTACTAACCCTTACCCCCTCTCCACACTCAAAAGTTACGCCCCCGTAGGGGGATTGACGTTTTTCCTTGGTGAAGGACGTTGTGACTTGAGTGTGGCCCCCTTTCTTGAGCTTTCACTCCCTCTAGCCTCCACGCCACCTCTTGAGGTGACCACACTCCCTCTACCTCGTTATTCCCCCTCCATTTCTTGCATCTCTCCCATGTGGTGCGCTCTCCAAGAGGAGTTACGCCCTCCCTCTTCTAGAAAATTCCAAAATAATTTTTAAAAAATTATTTAAACCTTTCCACTACCTTGGCACGGATCCCATGCCTCCCACACACCCTTTGCTTGATCCCAACACATCCCACACCTTTCTACACCCTAGATCTCTTGATCAAACCCTAGATGGTGTGCCCTAGCCTAGGTTACCAGGAAACAGATATGGATACAGATCCGCAAGATTTTTGAAAAGCCAGGATCCGGATACGGCGGGGAAACGCCACGTAAAAAAAATATAATAATATTTAATTTTTTTTTTTAAATATATTCAAAGTTAAGAATAAAAAACATTCATGAATCACAACATTAGAACTGATATCATTAAATAATTTGTAATTATGTAGACTGAAATCATGATGCATCATCTCATATAAAAAGGGTAATAGTAAATACAAAATTGAGTGTCTCATCAAAGAACACTCTACTAGTACGATAATGTCCAGTAGGTCCAACTACATATCATGAAATGGGTCTACATCCTCATCATTCACAGATTGCAACTCTACATCATGAATAGACGAGGGGCGTCCAAGAATGTTGGAAGCTGGAGCAGAAGTCTGGACTGGTGGTTGGACATCCTCAAGTAGGTTAAGGTGAGACATGGCATTAAGTGTCATGTTTAAATTAGAGATCTCAGGTTCCACATCCCACATCTTGCTTGGACCCTTCTTATACTCTGGAGTGGAATGTGATAGAAGGCGGAGGTTGGAACGAACATACACAAGATCCTCAGCCTTCCCTGCTCCCAGTCTGTTTCTCTTCATTGAATGGATGAAGCCATATGTACTCCAATTCCTCTCAGCTGACGAGGAACTAACAATCTGCGATAACAACCTTGTCGCTAGAGTTGAGAGATGAATGCTATCCCCACCATGGAAGCCCCACCAAGTAATAGGATCCATATGTCCTCGATCATCCATGGCTAGTGGATCTGAAAGTTACCAGTGGACTGTACAAATGCTTTAAATTCCTCACGTACTTCCATTGCCATTCCCACATCCCTATAGATTTTTCTCAAAGCTGTCTTATATCCTTGTACCACTTCAGAATCCTTGTTTGGCGCTGTTCTACCTGGTAAAGACAAAACTTTGGAATGATAATACTTGG
>ML804416.1:211730-222929 GCA_009831015.1 Picea engelmannii
AGTTTAAAACTTTTAAAATCAATTCTTCAAAATCACTTGTAAACAAATGCAAACTAACTAATCTTAATGAGAACATAAAAAATTAATACAATTGAAAATCAATTCTTCAAACTCACTTAAAAACAAATACAAACTAACTAATCATAATACAAATATTCAAAATTTAAAATTTTCAAACTCATTTAAAAACAAACTAAGACTCACTGATTTCGACAGGAAAAAAATTTAAAATGATGTACAAGTATTATAGTCAAAATTTTTAAAATGATGTACAAATATTATAGTTTATTTTATTTTAATATAATGTTATAGGCAAAAATTTTAAAATGATGTCCAAGTATTAGTTTATTTTATTTTAATATAATGCTGTATGCAAAAAAATTTAAAATGATGTACAAGTATTATAGTTTATTTTAATATAATGTAGTTGAACTTTAAAATTTCTAAATTAAGTGAAGTAAAACTCAACTTATTTTTTTAATTTAACAAATATAAACAATTACCTTGTTCAAATTTTTTATAAATCTAATAATAACTTATTCTTCAATTTTTATAAATTTGATAATAAATTTTTAAATAAAAATTAATTCATATTTATAAATCTAATAATAACTTATCCTTCAATTTTTATAAATTCAATAACAAATTTTTAAATAAAAATTAATATTCATACACTACTAAAATAAAAATTAATATTTCATACACTACTAAAACCAAAAAAAATATTTTTAATTTTATGTAAACTAAAAGTCTAAAACCAAAAAAAATATTTTTAGTTTTATGTAAACTAAAACCAAAAAAAATATTTATAGTTTTATGTAAAGTAAAAACAAAAAAAATATTTATAGTTTTAACTTTTATGTAAACTAAAAACAAAAAATAAAAAATAAGCCTCTCATTCTTAATATTTATCTAATTCTTAATGCTTATTTAAAAAATAAAAATATTAATGCTTATTCTTAATGCTTATTTAAAAAATAAAAATATTAATGCTTATTCTTAATATTATGTAAACTAAAAATAAAAAATAAGGTTCAAAGTAAATATTTAATATAAACTAAAAATAAAAAATAAGGTTCAAAGTAAATATTTAATATTTATCTCATTCTTAATGCTTACTTAAAAAATAAAAAACATAATTTTTAAAATTCCATATAACATAATTTAAAAATTATTCAAGCTAACATATGGCGTATTCAATAAATTATATAAATAATAAGTGTTATATAACATAATTTAAAAATTATTGTGGTTTGATTGTATTTAACATAATTTAATAATAAATATTTAGTAAATAACATAATTTAACATAATTTAAATCTAGTTTGATTATATGGCGTATATAACATAATTTAAAAATTAAAACTAACTATGAAACTATAAACTATATGGCGTATAAACTATATGGCATATAAACTATAGTCGAAAATTAAAATAAATAAATAAAACAATAAACTTACCCGACTGTTGTGCTGCCGCGACCCGACTCCTCCCTGCTGCCACGAACCCGACCCCGACCCCGACCCGACCCCGATTGCTCCCGCGAATGGTCCCTGAACTCCGCTGCTCCCTGCTGCCACGACCGCGACCCCGACCCGGCCCCGATTGCTCCCCGCTTACCCGACAACGTCCACTATGCCGACTATGGTGGGTGAGTGCGGCCGAGTGCTCTGCAGCCCTGGTGAGTGCGCCCGACCGACGACAACTCTGAAACAGTGACCACTGAAACTCAAGTGCGACAGCCGTGACCACTGAAACCTTATAACTCAAGTGCGACAACGACTGTGTTGATAAGCTCAAGTGCGACAACGACTGTGTTAATAAGGAAGTGGGACAGAGTTATTTTATAACTCAACTACACGCCAAAAACCTAACTAGACACAAAAAACCTAAAAACACGTAAAACGATGTAAGTTTGCTTTGAACCGCGCGATTGTCGGGTCGTCTGTCTCGGGATCCGTCTCCAATCCGTGAGATACGTTACAAATTTACGGATCCGTTTCACCTTTGACAGATTCGTATCCTCCACTTGCAGAACCGTCGATGTGGCGGATCCTGGCCGTTTCTGGGCGGATCCGGATCTGAAACGCGGATCCGCGGATCCAGCGTTGAGACCAGACAGATCTGGTAACATAGGCCCTAGCCTAGGGATCTCCTCTTTTGCTTGGTGTGAGACACTTGGCATAGATCCATGAGGGGTGAGTTTGCCTCTCCAAGTATAAAAGGAACCCTCCCCTCACTCTTTCACTCACCATATCTTGAGCTAAGGTTATGCTACTTGATTTCTCATTCTCTCTCTCTCTCTCTCTCTTTCATTCATCATTTTCATTCTCTTGCTCTTTAGGGTTTTGGAGATAGTTTTCTCCAAGATCCTTCTTCTTGAGTAATAAAGAGAAAGCTTTGGAGGATTATTGGAAGAGTTATGCACATGCTTCTTCTTGCCATACACATGAGGTAAACTTGTTCTAAGATTTTGTTGGGTGATTGCATCTTTGGATCCTAAGATAAAATGTTATTTGGGTAAATTTAATAATGCACATGCTTGTAGATCTATGTATCTTGATATGCTAGATAGGATTGAAATGTCATCTTATTAGTATATGCAACATATTGTCTATTGTATGCTATCATTGTTCAAGGTTTTTGCAAGTGTAGCTTCAAGGGTTTCATTGGGACAACCTCAAGCAAGAAGGCTCCCTTGAGACACATTCAAACTCCATTCCTTTCTCACTCTTACTCTTCTTCTATATTGCTGTTCATTCCATCAATATTTCAGCTAGCATAGCTTAGTACGATAGGTCATTTTTAATCAAAATTTATAAATTTTTCTTAAGATTTTTTTTTTCCCTAAAAAGGCAAAAGTTTTTCTTCACTCTTTTGGTTGTGCGTAGCATTTCGAGCAAGGATACCTTGCTGGTTTTTGAGGGTTCAGATCTGGTTGAGAGGGGTTTTGGCTACCTAAAGGCATCCACACAACACTCAAAGACCCCCAAAGAGATTGGTAGCTATTTCTCAACCCCCCTTCTTCAATTTCTAAGCATTTTTGTCATTTCTTCTCTCCTTTTTCCTTGCTTGTAGTGGCTCATAGTTGTGGGAGAAGGAGTGGTACGACCTGCTCCCACGTGTGAGCCTTGGGGTAGTTAGATCTAGCTTAGATCTTGTTTTTCTTTCTTTTTTTTTGCCTTTTTGAGCTAGGGCATGAGGGTTTGTGAGATAAAGGATATCTCCCAAACCCTAGGACGTGCGGGTTAGGTTTTGCTTGTTTTCCTCTTGGTTTGCTTGCCTTTCTCTCTTCTTTAAATCTTTTCTAAGTTAAGCAACTTGATTAATTGCCTACCTATTTGGGAGAGGAATACCCGAAAAGGTTGGGTTAGAGTTTAATTTGTTGTTAAAGATCTAATTGGTTAATGCTCTAAAATATTCTAGATCTAGATCTAACACTTAATAATTCTCTAGTTTAAGCCTTTTGGCCCTCATAATCAACTTAACTAGATCTCATGCATGCTTAGTTCACTACAAGTGTTTATCTTTATGTTCTATGCTTAGATCTATAATCCTTAAAGTTTAGTTGCTTCAATAAGTGGATGGTGTTCTTCTTTATTGCATAGATCTCTTTAATGCCATTTGCCTTATGCTCTAAGTAATTTCATTAATAAGTTGATAAGTAGGCAACACTTAAATCTTTTTCTTCCTCACACTTAATGCTCATATCTCAATGCTCTTAATCATTAGATAAGTGTGACTGTTTTTCTTTCCATCTTATTGGGAAGTTGTTCTTGCCCTTGCACTTTCTCTCTTTACTTTACACAACTATCTAATTGTGCACCTGAGTGACTTGCTCTCACATAGCATATATGTGTTAATGCTCTTAATCTCAAACACTTAATCAACACATCTTCAAGGCTAAAGTGAGTTTCGGCCAAGTCACTAAATCACTCTTTAAAAGTGTCATAAAACTCTTAAAACACTCTAAAACATTCCTAAAAGTCTACCTAATTCATATAATAACTTAATAGACTCTTTAGGGTACCTTAGACCACCATCTTCACCATCTAAAATGAGACTCGAAGAATGCAACAGAGGGTGTAAGCAGGGGACTGTCTCACGGCGCACAGGATGTGTCCTCTTCTGGAGTATTCTTTTCTTAGGATTGACTGAGAAAGCTAGGGTTAGCCTCATTGCTATACTATCTTGAGCATCCAATAGTTATTTGGCAATAGGGGGAGGAGGCTTTGGTGAAAGCTTAATAAAACTTAAAATTTTTAAGAAAGCTTAATAACTCAACCTTGGGCTTAATAAATACCTTGAGGGTTTGATAACTAAGTGTGAATCACCTTCATAACACTTGTGCTTAAATCTTTAAATCTTCTTTGTTGATGTGGTGACATGTTGATGATAATTCTGTAAATGTTATATGATGCTTTAATCTCTTTATATCCTACACAAACACAAAATAATTAAAGTGGTTAGCCTGTTGTTGTACTCTAGCATTCTATCTTGTATCTATTTTGAGTTTGATTATTCTTTTGTAAGTAAGCTTGTAATCATACTTGTAAAGAAACCCCCTTTAACTTTAGTTGACCCCTTGCCCAATCTTAGGCACTAGTCTTAGTTGTCCTTGGAAAAGGCTTGCTTCACATGCTAACCCTTGCACCTTGCATTGCTGCTTGTGCATCTTAGGAATATAAACCCCCAAAACCTTATAAATAATTAAAATCAACTCCTAGAACTTAACTCTAAAACTAATCTAGAAACTAGGGACTACCCCGCTTGGCTTCCCTAGGAGTGATCCTAGACGGAAGAGGTTCCGGTCAAAGTGACAGTGTGGGCTGTGAACCTAGGCATTGTGCCTCCAAGGACAGACTAAGTGAGCCAGACTTAGCTCATGTTTGCAAGTGTGTATTAGGACGACAACACCACCTACTTGCTGAAATAAAAGAATGCAAACCACAAGATCTTTACACATATTTTTGGTCAACATGACCCTTGAAAAACCCCCATGGGGAAAACCAGTTGGAAGAGAAATTTTATTATGGAGATCTCAAGCTATGAAAGAAACAAGGAAATAATACAAAGGAACCTGATACAAGTGGCAACTCCTCTCAAGATTAGCAATGAGTTCCTTGGAATGTGCGCCCTCCTTGGGATTTGCACCCATCTTGGAGTTTGCACCCCTTGCTTGCTTGCTTGCTTCTTGTTTACTTTCTCTTGTGCGCCCCTTCCTTGTTGAGTGCGCACTACACATGCGCCCTACTCCACAAGAAATGTGCCCCTCCACAAGTGCGTGCCCTCCTCCCCAAGTGCATGCCCTTCCTCAAGCTTGCGCCCACACTTAGTAGCATGCGCCCTTTTCCTCTCACAAGATGTGCCCAAGTTCTCTTGCACCCTTGCCTCTCACAGGTGTGCCCTCCTTCTCCAAAAACCCAAAAATCTCTCTTCTCGACTCCTTTCTTCACTCTAATCTCCAAGTGAATGAATGAATGCCTCTTTTTCCCTTTTTTCTCCTTTAGCCTCATCCTTAGGCTAACCTAGGAAACCAATGGCCAAGATTAGATGTTAGGCCAAATTCCAACCAATGGTGGAGATTAATTCTCCAAAATGATTGAAGTCTCCTAAGTCACTTGACTTAAGTGAAATAAAGTCACTTTGAATTTATAGCATAATGTAAAGTGGTGAGGGTCAAATATTCCCCCCTTTGAGTTAGACACTCCATAACTCAAGGGGACCACTTTCCAAGGTATCCAAAACTCAATATCAACAACAGACTCATGTTGCGTAGAATATAGAGGAGTGAGCCTTCTATGCATTTACGATCACGACACAAGTAGATCAGCCTAGGTCATCTGCTTGGTTCATAAATTCAAGTGCATCACACCATTTCACCAACAGTTAAGACTATTTGTCAAAGTACACGTGTTGTTCTTCCAAGGATTTACTGATCTTCAGTGGTGGGGAGGAGTATGCAGTCGTTGGCAGAGGAAATGTGCAGATTTTCTTTGCAGGAAAAATGCTAATCTTCCTCAATATACTATGTGCCAAGTATCTAGTTTAATCTGCTTTCAGTTAGTCTGATTATGTAGCACAACCCCCAACTAGATGTCAACTTTAGCAATCACAAGTGCTACATAGTTGACAAGGAGACGAAGAAGATTGTTTCTTGTGGTGTCGAGGACCATGGATTGTTCAGATTGGTGGATATTGGACAAGTTAGAGAGCATGCACTAGCAACCAAGAGTGCATCAGATATTAGTGCATTATGGCATTAGAGGTATGAGCACCTCAACTTGACCTATGTCTCTCAGTTGGCACAAGAAAATCTAGTAGATGGGTTTTCAGACATTCAATAGCAGATCGATGGAGTTTATGGAACTTGCCAGGTAGGGAGGCAACACAGAGCACCATTTGATGAAGGACAAGTGTGGAGAGCATAGAGAGTCCTTCAACTAGTATGTGGACATTTGTCAACTAATGAACACAACATGAATCACCAGTGCAAGTTATTTCTGTTTGTTGATGATTACAGTAGGAAAATGTCGGTGTATATTTTGAAATTGAAATTCAACGTGTTTAATGAATTTCAAAAGTTCAAAGCCTTAGTAGAAAAAGAGTTAGGTTGTCACATTACCTCTCTTTGGTCTAATAATGGTGGCAAATTTTGTTCCAAAGAATTCAATAACTTTTGTGCTAAACATGGGATCAAAAGACAATTCACTACAACTTATACACTCTATAATAGAATGGAGTAGTTGAAAGGAGGAACCGCACTATCACAGAGATGGCCATGTGTATGTTGTAGAAAAGGTGTGTTCCAAACTATTTTGGGCTGAGGCAGTGTTCACAATAGTATAGTTGCTAAATAGATCTCTAATGATGGCAGTGAAGCAAAAGACTCTAGAGGAAGCATGGTTTGAAAGAAAGCTCAAAGTGAGCCATATTAAAGTCTTTGGTTCTACTGCTTACACTTTGATTCTAGATGAAAAAAGAACCAAGTTAGTTCCAAAGAGAAAAAAGATGATGATCATAGGGTACAATGACATTCATAAAGCCTATAGGTTGGTTGATATTGACACCAATAAGGCGAGCTTTAGTAGAGAAGTTGTTTTTGATGAGGAAATTGGACCTTTCCACTCTCCTGAATTCAAAATTACCAAGCATCCTGTTATCGTGAGATTTGTACTTGTTCAAATCCCAACACAAGTAAGCCAAATCTTACGTAACTACAAGATAACCCACCACTGTCACCTTAGTAGGAAATCCCCACGGTTTAGGGAATGATGAGGTCCATCCCAGGGGAGGCGTCCCCGGTAACCTCAAGGGATAAGATAGCAAGGATGTAGCCAAGTGTGGATGACCCTCTCACTGGTTACCTAAGTCAAACGTCTATGTCCGTGAAATTGAGGCAAAGAGAAGTGTTTTGGGTACCTACCTGGAAAAAGAACATTTGCAACATTTATATAGTGATTTCTAAGTGCAAGTAAGCATTATAAACCTCAAAGACAGTAGACAACGAAAATATATAATGGATGATGTAAAATTGCAGCAAGATAACAGGTTATGACAGCCAATAAATTTTTGCAGCAGCCACAAGAAAAATATGTCAGAATTGCATGAAGTTACAGTGTAAACTTGACATTTATCCCATAGATCAATTTCCAACTATTCCAAGCAATTTATGAGTTAGTTAGGCTAGTGTATGCAGCAAAATGAAGCAAATTGTATGGCTGTAGCAATGTTTTGCAACATCAACAACTAAATCAGTAGATTATGCTAAGCTAGGGTTAGGAAAAGTTAGTAAAAGGCTTAGACAATAATGTTTGAGGGTTTGTTTGATCAAATTCCTTTCACAAGAGCAATGAAACTAGTGCCTTTTGGGCTATGGAGTCATTTACAACAACAATACAACTTGGAGAAATAATGATAATAGTAATGTCTAAGGATGATGAGATGAAGTTTGAGGTGCTAGCAGCTTAGGGCCTGTTGCCGTCCTTATACACACTTGCAAACGTGAGCAAAGTCCAGCTCACTTAGTGTGTCCTTGAAGGCACAATGCCTAGGTTCAAAGCCCACACTGTCACTTTGACCTGGACCTCTTCCGTCTAGGATTACTCCTAGGGAAGCCAAGGGGGGTAGACCCTAGTTTCTAGATGAGATTTAAAGTTAAGTTCTAGGAGTTGGTTTTAATTAGTTAAAGGTTGGGGGAGAAATCTAGCCTATGATGCAAAGGAAACAATGCAATGTGCAACAATTAGACATGACAAGCAAGCCTTTTCCTAGGACAACTAAGACTAGTGCCTAAGATTGGGCAAAGGGGTCAACTATAGTTTGAGGGGTTTTTTGGATTACACAAGATTTACAACTGATTACAAAGATTACAATTAGATTAGATACAAACTAGATACAAAATTACAATAAAGAATATCTAAATGTTACAACAAAGTATACTAAACAAAAGATACAAAGATACAAAAGATCAACTAACAAATGATTGTATGTGTAGGAATTTAAAGATTCTCAAATGGATACATTCATCAACACCACAAGCCATGCATGCTCAACAATAGAAAGTCTCCCAAAGGGATGCACTATTCTATTGGATTGCTTTCAATGGCAAACAAAATCACTCAAAACCCAACAAGATAGTGCCTCCAAAGGATGCACAACTTCTTGAGGGATCACACCAAAGATAATTAACTGAAAATAGAAATGCTTTAAAAAGAAAATGTCCACATGCTCAATTTCTGACCACTTAGCGATTAATCCACAACCATATAGATAAACTTGCATGTAAAAGTAAATGTAAAATGAAGTGCTTGCAAGTGTGAGTGTAGACCACAATAGATATATCTTGTAGATGCCCAAAGTTGAAGTGGATTAAGAGATTGATTAAGTTTTTTAGTTAAGGGTGTTTCCAAGTAATTGCTGGGTGCTCAAGAAGTATGGCAACAAGGCGTACCCTAGCTCCACAGGTCAGCCCAAGGGAAAAGAGTACTCTCAGAAAGGACGCCGCGCGCCGTGAGACTGTCCCCGGCCTAGCACCTTCTGTTGCTTCCTCTAGTCCTCGTGTAAATGGTAGAAGTTGGGTCAGTAGAGGTGTCCTATTAAGTCTAGTTGATTATTAGGCCTATGGACTAAGCTAATTTTAGTGTTTGGGTGTGAAAAAGTGAAGTTTACTTGCCCAAAATATGTGAAATAATGTCAAAATCGAAATGTTAAACTTGCAAAAAAGTGAAGTGTTTACCCACAAAATGTTGGTTGAAAAGCATGAAAGGGAAAACCACAATAGCTTGCAATGAAAAAGATTGAGTTGCCTTAAACCATCACCATTTGCCTATGAATATTTGCAATAAGATAAATGCTTGGAAAGTAAAACTTGCAAATAAAAAAGACTTTTAAGCATGAGATCTAAATCTATGCCTCCATGGGCTTAATCTAGTACTTAGTTGTTTGAGATCTACTTCTAGATGATTTTAATCCGTTAAACACATCATAAAAAATAAACAACTAAACTAACCATACTATATTGGGGGTTGGCTTTGCCAACTTCTCATCCAAGGTGTAGGCAACAAAGAAAACAAAACTTGAAATGAAAGAACAAGAAAAACAAACCACTCACAATGGCACAAGGTGGAGGCAAGCTTTCCTATTTTGTGCCAAAGGGGGGTTGGAAATGAAATAAGCTAAACTAAAGCACTCCTAGCCACACAACCTTGTCCTAATGACAAGTGGGGCAAAGAAAAAGTAAAAGCTATGCAGAAAATTAAATATACAACCTTGGCTTACGATTTTGGGGGGTGGCTTTGGGAAACTCTCACCCAAGATGTAGGCACTAATAAGCTTTACAAAACAGAAATTTAAAGAGAAGGCAAGCCACTTGGGGACCCCCTTTGGGCTTGTTTACAATGCTTAGAAGAGAGTAGAATGATTGGGTTTTGTTACCCACTAAAAATGGAGGTCCTTGGTGTGTGTTGTGACTGAAAATGGGCAGCATAACCCCTTGGCCTGGCGATAACCTACAAAAACCAGCAAGCTATTGCTTGCTGGAAATGCTGCAACACACAACAAAGTCAAGAAAATTTATGTTTTTCAACAGAAATTTTCTGCATACAATTTTCAGAAAATTTATGTAATAAAATGACCTATCTAAGAGTGTTAGCAACCAAAATCGGAATGTAGATATAACAGAAAATGAAAAGGGAAAAGCTATGGAGTTTTAGTAAGCTACGAGGGTAGCTTCTTGCTCGAAACTATCCCAACAAAGCCCTTGAAACAACCTGCAAACTTTGAAACACAATGTGAGACAAAAGTAGATATGAGTTGTGCAAACAAATAACATAAACTAATTTATATCATTAGCTATCCAACACATTAGGCCAACAACTACACTATTGCCTAACCTATCCAAGCAAGCTAATTTACTCAAAGATCTACTCAATATTCCACAAAATGCATAAAGAAACAATGCCACCTCATATTCATGGAAGCACCAAGACATAATCCTTGTACTCCAAAATCCTCCAAAGCCTTTTCTTATTATCAAATGGAGAGGTTGCAACAACTAATTGCTCCAAGCTCCCCAATAGCAAAATGGAATGAAGCAAGATGAAAAATGAGAGAGAGATGAGGCAAGAAAATGGTAGCATAACAATAGCTCAAGAGATGGTGAACAAATGAGTGAGGGAGGGGTTCTATTTATACTTGGAGGGGCAAAGTTACCTCTATTGGATCAATGCCAAGTGTCTGTTGAAATAATGTAATTGTGAAGAGCATTCTTATTATTATTGTTATTTAATTATTAGGATTTATCCCCATTGTGGATTAATCATGTCGGTAATTGTATAAGGACCAAATCCCCTTTTGCGGATTGGTCATCAGACAATTATAAAGGGCAGAATAAGAAGTCGGTCCCAACAGTTATTATTGAAGACCTAGAATTAATTAAAGGTGGGTTTACCCACCTAGAGTGAGAGGTCGGCCCTGCCAGTGAAACCCCTCTCACACGTGCCAGTCTTGTATAAATAAGAGGCTAGCGCCTCACTTCTAACACACAACTCACTTGCTCATTCTCTTATGAGGCAAGCTGCAATTACCAGTTAGAGAGAGGAGAAGAAGAGTGGTGCATCTCTTGGGGAGGACTTTCTGTATTGGTTTGAGTTATCTCTTGAACATTGTATAAGCTATTTATGATAAGGAAGTTTTTGC
>ML804416.1:235320-245884 GCA_009831015.1 Picea engelmannii
TCTTTGTCTTGTCTCGCAAACAGGTGCATCATCAGTGGATCCTTCTCCTTGACTATCTCACACTTGGCTGTAATCTGTGAAAGGGAACCTATTGTCTTGATCCATTATCCTTAGCCCTTCTTAAACCCAGATTACATAGGGACATCTCCCTTGGACTAGCCCTCCTAAATAGAAAGAGCCCCCCATCGAGGTGACAGTGGGTGGGGAAGCTCCTGTTACGTCGGTTTTAAGCCCTGACTCAAGCTACCTAAACCTTTCCTACAAACCGTGCGATAACAGGGACCACTTTGTAGACTCCTTCAAATAAACCCATCACTTCTAGGGGCTTTTGGACTTGCTTCGACACTTCTTCTAGGGTTGACATCATTGACAACCAATTTTCCAACACTTTTTACATTCCGAACCCCTTATTTTTCCTTTTGATACCCAGTCATCATTTGCAAGTTCCCTTTATAAGGTTTCAAGCTTCATTCCTTTATAATTGGTGTATTCATTCACATCCCGACAAAGGCAATTGCCATTAGAGGGGGTGGAGCTCAAGCTGGCCTGAGGCTTTTATGGTGGCCTTATATATATATATATATATATATATATATATATATATATATATATATATATATATATATCCTCTGGGCCTTCAACCCCTTCTTCTCATGAGAGAATAGGCCATAGCCAAAGTTTGGGATATATGAACGAATTTATGATGGAAAATGTTAAGTATGATCGGGAGCGGAACGTTACCCTTGGGAGGGCCCCCCAATATTAATCATTTTCCTTGGGCGGTGACAACACAGGACTAGGGCACATAAGCTGACCACCAAGGTGAAACAAGGCAACCAAGACAATTTCTCAAGCAAGGAATCCACTATCCAACTTCAACCAAAAATCTTTGTCTACATGCCCAATAAATTAAACACAACATCCTGCATGAAGAAAGGACTAACCATACCTCATGGTGATGCTGGATTACCATGCCCCATACCCCGGTTTGCTTGAATGTAATGAGCCTTGGTTGATCTGTTTTGGGAGGAAAATAAGGGGGGTTACTGGGCTTTGTTGGTCAATCTGGCTCTCGACACTCTATGTCTGCTACTTGTAGGCCTCAAGACATGATCTGCTTAGTTACCCCTAGGGCGTGGGGGGTAACACATCGAGTGGTGGCTAACAATTCAGGTGTCAAGCTTCAGGAAGTTCCACCTGAAGGGGGGGAGATTTTGAGCATGAGAAGTCTTCTGGGATCGTTTTTTCTGATGTAGATAGCCCAAATCAACATTCATATGACATAGATACAAGTGAGGATGAGGAATATCCCAAGAAGAGACCCAAGTGGTGGCACAACACCATTGGGGATGAGTCGATAGGTGAAATGATCGAGAGACGATCATTGAGAGGAAAGAAAAAACAAAAATCAAACATGATCAACTTTGCTCTAATGGCCAATGTTCAAGAAATCTATGAGCCACAATTGTTTAAGGAGATGAAAGGGAGACCTGAATGGGAAATGGCCATGACAGCCAAATATGAGAGTTTGATGAAAAATCAAACTTGGGACCTCACAACTTTTCCACCAAGGAAGAAACCCATTTGTCGCAAATGGGTGTACAAGGTCAAGTACAAGGCAGATGGTACACGTGACAATCACAAGGCACAATTGGCTGCAAAATGGTTCTCTCATCAAGAAGGCATTGACTAAGAGGAGACCTTTTCTCCTACAACAAAGATGAGCATCGTCCGACTTGTTTTGGCCATGGTAGCATAGTTTGGCTGGAAGGTCCATCCGATGGATGTCAAGAGTGCCTTCCTCAATGGGTATTTGGAGGAAGATCTCTACATGTATCAACCACAAGGTTTTTAGGTTTCAGGGAAGGCGTATCTAGTCTGTAGACTGAAGAAGGCTCTATATGGTCTGAAGCAAACACCCATGGCAAGGTACATCAAGATTGACAGATACTTGGATGAACATGGGTTCCAACGTAGTCCTTCAAATTCCAATATGTATTCCAAAAGAGGTGGTAATGATATCATCCTTTTGGTCATATATGTAGATGATATCATTATTACAAGTAGTGAGAAAAGTGCTATAGAACAGATTGAATCCAATATGAGAATTTTTTTTTTTGGTCATATATGTAGATGATATCATTATTACAGGTAGTGAGGAAAGTGCTATAGAACAGATCAAATCCAATATGAGAAATTTTTTTGACATTATTGATCTAGGCCGCCTCCTACACTATTGTCTAGGTGTAGAAGTTTGGTAAATAGGTAGCGATATTTTTGTCTCACAAACAAAATATGCCAGGAGTTTGCTTGATAGGTTCATAAAGATAGACTGCAAAATCTTGACTACACCTATGGAGAAAGGGTTGAAATTTTCAACCAAGACTGACTTTAAGGTAGTTAATGAGTCAATATACATGAAACTAGTGGGTAGCTTGATATATCTTACAACCATTAGACCTGAGTTGAGTTTCGTCGTGAGCTTCATTTCCAGATTCATGATAGTGCCAAAGGGCACTGGACTGTAGTTGAGCGAGTGTTGAGATATGTGAGGACACTTGACTTTGACATTCTATACAGTAGAAGCAAAGACCCTCGACTTTGTGGGTATATATATTTAGATTGGGGGCAGGTTTTGTCGATGATGAAAAATCCACTCTGGAGATAATTTCATCCTTGGCACGGGCGCAGTCACATGGACCAACAAGAAGCAACCTGTAGTAGCAATTTCATCAATAGAAGCAGGATATTGAGTAGTGAAAGGAGCATGTGAGGTAGTTTGGTTGAGGATGATGTTTTCAAATATGCAGATGCAACAAACAGAGCCAATAATCCTTTTATGTGACAATCAAGAGGTGATCAAACTTGCCAAGAATCCAATCTTCCATGAGCGTACCAAACATGTTGATGTACATTGCGACTTTATCAGAAAATTTGTAGGGTATGGATCTATCGAGCTACAATATTATTCCATAGAGGACTAAACTGCTGTTGATTTTTCTAATTTCCAGATCTGATAACTATTGCCTTATGATTTTCAAACAGATTTTAATACCACTGTTATCATAGATTAATTACACATTGAAAATTTCAACTGAAATAAACTGCAGTGGAAATAACATAATCTTAGAGAGATAGCCTTGCAAAATAGACATAAGACTTATCCTGGGAAAACCCGAACCCTGGAGAAGAACCCAACAACTTTTCGATAGAGGAATTCAGTCGAAGATATTACCAGTACATCACCATTAATAGCCAAAATACCATGCAAGAAGTATCTCCCCAAATCCTAGCGTCTTCAAGAGCTAGCGTCTCAATAAGATAACGAAAATATAATCAAGAGAAGGCTTCTTTAAACCTAGTGCCTCTCCAAGTCTAGTGCATATGCCAAGAGAACAAGAACTCCAAAAGATAGTGAAAATATCACTACTGCCACTGACAACTAGCAATTGCGCCTTTGAGGAGAAGAGTTGTATGTGTCAAAATGAAATGACTCTGCCTCTATTTATACTTGTACAAGCGCCTTCTTTTCACTGGTGGGGACAACTTCTTCTTCTGGTCTTCAATATGCTTTCTGGGGCTTCTGCAATGGTGTAGATGGGGCTTCTTGTACTTCTTGGTATTTCTTCTCTTCTAGAAAAGTTGTCCTTGAGCATGGTCGATGTTATCTTCTTCGGCATGCACCGAGTTGATGTATACTTCTCCCACATAGCAACTCAAGTCTCTGTCAGTCCTTGTCAAGCCACATAATCAAGGATACAGACTACACCTGGGCCATTCTCTTTAGCCAAGTCACATGGCCATCTGGGGAGAATGTCTACCCGATGCTAATATATGGAGAACATCAACACCCTGGGCCATTCTCCTTAGCCAAGTCACATGACCATTTGAGGAGAATGTTTGCCCGATGCATATGTACCTCGAGTCTTTGTCGGTCCTTGTCAAGTCACATGATCAAGGATAAAGACTACGCCCGGGCAATTCTCCTTAGCCAAGTCACATGGCCAATCTTAGGAGAATGTCTGGCCAATGCTACCCAAACATCAACAACTACAGACATTCTCACCAAGTCTTTGGGTCCTGAAAAATATCTAAAACTCCGGCATAAGCTTGATGTAGTTAGTAGATTGACCATTAAGGAAGGGTGTTAAAGTAAATATTATCTTTTATGTCATTGCTCAAGTAAGTTTTTACATATGAACCTTAACCACGATGGCATGGATGTCATTTTCATGTCAAATTTTGTAAAATGTCTTGGGTATAATATCATTGATATGCTTTAGGTTTTGGGTCATCTTTATGTTAAACTTTCGGGGTTACTCTGAAAGTGTTTACTCCTTGCTTGTGGTGCTTCATAAGATTTGGAGTACATGGTGAATGTTCATCCCCTAGATGGTCTGAGATGGATTGGCACATGGTGAATGTTCTCTTGATTGTTTGGTGGATGCCTTTCATTAGGCCACCATGATGGTTCCACTTGCTTGGAAAGTGCCCTACTTGGGGTGAGGAGCGTTGTGCAACTTGATGGAGGTCGTTAGGTATTAAAGTAAATATTAGCTTATAATGGTCAATTAGATATTAGACTTGGGCATTAATAAAGTCAATTTGACTTTAGTTTATTCTATGCTTTTCTGTCTTATTTCACTTTATTGTGTTTCTCGGTGTAACCCAGATTCATAAAGAGGTTTGAATTGACTTTCTTGTAATCCTATATAAAAAAGATTTCACTTTCTAATTATTATATACAATACAGAGAACTCTTTTAGTTATCTTGGTTTCTTTATGTGCTTGATTTTCGTAATATTAGGCCATAGTTTGCATGTGGTAGCTTGGACTCCTATTTAGAGGATTGGAAATGGCTTGGGGATGCGTGGGGCCTCGGAAATATTCTTGCAGGGTCTATTGACCAGTGGGGTACATTGCTTAGGAGGATCGATGGAGTTTGCAGAGGCTTGTGATGGAGTGATGTGGACTTTCCCTATATAGCTACATCACCTTGGAGCTATTATTATGCACGACATCACCTTGGAGCATGACACATGTACTTTAGATTCTAGCATCTCACTTGTGTTGGTCTACAATGCTCATTTTAAGTTGCTTGTAAGGGATAAGGCCCACATTGTATTGTTGGCCTCCCTTACCTCTCATATAAATAGAGGAAGGAGAGAGTCTTTCCAGTCATACATGTTCATTCTCTCGTATTCACTGTTGTGATGAGATGAAACCTAGAGAAGAGTGCACACTAGTCTCTGTCTCTTTCTAGAGTCTTCACATGTGCATGATCTCTCTCTCTCTCTCTAGTCGCTAGGGTTTCTTGGTCTTCTTCGAATATCTTGGAGCATTCTGGTTAGGGTTTATCCCTTGGAGATTGGAGATTAGGATTTTGTGATAAAAACCTAGGGTGAAATTGTGAAGAAGAAGAGGAGAGGACGTTTTCCTCGGAGGATGTGTTGGAGTGATTCTTTCTTATTGGATCTTCTTAGTTGTTAGGGTTTTGTTGATTTTCCATGCTAGGGTTTGGAGAGCTAGGATGATTTAGACTAGCCTTGAGAGAAGGCTATGGTATATACATGTACTTCATCTTGAGCATATTAATGAAGTTTCCAACTGTCTAAAACTTGTGTGATTTCTAGATTTGATTTTCATCTGTGTTTTGAATTTTCTTTACACATTGTTATTTATAGCCATAAATAAAAGGACAATTGTTAGGTAGTTTGACATATAAGTGAAGAATATGTCATAGCTGATTTTACTGCTGTCATATTGCTGTTGTACTGCCATGAAAGATTATTTTCAGATCTGGTTGTTGGCTGATAAGTTTCCCTAAAAGGGCTGAAATTTGTCCCTTTGGTTGGGCTATCTATTCTCCTTAAATTGCTGGGAAGTTTGGGCTGTTTGGAAATGAAACATTGTACCCTTTCTGATGCTGTTTTGTAGCTTGTTTTACCGCAGTTATAAGGATGAAAATTCATAGGACTAAGATCCGAGAAACCTTCTAGGTTGAAGGTAAAATTTCTCTTTTGCATTGAATTTTGAATGTCGAGAAATTTCCACACTTCATGCTTCAAAGTGTTTTTAGAATGGGAAGGTTTCCTTTTCCTAAAGTAGAAACTTCAATTAGCTATAAAACTTGGAAGAGGAACTTTCTTAATTTAGATTGGTTGCTTTTCCTTCTTTCATCTTCCCAAGTGTACAATCTTATGGTACTAAATTTTGAATACTTGATTGGCAGGGGATGTAATATGACAATAGGTTGTCTTGAGGATGTCCCTTACGAAATGTGGATTTTCGGATTTTCAGAAACCTTATAGGGGATTCCCATGTGTGCTTATTGCCTATACCCTTTGATGAAAATAAAATATTCAGTAGAAAAAATTGTTTTTTTTTGCCTTTTGGATTTGCCTCTCTAGTGGAGCCCCGTTATCCTATTAAAATATCACATCCCCTTCCCAAGTCCTCAATATATCATTTCAAAAGTAAAGATTTCCAAGGATAGGAATAAGTGATTAGTTTGAAGGAGCAATATCATTTTTTGAGCTTGGAGTAGCATTTTGTAGTTTAGGGATACAAGGAATATTTGGGTTCATGGAGTGAACTTGTTGAGAATGATTACAAGCTTGTTTTTTAGATTCCCCTTCACAATTTAAGCTTTTTCAATTTTTTTTGATTGGTTGATGATGGCCTTGCATAGTTTGATGACTGTACCATGAGAATTGTATTCTAGGATTGATTTGATCTTGTATGGAGATGTGATTGTCTTTGTAGGACGTCCTGGAGAGTTCATGATGTGGTGTCCATTGATGTCGGCCCATGATGCTAACTTGGAGGATAATGGAATTTGGCAAGTTGCTTTTGCTTTAGGGAGATATTCCTTCATATTCATAGATGGTCATTATTCATTGGATGATCGAGATGTTGTGATAGCATGGTTGACAACTTTATTTCAGTTGACAGTGGTTGATTCTAGGACCACAACCAGTATAAATTTGCAAATAGTAGGTTTGGTGGAGTTGTAGAGGGAGTTAACACTTCTCAGTGCAAACACTTTCCTCACAAAGAGTGAGTGCTATATTTTCAGGTTACTGCGAAAGTATTTACACAATGTTTGGGGTTGCTTCATGAGATTTGGTGTGCATAGTGAATGTTCAGCCCCTAGACAATCTAAGAAGGATTGTAGCATAAGCGATGGTTCATGATGGATATGCACAGTTGAGATAGCTTGCTCAATGGATGCTTGACCTCAGTTGATTGCAGGCTGAATGTTCTTATGTTGGGCGTTGGAGATCTCTTGGCAGTTTAGTGGACACCCTTCATTGAGGCCTCTTGGAGGAGCCACTTGTTTAGAGAGTGCCGAATAGGGGACGTGGAGTGTTGTGCATCATGGAGGGGGCTTCAAGTCCTAGTTGGCATGTGGTAGCTTGGTTTTTTGTTTAGATAATTAGAGATGGCTCAGGAACACCCGACTCTTTGATAGTGATATTGCAGGGGGTAGTTGACCTAGTGAGGTACATTGCTTTTGAGGATAGATGGAATCCTTGGAGGCTCGTGATTGAGTGACGTGCACTTGCCTTGTGTAGCTACATCACTTTGGAGTCATTATTGTGCACAACATTGCCATTGGAGCATGCCACTTCTACTCTAGAGCGAACGTCTCACTTGTGTGGCCTACAAGGGCTCATGTATGATGTAGGTTGTTTGTTAGGGATTAGGACAACATAGTATTGTTGGCTTCCCTTACCTCTCGTATAAATGTAGGAAGGAGAGATTCTTTCCATAACGTATTCATTCACTCACTTATATTCACTTTTGTGATGAGATGTGACTAAGGGAAGAGAGTGGACACTTCCTCTCTCTCTCTCTCTTAAGTCTTCGGTTGTACTTGTATTGTCTCTCTCTCTCTCTCTCTTGAGGCTCTAGGGTTTCTTGGTGTTCTTGGACTTTCTTGGAGCATCATGGAGTTCTAGGGTTAGGGTTTATCCCTTGGAAATTGGAGATTAGGGTTTTGAGAGAAAACCCTAGGGTGGATTTGTAAAGAAGAGAAGAGGATGACATCTTTCCTTGGAGGGTGTTGGAGTGATTCTTGCACTTGGATATCTTGGTTAAGCTAGGGTTTGATGATTTACCCTAGCTAGGGCTTTTTGGATAGCTGGAGTTTTTGTACTAGCCTTGAGAGAAGGCTGTGTTATGTACTTCATCTTGAACTTATATATGAAGTTTATAATGGTCCACATATTGTGTCATTTTCAGATTTGAATTTCAGCTATATATATTCTTTATGCTTTGCTATTTATAGTCATTTATGTCTTGTTGATTGGATATAAGTAAAAGGGAAAATTGTTTATTCTCCTTGAATTGCTGGGAAGTTTGGGGTTGTTTGCAGTGAATTATTACAATTTTCGCTTTTGTTTTATACTCTAATTTATGGTATTCCTAAAGGTTGAAAATTTGAGGGCCAAGATCAGGGAAACCTTCTAGGAAGAGAGGTGAAATTGCACGGGTACATGAAATTTCCAGAAGAAGAGGGTGTGGTGACTACCTTGGGAGTATGTGGAGTTCTTGGTGGTGTTTTATTTTTATTATGAGAGAGATATTTTGGTTCACTAAGGTTCATAATCACACCTTTTGTAGAACTGAGTCTTGGAGATTTTCTTGTGCTATCTAGTATGACCAAATTCTACAAGAGTTAGGTCGTTAGGTGAGTTAAACAATAAAATCAATAAAGCAAACTCACTAATGTCATTGTAGATATCGAGGATTCAACGAAGTCCCTGGAAATGACACCAATTTGTTATCATTCATATCTGCACAGGTAGATCCAGCTAATAACCATAGGCAACAAACCATTGTCTCTGTTGGATGCCTCTTCGTTTGGACTGGTGCTTTTCTAGTCTCAGGGTGGTGTTGTTGTCGATTTTTGAGGAACTATGAGGGTTCCCAACAGGCTTGTCAGATGACCTCTTGTTGGGCTCTCAGTTATGTCTCCAAAAATGTCCTTTGCTGTTGTTTTAGGACAACAAACAATCAAGTACTTTTCTGCCCCCAAACTGATGGTTAAGTGCTCTTTTGAGGTGCCCTTGCACGTGTTTTCGTAACCGGTGGTTAGCACATGCAATATACTCAAAACAAATAACACTCCTCTAGATATTTACAACTCTTAAATGTTGATCTAACAACTAAGCATGCATGAAATTTGGACACAAGTATTTTTGGTCAACATAACTTTGGATAAAACTGCCCGAGAAAAACTAGTTTAGAATAAAAGTATATATAAGTGATGTCTAAAGCATGAGATACAACAAGTATGCAAATATGTAAGGTAGCTAGAGAGGTAGTGGGGGGGGCCCAGAGGGCCCATAGTGATAATAGTGGAGGTCATTCAATGTAAGGTGGACTAGGTCCACTATATTATTAAATAAGACCCACTATGGTAGTTAGATATAATAAATGGGTAATTAGATATAATAAATGTAATGAGACATGAAGAGAATTGGTGTATTTGGAGCTGTAACTCAATAGGAGGATGCCCCCTCGAAGAGGCAAGTGAACAGGAGATGATCCCTTCCATAATAGGATCCATTGTATGGTGTAGCCCTACCTCAAGGGTTTGGTAATAATATTGTGTGATTACTTCTATCTTGCTTAGTGGATCTATTGTGTATTCAGTATTTGTGGTTATTATATTGGTAGATCTATTCAGGTTCTTAACAATTGGTATCAGAGCACTTTCCTTGGGCAAACATTGTGGGCACATATTTTTTATTTTTGCAGATTTTTTTTTTCGGAGAAGAAAAAAGAGGGCCGCGACATTCTTGAAGTTTTCGGTATATTTCTGTGCAAAATTTGCAAAAATGGGTTGTAGATCTGAGTTCCTCTCAGAAAAACACCCAAGTTGAAAAAAAATCATCCGAAACGGAGTCCGGGAAGTCAAGATATTGAAGTTTTAAAATCTACAAATTTTTAGGATTTTTTTCGTGGACGGCAGCGAGATTTTTTTTATTTCTGTAGTATCTGGAGGCCGAATTTGCCCAAATAAATTATAGATCTGAGTTCCTCTCACAATTTCACCCAATTTCAAAAAAAAAATCAGCCAAAACGGAGTCCGGGAAGTGAAGTTATGAGATTTTAACTTCAACAATTTTTTAGGGTTTTTCCAGAAAAAGCCGCGATTTTCTGCCGAAACTTATTGGGTCTATTTTTTGGGTTTTTTCGTGACGGTTGCAGGACCGAAGGGTTCATAGGGTGCTCAGATGACTATTTCTTCTCAAAACCTCAAAGAAATTCTTGAAGCATTCAAATCTCAATTGCATGACACATTGTGTGACACATTGCATGACAAATTCCATGACCTTGCAGATGGCCTCAATAATAGTCTTTGTAGTTCATTGAATAACATGCATGAGAGATTTCTTATGGAAGACATGATCAGAGATGAATATAATCAAGAAATATATGCTTGGTATGATTTTGAGGACGATTGTGATGATTGGTATATGGATAGTTGTCATTTCTGGGATGACAACCACTTCCATATTTTATTTGATGACTCTACTCCACCTTCTGTAGA
>ML804416.1:246742-257901 GCA_009831015.1 Picea engelmannii
TCATTCAATGTAAGGTGGACTAGGTCCACTATATTATTAAATAAGACCCACTATGGTAGTTAAATATAATAAATGGGTAATTAGATATAATAAATGTAAGAGGACTTCTTAGAAGGTTCTACTTCTAGAAGATTCCTCCTCTAAAATGTTCTTAGGTAATGGTAGCACTATATAAAGGGGTTCAAGCAATGTAATGAAACATGAAGAGAATTAGTGTATTTGGAGTTGTAGCTCAATAGGAGGATGCCCCCTCGAAGAGGCAAGTGAATAGGAGAGGATCCCTTCCATAATAGGATCCATTGTATGGTGTTGCCCTACCTCAAGGGTTTGATAATAATAGAATGTGGTTTCTTCTATCTTGCTTTGTGGATCTATTGTGTATTCAGTATTTGTGGTTATTATATTGGTAGATCTATTCAGGTTCTTAACAAGTGGTATCAAAGCACTTTGGAACCTAATACAATAGCAACTCTTCTCGAGGTGCTTTGGAGTTCCAAGAAAAGATATGCACCCAAGCTTAGTGCGCCCTCTTCCTTTGTTGCCTATCTCACTAAAACAATATGCCCTTGACCCTCTGAACTTTGATAAAGAATCCCTTGCATACAAAGAAACTCTTGTGTGCTACCTCTCCACTGAAACTGTGGATCTGCGATCGCCCAACTATAGCTAGTGCATGTTAAGTGTGCGCCCTCCTCCAAGCAAAACCAAACACCACAAATAAATGATGCTCCAAACCTCCTAGCACTCTCCGTGAATGGAGGCGCCCAAGCTCTCCTCATCCAATGCCTCCATCCTCATCCTCTTGCTCCTCTCCCAACTCACTTTGTGAACAAAACAAGGAATGAGCCTCCTTTGGCCCTATGTGCCCCTCTTGAACCATCCATAAGGAAAGCTAATAATGGATGGCTAGGATCACCCCAAGCCATCTCTAATGAATGGGCGAGATATCTCCAAAAGAATCTCACCTCAAAACCCACTTTGGGTTAAGTTTCCTAAGTTCACTTTATGGCCCTTCATTCACCCACTTAATGAATAAAATGTCACTTTTGCCTTAAGTGACAAAATTTCACTTTTGACTTAAATCTCCTAAGTCATAGTGAAATTAGAACATAAAGGTAAAGTACAAGGTACATAGTCTCCTCCTTTGTGTTTAGAGACTCACAAACAGAAGGGGACCACTTTCCAAGGTACCCAAATCTCAACACTCCCTCTTATCGAGGAAAGTGTCATTCACCCCTCCAATCTCATCCCTGCAGTGGGCATGGTTTCCTGTTGGAAAATACTCGGTGCGTATGGTTGTACCCTGATCATCAAAAGTGGTCTCTGACACAGATCTGCTCGACCTGCCTGATCTCCAAGATGGAAGTGCATCTCCAACTATCCGTGATCACCTAGATCTTGGCATCACACCAAAGATCTCAACCTTGGTATCTCACCAAGGATTTCCACCTCTTGAAATCTCACCAAAGGATCCCTACTCTTGGCATCTCACCAAGAGTCACATCGCTCGACATCTCACCAAGAGTCTCCCTCTTGGTATCTCACCAAGAGTCTCATCTCTTGGCATCTCACCAAGAGTCTCCCTCTTGGCATCTCACCAAGAGTATTTGGATCTTGGCATCTCACCAAGATCCTCACCCTGGCCTCTCACCAAGTGACTTCCACTTGAAGTGGAATTTGAAGCTGATCTGCTCATCTCCATAGCCAAGTGAGAGTCAAACCTATCTGGCGCCCTGCTCCCACTCATCAATCTCTGATGCTCCGAAACCTCTGCACCAACTGTCTGTCTACTCGACAACTATGAAACTGAAGTTGTCCCGGGTGGAGCAGTCACCCCTAAATATGGTGTCCTCGAAAACTGAGTTTGTGTCCCACGAGATACACCACTCTCAATCTGTGGGATCTCCTCAACTCTCTCTGCGCACCAACCGTGGGATGGTGCATCAACTGACAAAAGGGCACTCCCTCTCAAACTGAGCAGTGAACTCCTCCTCTGTTGTCGCTGCCATACCATCCTGCTGCTTCTTCTTCTTTTTGGGACACTGTCCAACATAGTGCCCCATCTCTCCACAAGCAAAGCATCTCACTATGCTCATGTGTCTCTCTCGCCCACTTCCACTCTGTTTTGGTTTGGCCCCTCCCTTGGGACCCTGTCTAGCAAGATTCCCAGTCTTCTTCTTGCCCTTTGTCCAAAGAGAAAGATCCTCATCACCCTCAGATATACACTAGTGTCTTGAAGATCCAGAACTGCACTTAGCTCCTCCTGAACGGAGTTGTTCCAAAGTCTCTCCCAACTAGGCATGAGCTCCTGGGCCACAATGCCTCATACAAATGAACCCCAAGGTTTGGAGAAGTCGTTTAAGGATGTCCTCACCAAAAATTTGGGATCCATACTCTCTCCGACTATTGCTGACTCATCTCAAATTTGTGTAAATCTGCCAAGGTATGAAGTCACCGACTCAAAATTGAGCATCTGAATGCCCCTGAGTTTCTCCTGCAGAACCATCTTCCGGTTCTAATTGGGACTCTGGTACAACTTGCACAATGAGGCCCAGATCTCAAAGGCATATTCCTTCCCAGTCAAGTGGGGTATGACGTGGTGTCTCACTGCATCACAAATAGTCCTCTTAGCCCTTGTGTTCCTCATCCTGAACTCTGCTACCAGCAAGGGAGCAGTGACAGGAGGAAGAACCACTGAAGTTTGAACTATATCCCATAGCTCAAGATCCTCCAAGACAAATATGATCCTGGTCTTCCAAGGGGACCAGTTGCTAGCTCCGTCTATCCTATCCTCTGCCCTCATATGAGATACTGACATGGTTGTCCATTGAAAATCACACTGATGCTACACACTGCAAAAGAGTACAGCCTCACTCCTGTCAACACAGGTGTGAAAAGAGGCTGTCCACAAATGTCCAAAACAGTCCCACAAAATTGCCTACCGA
The DNA here is from genome assembly GCA_009831015.1 of Picea engelmannii. NCBI lineage: Eukaryota > Viridiplantae > Streptophyta > Pinopsida > Pinales > Pinaceae > Picea > Picea engelmannii. Next base: position 249,688 of record ML804416.1, read on the forward strand.
ATGCTCTCTAAATTAGTCAAACTTAGCCACCAAGGCTCTAATACCATGTAGATTTTTGAGGAACTATGAGGGTGCCCAACAAGCCTGTTAGATGACCTCTTGTTGGGATCTAAGTTATGTCTCCAAAACTGTCATTTGCTGCTGTTTTAGAACAGCAAACAGTCAAGTACTTTTCTGCCCCCAAACTGATGGTTAAGTGCTCTTTTGAGGTGCCCTTGCAAGTGTTTTCGTAACCGGTGGTTAGCACATGCAATATACTCAAAACAAATAACACTCCTCTAGATCTTTACAACTCTTTAATGCTGATCTAACAACTAATCATGCATGAAATTCGGACACAAGTATTTTTGGTCAACACAACCCTGGATAAAACCCCCCCGGGGAAAACTAGTTTAGAATGAAGGTATATATAAGTGATGTTCAAGCATGAGATACAACAAGTATGCAAATACAATGGAACTTTATACAATAGCAACTCCTCTCGAGGTGCTTTGGAGTTCCAAGAAGAGATATGTGCCCAAGCTTAGTGCGCCCTCTTCCTTTGTTGCCTCTCTGACTAAAACAATGCGCCCTTGACCCTCTGAGCTCTGATGAAGAATCCCTTGCAAACAAAGAAGCTCTTGTGTGCTACCTCTCCACTGAAACTGATGGATCTGCAATCATCCAACAGTAGCTAGTGCCTGCTAAGCGTGCACCCTCCTCCTCAAGTGCGCTCTCGTCCAAGCAAGAACAAACACCACAAATAAATGATGCTCCAAGCCTCCTAGCACTCTCCATGAATGGAGGCGCCCAAGCTCTCCTCATCCAATGCCTCCATCCTCATCCTCTTGCTCCTCTCCCAACTCACTTGGTGAACAAAACAAGGAATGAGCCTCCTTTGGCCCTATGCACCCCTCTCTAATCAATGGGTGAGATCTCCAAAAGAATCTCACCTCAAAACCCACTTTGGGTTAAGTTTCCTAAGTTCACTTTATGACCCTTCATTCACTCACTTAGTGAATAAATTGTCACTTTTTCCTTAAGTGACAAAATTTCACTTTTGACTTAAATCTCCTAAGTCAAAGTGAAATTAGAACATAAAGGTAAAGTACAAGGTACATAGTCTCCTCCTTTGTGTTTAGAGACTCACAAACACAAGGGGACCACTTTCCAAGTTACCCAAATCTCAATGGTTGTTAGGGATTGTATTCTGTTATCAAGCTTATAACGCTGCATAGAAACCAATTTTATTAGCACACAAAAAATCCCCTTTGAGATAGCTGAAAGCAGTCAAGAGCAAGGGTAAATTCTCAATGAAATTTAAGGTAGTTGAGATAGATTTTCTGAGACAGTTATAAAAATGAGTGAAAAAGAACGAAGTGGAAAATAATATCCGCCTTGTTTGAATGAGAAATCAAAATAAGTGCATTAAGCTAATCAAACCATTGCAATACATCCGACAACTAGATTACAAGAACCAGAGACAAGGGATAGTAGAACCAAATCAATATGTTACTCAAGAGGTCGAATTATACCACAGTGGCAACACATGATAGCGTGATAGCACCAAGAGTATACAGTGACAGAAGCGGACCTTCGGCACTCGTAGTTGAAAGGATGATGATTGCTCTGCTGCCACAATCTGCTTAGAAGAAACACTGCCTAACCCTCTCAACTCCCCTCAAGTCTGTATATGTAGAAGGCCAAAAAACCACTAGGACTAGTTTCCCCCTAATTCTCTGTGGAAGGAGGAAAGAAAGCATAGTAAAGTTGAGAATCCTTTGAATGCCTGCCAACTCTGTCAACCTGACGCTTAGATGAGATTTTTCTGTCAAAAGCAACTGCTTTTTACTAATTGTGTTGATAACCTCTGCCTGGAATTCATCATCTAAGCACTGTTTTAGTCACTATACTTCAGGGATTAGATCACTACCTGAAGGGTGAACTATGGTACAGCGAATTTGCAAAATAAGCCCTACGAATTAGACCTTGAAAGAAACATTCCAAAACTGTCAAAGACTGCTGTAAATGTCACCTCCTCACAGTGCTGAAGTTTCTGTGATTGAATGCATGAAACACCATGTCAGAGAACAGTTGTGTAGGCATATTTTTCTGTATCTGCTGTGTTTAAAACATTGCCGTTTACATCACTTTCCAGCACTGAGTTAACTATGACAACCACCACATGTTGCTGGCCTAGATTCTGTTATAGTGATCACCTTAAAGCAGAAGTATATGCTGATCTCTTTAGCATTATTTCCAGAATAATACCCACTGTTTTTGCTGCTGTTTTGACTCTCTAATTCGCTAACTTCTGGCCTGCTGTTACCTTTCTTTTCTGAATAATGAGGTCGACTAGAGTTTTGCATGTTCAATAACATCATAATGAAGTTTGCATGGCTGCCAACTATACCAAGGAAATCTAACTACAGTTTTGACTTGTTCATATTAGCTACAATGACTTTGATCAAGGCTTTTTTGCTTTGGCAAGATCAATATAAATGCTAAGTATGGCTGACCAATCAGATTAGCATTTTTTCTGTTTGACAAGCTCAGCAGAGGAATCTTGCTTTAAGGCTTGATAGACTTGGCAAGATTGCCAACTATAACCAAAGCAATTCAAACCAGCTTTCTGTTTGAAAAAATAACATGTGTAATTTGAGTTGGCTTTGAATAGCAACTTTACTCGAGGTCCTTCGCTTGGTAAATTAGCAAAATACTAAGTGTGGGTAAGTGAACATGTTAGGATTTTGGTCTTGACCATGATGATAAGGTGATTTAGGGCTTTGGAAAGTCAAAGTAACCAACATAGTAAGTGAACTAGACAAGGCGAGTTAGGGTTTTGGCTTTCCACATGAGCCAACCAAGGAACAACAACCCAACTTAGGGCTTATGGAAATTAATTAGGGTTTTGGCATGAGTCAAACTTAGAATCTCACATAAATGGAAACCCACCAACTAGCTTCCATGTGGCCCACCAACTAGCTGCAATGTGTCACACTGGGAGAACACATCCACTTGCTCAACATTGTACTTGCCTCATCATCTTGATACCTTCACCCACTAGACCTTGGAAACCACTCCACCATTCCACACTTGGAACCATGACATCAGAGCCTGTACCTACCACAAATAGAAATTGCTAGATATAGACATGCCCAAAAATTGCAATGTAGCTCCAAAAAAGCAAAAAATATAGGAACTGAAAATGAAGGTAACCACTGTGAGACTGTGGCCCATCATATCACATCTAAAAATACACTGCTAAAAATACCAACACCTCACATGTTGATGGAAGCACTGCCATTAGACTTGCTTTTCTGCAAGGAACCAAATATGTGCTCAGACACAATGCAAGCCTTGTAAAGCAAACGACTAAATATAGAAATTGTCATGAAATTGCTTGCATGTTACTCGAATCAGGCTCATTGACATCGGGAGCTCTCGAGGACCGAGCATATGTAAACATATCTGACATGCGGCCCCTGGAACTCTTTCTCCTAGAAAAAGCAAAACTGCTAAAAATAGCAGTTTCTCGGAATTTGATGAAATTGACCTTGAAACAAGCTTTGATCACTGTGAAGGTCAAGATGCACTTGTACAGGGACCAATGTGATGGAATCTTATAGATCTTAACTTCAGTTGTGCAAGCAAATCTAGGGGATAACAAACATGAATCAGTATTTGGGAAGGATTGTCAAACAACTTCAACAACAATGTAGCGTTGAATTATATAGCTTTGGAAGCTATTTTCCCTATTGTAACTAACCATGTAAATAAAGTTTTGATATCGTGTTAACTTTATGTCAAGCATCAAACACATGACAAGTGTCAACCTTATGCCAAGACAACCATATGCCATGTGTCAACTTCATAGCACCTCTAAGATGGGCTGCCTAGGGTGGTTGTAGTGGCCAGCATAGGGAGGCTGCTTAAGAGGGCTGCTTAGGGCGGTTGGAGTGGCCAGCTTAGGTAGGCTTCTTAAGAGGAGCTGCTTAGGGCGGTTGGAGTGGCCAGCTTAGGGTGGTGGTATGACAGCTGTTATATACAGCTGTCATACAATCCTAAGACAGCAGTTTAGGGCAGCCTCTAGAAGAGACAAAGGAAGTGACCTTCGGGAGCATTAGAAGGTGGGTCTTGGGAGCTTTAGGAGGTGGCTCTTGGGAACATTAGGAGGTGACTCTTGGCAGCCAAAGGAGGGCGGGTATGACAGCTGTTATATAACTGTCATACATTCATAGGGGGCTGCCTAGGGTAGCCAAACCAACCTATAAAAAGGGGCATTCACTTAACATTTATATACATTGTTTTGCTGGAGTCTTCTGCTGAGGCAAGACATCTATTTGCTGAAGTCTTTTGCTGGTATATGACTGATATCTACTGGAATCTTCTGCTGGTATATGGCTGCTAGTTGCTGGAGTCTTCTGCTGGTATATTGCAGCTAGTTGTTGAAGTATATTGTTGATACAAGCACTCTATTCTTGCTGGAGTCTTCTGCTGTTCCTTGCTGATATAAGGCTGCTACAAATACTGTGCTAAAGCTGCCATAATTTTGCTACAACAAGAAGGAAAGTCAGTTATCTTTTGGTGATTTTGTCAAGCTGTTACTGTAAGTGTTTGTTCAGCTATTTGTGAAGTTTGTAAGTGCTGAAACAAAAGGTATTGTTTCAGCTCTCTGAGTTCTAGTTAGTTACTCTAAAGTCTTGTACTGGTATTGTACTTTGTTGAAGAATCTAAAGAGAGGTTTTGGATGGGTTTTCTACCTGAAGAGGGTTTCCCAGGGTATACTTGTGTCTATCTGTGATTGTCTCTAAGAACTAGAAATATTCTTTGGATCTCATACTAATCTAGAATTTGGAGCCACCTTGCTAACACTCTACCTCTTGGAATCCCTAGTTGATGGCAGCATTGAAAAGAAGGGAGTGATCATTTGAGTGGAGGTTGGTCTAGGGGGTGGCCAAAGAATTTGGGACTAGAGTTTGAGGGCCTAGTGCATGTATAGAGCTAGGAACCATTGGTCAAGATACAAAGAKAATCTAGAAAGGGCCCATGACTCCCTTAATATAGAGTGGAACTTCCCTTGAATCTTGTAATAAATGGGGCAATGAACAATGAAATGCTTCTTAGTCTCAACCTCCCAAAGATGGCATAACTAGCAAATCCTTTTTTACTAGWMGAGTTGGTGCTYTGCTTCCACCTAAAGTCTATGTGAACCCACTYCRAACTAACCCAAGGGGATGCAAAGAGCATGCATCCAGTGACATCATGTGTATGGAGGTTGGACAATGAGTTTGTCCCCTAGCTCATTGAAGTACTCTACATAAAGGGCCTTCTTCRTGCGTAACCTGCTTGGTAGATTTTTCYAAGTAATCTGAGTATAATACCTATAGATGTTGTCTTGGKTGATCCCATTTAACTCCTATCTGTAGGTAGGAGGCAACTAGGTGCATCAAGCGAGTATCTAAATGGGGGGAGGTGGTCCATYGAAATACCCACAAATTCCAAAAGATCTTGAAGCCCTTGCAAACCAATGATGGGCTTGTTGAAGGCATCTGGCCAAAGAAATGGTCTCTGATGAACAATAGGCTAGGTACGGGTATTGGTATCAACCCGCCACTGAGTCAACATAGCCCCAAACATGATGGAGGAGTGAGACCAGGTTGAAAACAGGTTCAAGGCGAATGCGGCGAGCACGGAACTTAACAAGGATGGTGGACGTGGAGACTTACAAGGATATTTGAAAATAAACATCCTGTGGAGAAAAAAATTCTAAGCCAAGAAAGGATTAGCTTACATAGGCTAGGATGTGAGATGAGAAGATGGTGAGAACTAAAGGAGGAGAGGAAATGCAAAGCATGCAAGGTGTGTGGGAAAACAAAAGTGGAGATAGAGAAACACTTCTTACTTCAATATGAAGAAGACAACCACATCAAAAAGGGGTCAATATTAGAACAAAAATGATGCGCTTCATGGACAAGATGTTGTGATTCGACCCAATTCAAATAAATGACACTCCTCAGGGGGCATGCCAAGAGAAGTAGAGCAACACCTCCACTACCATCCTCGTGTTAGAAATAAAGGGTTGTGCTCATTTTTCCATTGACAATATAGTAATATTGTCACCCAACCATAGGCACAAAGGCCACCCCCGAGCACCTTAACCTTGACAGACAGAATAATGCACTCCCTCTCCAAACTTGCGCACCACTAGTCCTTATGCAGTTGTGAGAGTGAGAGTGACAAATGAGCTCTAGTGCCCTCTTATTTCTAGTCCTCCAAGTGACCTAACTGGGACGACTTCTCTTCCTGGAGACTAATAACTCAATATTAATTATTCTCTTAAGTTGACTTGTCTTCTAGGGTTATTATCCAACGTTTTAGTGTTTCTCTTGCTTCCTAGAATATTCTAGTCTTGTCAAAGGTTACATATAGAGGTTAATACCTCTCGCAGCTACCATAATATCAACACTCCCTCCTAGCTAGGGAGGTAATAAAGGTAATGGTCTTGAGAACAAACAAACCATTCAACCGGTAGCATCATGATAGCCACACATGCTATCTCATGATCACATAGATCAACTCGCGAGAAACATCATCACTATCAGTATCATCTGATAGCATCAACTGCATCATCTCTCGAAGCCATACTCCATCTGAGTAATTGGGCATGATGCTGAATAATTCAGTCACTCCATAGAGTGATACAAGTACCATTCTTTTAATCCAAACATGTCCTAGAAGAATAATTGTTCCAATAGATGCTAGAAGCCACGCCATGTGCTACAAGGACTAATATTCTAATACGGACATACGTCCTTGAAGAATGACCGTCCTAGACCATTTTCCCTCCAGCCACTACTGTGAACTCAGTGAAAATGTTTGTCCTGTACCAATCTCTCTACTCTGGTCACTACTGTGAACTCAGGGAGATGGACCATTCTTCTAATCCAGACATATGTCCTAGAAGAATAACTGTCCATGGTACATCAACAATCTGTCAACCTAGACCATTCTCCACAGGGAGAATGTCTGTCCACCAATAATCAGTCTTGCCTGGACCATTCTCCACAGGGAGAATGTCTGTCCACCAGTAATCAGTCCTGCTTGGACCATTCTCCGTCTGGAGAATGTCTGTCCATCAACATACTGACTATCCATCTAGCTGGCAATCATCTGCAACAATGCCATCCAATAGAACACAATCACGTCTATCCATAGTAGTACACAACTACTATCCAGTGGTACACAACCACACCTTGTAGCACACGACTACTATCCAGTGACACACAGTCACTACCAGTGGATCACATCCACCACAGTAGCATGCAACTAATGTCGAGAGACATACATTATCCACAACAATCATATCATCTGATATCAACCTGCATAAAAAATATCATGATACAAACTGAGTCATCTGGGCCATTCTTCCACTGACATCTGTGAGATCTGGAAGAGCATATTCCCTCAGAAAGTAAAACATTAGCCATGGGCTATCTGGACTATTCTTCCCAAGCATAGAAGAATAATTGTCCATGATTTCTGAGCTTGGACCATTCCTCCGGCACTAATCATAGTGCAACCTAGAGAGAATGAGTCTGCCCTAGGGAATGTTTGTCCTTGATTGTTGAACTTGGACCATTCACCTAATTGGGCCATTCCTCTTGGACTAAACATAGTGAAACCCGGAGAGAATGACTCTGCCCGAGGGAATGATTGTCCGAACCATTTCCTATGGAAATGATTGTCCTGCACCAACCTCCAAAACATACCATTCTTCGAAACTACTCACATCTGTGAACTTCGAAAGAATGACTGCCTAGCGAGGAAGACCATTCTACTTGACCACTACTTAGAGTGATTGCCAAGAAGAATGACTGTCCTAGGCCATTCCCCCACATTGGCCACAAGGGAATCACTGTCTATGGTACATCAACAATCTATCGAACCATTTTCACTATGAAAATGACTGTTCGATTTGGACCATTTTTCGAACTGGAAAATTCATGTCAGTCATAAATCTTGGGCCACTTTTCGGACTAGAAAGTGACTGCCCAACCTGGACCATTTTCCGAGCTGGAAAATGATTGCCCATAAATCAATAACATATTAGTGCTCCCTCCCAACCTGAGAGTAATGTCTTCCTTTTTCAATAAGGAAGTCGTCTCCACGAGCCCCAACTTGTCCCTTAAGTACGCAATCTTTTCATCTTGGACAGAGGCTTTACCAAAATCT
>ML804417.1:0-23354 GCA_009831015.1 Picea engelmannii
AAAAGTATGGTAGGTATAGATTTAATACATTGATATTCTTCATCTTGATGGCGTGTAGGGTGTAGGTGGCAAAGAAGCCAAACTATGGGTAGAGAATTCAAACTTGAAATCTCAATGCTATAGTTTACTTTTATATATTCGACAAGTAATGAGCAATAATATTTTATGTTTTCTTTTAATGTTTTATGTTTTCTTTTGAATGTGAGAAGAGATGATGGATGTTTTGAAAAAAAAAACAAGATGAGGCTCTCATGTAATATTACTGATTTATTTCTAGTACCAATGATTAGATAGAGTAAATGTTCTTAGCTTTTCTTCAATGAAAATGAATAAAGCGCTCCATGAACAACACTGTTTTGGCTTATGGTTTCACCTATACTATGATATTTTAGGATTACGCCCAATCTCAAGAAATTTGAATCTACATATTATAGGTTTGTTTTAATGCGACCTTTTTTGTATTGTTGGGCTTTGTAATCATGGTTGGAGAACTTTTGGAGAATCTCCTCACTAAGTTCTCTCTTAAGCTTGCCAATTGATTACATTACATGACCCATTGGTGGCTTTTTCTAACAGGTTTTCTAAGTTAATGTATGAGCGCTTCAATGCTTATTCGAATGGGCTTTTGGTTTCCATGGTATGTTAGAAAACATTGTCAACTAAAGCTCTTGAATTGTAGGTGTTACTCAAAATCCAAACTAGGACAATTTGGTGGCTTTGGATTTGACCCTCTATGCTTTCATTGCCACTTACATTCTTATGAGAGAGAAAATTGGCAGCTAAGGTAATGTTGTGAATCCAATAAGGTATCCACTTCAATTACTAATTCATCTGCCACTACAAGGAGAACACCTTTGTGTGAGGGTTTTTACAGAACCTCCTCGAAAAATCTATCATTTCTCTATTTATAGAAAAGGTTGTTACTAGAGGTGGGCTTGGAGACGTTTTCTAACCATCGCAGATTTATGGTACATACAAAATGGTGCACACATTGATCCAGGAGGATCTCGGTGGCCACCCAATTTTTCCAACTGGGTCAAAATAGTTTTTTGGCAACTTACTAGTTTTAGTAGTTTTTTTGTTCCTGAACTTCCAGGACCATTTTGAGGGCCTAAACGATGCTTTTTCACTATCGGGCACTTTAATTATAGTCAAAGGTTCTCATTGAGCACCCAAAATTAATCTCCTCGTCAATACCTTTTCCAAAGAGCTATCGTGTGCCCTAAACAGAGATCATATGGAAAAGTTATGACCCTAAGAAGCTGATGTACTAACTTACCACAACATGGCCCACATGACTTTTAACTCTTCATCTCCTAGGGTTAGGGTTTTGGAATTCATGTTTATTGTAAGAATGCCTTCAGAGCCTCATTGTAGTCATGTTCTTAAGAATGAGCGTAATTGTCACATCTTTTCTTAGAGATAAGCTACCACCATTCTAGCAAGTTGTTTTCAACTTGCATTTTGTAGTTTTCAACATATTTCTTATTTAATAGAAGTCAAGTTTTATTGTATCTCTGTTATTGTTCACCGTGTCTCTGTGTTAATATTATAAATTTGTGGCTTCATTTAATTCCGCTCATAAGTCTGGATCACACATAAACAATAATGCATCGATGTTTAAATGTTCAAAAGAACTATCATATGTTATAATAAAAATAACAAGAACCAATCAAAGCGCATTGGTATTGTTGAACATTACACCCTGATGCACATCACTGTTGTTGGATGCACAATGTTTGGGTAAATAATTCTTTTTTATCAAATTGATTTTCATTGTTACACTTCATCCCTTGTTCCCAAACTCTCAAGAAAGCACCGATGCTCACCCTTCTTCCAAATATGCCATGTCTCTAGTGCTCTACAATGACTTGGATAGCTCCATTGATAGAATCCACACATTTCCATATTTTGGAAATTACCATGAATTTTTATTTCCTCTCAATACCGAAACCATGCCTCCTCGGAACATAATACTCGAGATAAATTGTTTATTACCTTCATATTTTTGTTTCATTCAATTAATATTTGTATTTATCTTGAAATTTGACAAAATTTTCAAATTTTTGTCCAATTCCATGTTGTACGGATGAAAGTTTAGCTCACCCCAAAGTGGTGCATCCTATGCTAAATTCATAGCAAGCACTACTACCAGTGCATCTAATATAAATGTACGCATTATTGCCACTCAAGGAAAAGCACCGTGATAAATTAAAAAAAAACAATGCATCCTTTCCAACACCCTGCAATCATAACATACTTTGTTTCTCCCTACATAAGAACATTCCATTTAATTAACTGCACTGCTAAATTTACGATCCATGAAATTTAACATAGTAGTACAACCATTTTAACCAAATGCATCGGTGTTGTTTATAGAACAACAATGGGACATATATTGACTGACTTGTCATAGCAAGGAGTCTCATTGGATGCGTTGTGATCAATGCTCTATGATTCAAAACACACTATAAACAAAACTTCGGTGCTCCAATACCATAGTAGCAACGATGCATTATCAGTAACACATTGCACCACTTAAGTTGTGATAAAACAATTTAACCTACCGGTTCCCATAGGTACAACAAATGCAACAGTTCTATAAAGAGCACAACACCAGAAAGAATATTTCATAATCTAACAATGTGATGCATATTATTCGATGTATCGCTAAAATACCTGGTAGTGCGACAATAAGGAGCACTGGTGCATAAATGCTAATAGTACACACCGCGATAAGTTTTGAAATATAAACACAACAGCATGTCTCTTGTGAGGCTCCATTGTCGGTGCATTATTAAAGACAACACACTGCTAAAAAACATGTCGGTGTTGTGGTAGAAATGGAGCACCAATGCTTTTAGTTTAACAAAGTGCACTGGGACAACTATTGACCGACTTGGCATAGTGGGGCATCTCATTGGATGCTCTGTGATCGGTGCTTTATGATTCACAACGCACCGATGAACAAAGCACCAATGTTGTAATGTCATGGTATCACTAATGCGTTAGTAGTAACACATTACATTGCTTAAGTTGACAAAAAAAAAGAAAACCTAGCGACGCTCATATATTCAACAAACAGATCTGTGTTATAAAGAGCATGACATTGAGAAGAATATTTAATAATATATTAGCATGGTGAACCGTATTTGACACACCACCAAAATACCTAATGGTGCCTTTAGGTACATGAAATGCACCAATGTTGTAAAGAGCACAACATTGGGTTGATCATTTCACAATTTAACAATGCAGTGCGTCTTATAGGATGCATTGCTAAAATACTTGGTGGTGAGAAACAAAATGTGTTGCATCGATGCATGTTAGTAACAAAAATGCATGGCGATGTTGTTTGTTTGATATAGAGTATTGTGGGCGACACGTAGGTTATGTTTTTAGGTGCTCCTGTTACTTTTCTAGCTTTTTTTGCAAACAAAATAAAAAATTAGATTTTTATAAATACAAGTTAATATTATATGTGTGTGTGTGTGTGTGTTTTATAATTTCAATTTATTTTATCTATATATATGTTCCTAATAATATTTGTATGTAAATTAGAGATGAAAAAAATGAGAGGATGGCCATCAACAATAGCAACAGGTCGAAACATACACATTTGTACATGAGTGAGAGCGCAGGGAGAGGGAGAGAGGGTTGTTCCCTCTCCCTATTTCATAGCAGAAACATGAAATTTTGATGAATGTTGGCCTTCTCAAGTTTTATGAGGATGGTACATTCCTCTAGGGAAGTCTTCATTATTACAACAATTGATCGGTCATTAGGATTGTGGTGGAAAAGAATTCAGGGTCAGTCTCAATCTGTGGTATCATCCCATGGAAGAGGATGTTTATTTAATCACTAGGTTATCTAGGAGGGGGAAGTCTTTGCCCCAGTTCCTTGAGCTACCACATGGTGCTGCAAGAGAGACCTGGTTTTCATATGTGCATAGACATGTATGTCCAAACATTCATTCATCTTCGGAGTTCCAGGTTCGTGGTGGTGAGTTGCAGATAGATTCATTTGATAAAGAGGATATTAGGTGCCTATGCCTTATTATCTTGAAACTGACACACATTAGCTCTGATGGGTAGTGCATTAGTTTATTTTTCTTGCATTATGTAGATAGTTTAATGTAGAGGCATCGATTGATAAGGTGGTCGGAGATTTTTTTGAGACAATTTTGTTTCGCATTAGATCAACGCCACGTTGTTTTAAATGGGATAAGATTCTTCCCATTCACGTGAGAGTTGTTTACATTATTATTTGAGAGTGTTTATGTCACTCGACCAATAGTACCTTGATTTATTGCTAGGCTTATGCTTGATGCGTTTATGTGCATGCGGTGGAAGTTGTTTCCCAAGATGGGTCAGCTTGAGTTTCCCATCACTCTGGTTGGTAGGGATGTATGTGATTTATTGGCTAGAGATGACAATCATTTCCTCGATATTGTATTGTACCCGTACATAGGCATGGATTGGAGAGGATGTCCAAAAATATGATTTACAACAGCTGAGCCATCATATGAGAGAGATAATATTATCGTTATGTTTTGATAAATCTGGTTGCATATTTTTTTGTCTTATTTAATGCACATGTAATTTATTGTAACATTTTGTTTCAACTATCTTATTATTATTATCTATTGTTTTTCAAACATTGGCACATATGTTGGGGATGAGCCTCCCCAATAGGATGACCATATGGAGGAGGTAGAGTACCATCCTGCAGTACATAGATTGTGCATGCCACGTAGGTTGGATCAGAGAGTCCAGATAGAGGTGGTAGATCACCTATGTGTGTCATGATTAGTCACGAAGTGGTACCGACACCATTTAGAGACATATTACGAGTATGATATCTCTCTATGATATGAAGGATCCTACCTCATGACATGATGTTTTTGATGCATCATATTGTTGGTATTGTCAACCTCATCGAGAAGTTGAGGGGTCCTACTCATGAACCTACTCCATCTGGCTCATCAACAAACCCATCCACATCCTCTACTCCACCACATGGTCCTCCTCCTCTTGCTTCACCTCCACATGAGTTGTAAAAAACGTTCATCGATCCTCCTCCTCTTCCTCATTCTCCTCTTCCCCCTCTTGCTTCTCCTCAACATGTGTCACCATCCAATGATATTCCTCCTCTACTTGTGTCACCATACACCGATCCTTGTCATTCTCCTCCACATGTCTCATCAATCACCAATCCTTCTCCTCCTCCACCTCCACATGTGTCACAAGCTTTTGATTCCTTGGACACTATGTGCACATCGGGTACTGCTACATAGGTTGATGATCTTGATAGAGATACATTTGATAGTGTACTTACATCGAATTTTTTTTTTGACTTTATTATTGATAGACCCTCTACCTTTGGTAGTAGAAACATTGATGCATTTGGCTTTCGTAATGGACCTAGCTGGTAGTGGTATTTATTGACATGTATATTGATTATTTTATATTTGATTTGAGATGTATATATGACATGGTTATTGCAAATTGTGTTGAAATATATGTTTGACATGTATATTCATATGTATATCGCTCATATATATTATGTTTTTCATATAATGTTGTGGTTTTTGTTGCTTTATTTATAAAATGTATTACGAGTATGCTAATGATTAACATTGTTAATAATTTCTCTATTTTAAAGTTAAATTTGAGTTGTATCATTCATTTAAATTTACAGTTTCCATATAATATTTAACTTTACTTTTATGAAATCATTTAATTTGGATTGTTATTGCAATACGTTATAACCATTAATGCCATATAATGTCTAACTCTTATTCAAGGTGAATTGCATCTTGTCCACCAGGATGCAATATGTTCATTAAATGTATTTAGAAACAAAAATATGAAATATGATGAGGGAAATGATTATGATTTGAATAATTATGTATTTTTCATATATTATAAATATAACATTATAACATAAGTATTCATTAATAATAATATCAATGATGTAATACTAATCTTATTTTTTTTAATTTTTTAATTTTTATTATTCAAAAATTACAAAACAAATTTTTAATATAACTATTTACTAAAATCACAATTATTGTATTTTATTAATATTTATTTTTTTCAAAGATTTCATTCATTAATATTATACAAATATTATAATAAATGAAATTTATTCAATTAAATTTAAAATACTAAATATAAAGAATAATATTACATTTTGATCTATATACACTTTTGATGAAAAGGTTTCACAATTTTTCACTATATTTTTTTTATGAATCTTCTATTAAAAAAGAATATCACCAAACATTTTACAATTAATATTTTAAGAATTAGTAAAATTGAAAAAAAGTCTATATACTTTTAGACAAGTATGAATCATTAAAAATTTCCTTAATTCAGACTAGACAATAGAAAAAAACTCTTTTAGAATTTCCACGTCCTTCCTATATTGACACTTATTTCAACGAGGATGTAAAAAGAATGATTAATATAAGTTTATATGATTATAAAACTAAATGGATTGGAATAGGTGAATGCCATGATAATTTCTCTAGTTAAGGTTGAGAATGCCATTAAAGTTGGTAATGCCAACATCACAAGTGTGATCTCAGAACTCATAGATGTTGTACAAAGTTATTTTGTTGGAATTGTTCTTAGAAGTTCCATCAAAGTAAGTATACATTTATTTGAATTTTTATTTTTTAAAACGATAAAATTTTGAGGTTTGATTTTTTAATATCTTCATTTTCTCCTTAAATAAAATATAATTTAAAATAAATCTCTTACTGTACATCACCAAATTTGTGATATCTCAATTAATGTTTAGTAATTCAAAGGTTAACATAAACATATCTTAATACAATACAACATAAATTTGCTATGATAAACAATAAATATGACAATAAAAATATATCAAAACCACTTCTTATGAATACCAAAACAAAACATTTACAAATCAATCTTCATTGTCATCACCCTGATTATCTTCCTAGATTGGAATTGTAACATTGTTGTTCTAAAAAGTATGTTTAGATCTTGAATCATGTCTCAGTACGAACCACCAATCGCCATCCAATACATATAGGTAAAAAAACACCTAGTTGCAATGTTTTTGGAAAACATAACGCTCCTTAGTTTCAACCCACATTTTTTTAGATTTAATACATATTATCCCACTATCATGATATTCCTTTACATTTCATTGGTCAAAGGTATCCCACCACTTGCAACAAAAAATAATCATTTAAAATATGAGAATTACACTTGCATGATCTCTTGAATCTTTCCAATGTAACTTGACTTCCCCTCTATTAGGTTTTGATCGTGGTGGCTAGCACAACTAGATTGGTCGAACATGACTTGCAATACACAATCTTGTGTGATGTTTCCATCATCAACATACTTAGTGTGAAAATGATGTCCATATCTCCACATAGATGGGAACAAATGCATCTGTAAAAATGAGAACAAAGGACAATGTCATATGTCTAATAACCTAAGAATTAATAAAAATATAATACATGTTACAATTCAAATGTGAAATATTATAAATAGAACATGGAACTCAAAGAGGTTATTATAGTGTT
Source organism: Picea engelmannii (assembly GCA_009831015.1). NCBI lineage: Eukaryota > Viridiplantae > Streptophyta > Pinopsida > Pinales > Pinaceae > Picea > Picea engelmannii. The sequence continues at coordinate 7,568 of ML804417.1, forward strand.
GTTGTGCCCAATCCCTAGGTTTGGTGCATCGATATCTTCTCCATGTGGATTACGAACGAACGCTGCATATTTCTCTTGTATCTGGTCAACCATCCGACTGTTGGGACATATTTTTGGCATGTTTTCTCTTAAATGATCATGATAAGGAATGATTCTACCATTAAACTATTTAAATTATTTCCTATCACTTCCTCATTTCCTCATTTTCTATACATACAACACTACCCATGGTTGTTTTTCATCCATGTTATAAAAAATGAATTTATTGATAGCATCAATTTCTAAATTCGTTGATGTATACAAAAATTCAAAATGAATAGCATGAGATCAGATATATATTATCAAATTAAATAATGAATTTATTGATGGAATCAATTTCTAAAAGCGTTGATGTATACAAGAATTAAAAATGAATAGCATGAGATCAAATATATATTATCAACTTCAATGTAAAAAATTTCTCTGTACTAAATTGACAAAATATAAGTGACTTACTCCTTATCAAACATATTTTTTCCTATTGTTTGGAGTAGACCCCCTTCCCTTTTTTCCTCATCTTAATAGTCATCCCAAACGACTTGCCCTGCTATGTTGTGAGTTTTTTTGATGTACTCACTAGAATAATAGAACGACTAGTATACTATGTACCCCTTTGCCATAGATTCCTATGGTTTTTCCCTTTGTCGAACAAAACCCTTCAATTTTTTCATGTACCTCTCTAAGAAGAAAATATAACGACACGATACCACCCCAAATAATTCAACCTCATCAGGTAGGTGGATTAAAATATGGACTTGCAAGTCCATAAAACTCATGGCTAGTTCCTTCTCAAACATACAAAATGATATCAACTATCTCTCGACACCACCATGTAATCCTATCCATATGAATCTCCTTTGATGTTATCCAACATACAAATGCAAATGATTTCGATATGAAAATTCACAAGTCCTGGGGGAAGTCATGGTTCACACAACCATGCATGAGCAAAAGATATCGACACTATAAAATAGACACACACATAATTAATTTCCGAAAATCTGTGAGTGCATAGCATATTTTAATTGATGATATAGAATAAGAATCATGTATTAAACATATATAACCTTAGAAGATTCAAATGTTCATGTGATTTAAGAGACAAAAAATTTCCTTCCACATTGAAGCAATGCCATAGATTCGACCCATATAAAGAAGGTTCCTTCACACCCAATATAACATTATTCGCCATTGTTATACATAATTTTGGTCACCCTATTGATGACTTCACAAACATGTGTTCAGGCTCCTAAAATGACTTTTTGCCTAAGAAAGGCTACTTCTTTCCTCCTCTACAAGGCTTCTTTTTAGAAAGGGTCCACAGGCTGCACATATTACAAAGTGCAGAAATCTATCATTTCTACAGGCTGCTCTATAGCTGGCCCACGAGATTTCCACAAGCTTCTGTATAGACAGGGTGTGGCGGCATTCCAAATCTAAAAGAGGAAAGAGGTTTCACAAAGTTTCTAGAAGGGGAATCTTCTAGAATGTGAGGTGGCGTCCGTATGGTTTCGATTCCACTGGCTTCTCTGATTTGGTGGGATCATCCTCATCCCTTTAACCACTTCACCTCCTCCTATATAATCATGGGCTTCTCATGGAAAAGGTTAAGCAATACTAAGCAGAGAATAGATGAAAGAATAGGCTGAAGACTATGTGGAGAATCATGTTTCTAGTGATGCTTCAGGCCACCATTTTCCCATTAAGTTTATGCGGATTATCTTCATGCGAATTTCAGAGCAAGTGTATGTGTGTGTTGGAAAAAAATACCACTAAAAGGGAACTTGCAACATCAAGGAAATTCGGTTGTATCTTCTACCTTTCATTAATATAATACGGTGGCACGTCTTTTTCCCATAAAAAATTTAGTATTTTATTACATGATTCCTTGATCACATGTTTAGGTTTTCATTGAATTCTACTATTATTTCTTTCACGTTGGTTGGTTTGTGTTATCGTAGATCTGATTCCACAAGAGCACTGGAGTGAAGCAGGGACAACAAATATATAAGGAAGCGATTCATAAGGTATGCTATCTATTCCTCCTTTGGTAGTAAACTCAATGATCACAACTTAGGGAAAGCATCTTGTTCCATCTCATTTTGTTCTAGATCTAGGTGGATCTAGGGGGATTATTTCATGTCCGCATCTACCGATTTACCCAATAACAACCATAGAAATATCATCTTTCTTCAAAATCCATCGGACATCACCTTCTTTAAAATACCAAGAGGGACCAACCTCTCCTTTAGTTTCTTTTCTTGGCCATTGTCTCTTTTTAGTATTTTAAGCAATAAGATCTCTCCTAATAGCCAATGTGTCTCTTTTATTCGATGATATGTGTCTCCTTAAAGAAGATGGAATATTTTTGAATATATGCATGGGATCTAGTAAGTGGCCAACATTAAGATGCTCCCAATATGTAAGCTCATAAAATACATATTTCCTTTTCATCCCAATGAGTATTTTATCAACATAGGTGTCAAAAAAATTAGGATCATCGAACATAGGTTCTCCATTTGAATCAAAAATTTTGACCATTTCCTTCTCCTTCTCTATTTCATATTCCCTAATTCCATCTATCGATGTCATTATTTTAGGTCTTCAGGTTCTCTCTGGTTTACCATTGAAATAATATGCAACTCTTCTATAAGGGTGGTCTTCTGGGAGGACTACCTTGTAACAATCATACAATATCTTTCATAGGTGGTTGGACCACCTAACCTTTATAAAAGGTCCACAACATTTACATCCATGATACCCTTTCATTGCAAGACATATGATGTTATCTTATATAGAGATCGTTATTGTAAAAAATAAATTTACACCAAATGAAGTATGTTGAATAAAATTACATATATAAACAAATAACTCAACATGCTTACTAGAGAAAAATCCTAGTCTTGGACAATTGTGCTTGGTGTACACACATATGTGTTGGTTAGATCTATGAATTCTTATTTCTTCTTGGGTAGACCCAGGTTCGGATCTCAACAGTTTTCCAATAAAAACTTCTAAAACTATCGGCCCTCCTAGTAAACTAGAAGGCAATGTCGTGCATAGGGTCCACAACGAAGTCTCACCTGAGATAGCTTGATGGTTGACTGCAAGGCTCAAGTTCTTGCAATGTAGGAATGAGTGGGGATCTCAGTGTATGTATTTATGCATTAAACTTGTTATTGATTCAAGTATTTATAAGATTCATTCATCTTTAGCCTCATGCATGCAAAGTAATACATCTAGCTAATAATTCATTCATAAGATAACTATTAATAGAAATTAAGCATTAAATAAACACCACATAGAACACAATCTTAACTGTGGTTCATCCCCTCCTAGGGCTATGTCCACAAAGATCTGGCTTCTCTTCTCTCTTTATTTAATCTGCTGCAAGATATTGCATTGCACACTTTACATATTTGATCATACAATCATGGTGAGGTTAAGGAACCTCTGTGAGGAAAACTAGATCACACCAACATCCTCAACCTGTGACCTAACCCTAAAAAATCCAACCTACTTGACTCTTCTACCACCTTATTACAATCGATTGTCTCTCAACTCAATAATAACCAAACCAACTAACCTCTGACCTAGACCTCCTAAGTTATGATTTATACTATTTTACAGGTTTATATCCATTACAATCCTTATAAAAAACCCTAACCCTAACATGGTTAGGCTTGCATGCCTCCTCGCCATGTGGCATTTCCTCTTGCCTGTTGTTTTTCCTTATTTTTACGCATGTTGTTTTCTTGCTACTCATTGTGTGTGATCCAAAATTAGGTCTTTCCCCAAAATAGTCCTGCACCCAACAATCCCCCAACACTGAGATGTGGCTCGTCCCGAGGCACTCAAGTGGTGTGCACTCCTTGAACAACCTGTGCCATGCTGTGAAAAAATTCTTCTAATTCTTCTCCTTTTTCTCTGTCTTGCGCAACGTTTCCTGTAATCTCTTCTACTCTCTACACTGTGATATGTTCCTTGAGGGAATATATGCTCTTGGAATTATCCTGAGACATTCTTGTCTTTTCCTCCTCAATTTCCACAATTATTTTCATTTATTTCTCTTGGAGAGGTTCCATCTGAGCTTGCTTGGCTTGCTTGTTATTCTGTGCAGTCTTTAGTCCTATCTGTAAGTTCTTCATCTCCTACATGCCCTTCAACCGCTCTGTAATGCTCATGGAATTTTGTAGCTACTTCAGCTCCTGGATTGCAGTGATGATCGCCTCCTCTTGTTGATCTATTTTTTGGAATCTATCGTCTTCTTCCAACGTCGTCCATAGTTGTGTGGTCCTGTAAAACAGTGGTACGACCTTTTGATCTTAATTCTCCATTATTTTCACTTGTATATCTGCCTGCTATTCTCTTTCATTTATGACTTCAGGAGGGGTGGTGGGTGTTAATTTTTCTTTGAGATCCTCAATCTCCTTCTTGTATTCTTCGAGCATTTGTGGGTTGATTTGAATCTTCTCTTCAACATTGCTCATGGCTTCCTGCGCGTTGTCTGGAATTATTGTGAAAGCTTCCTTCAACTTCTAATCTAAGTTATTTTCACCCCGCTTCTCCTCTTGTGTTTCCATATTTACCTTCTCTACTACCAGTTCTAGTGCATCCTTTCTGTTTCTGGCTACCTGCAATTCCATCGCGTTTGCTCTAGTTCACAATTGCACTTCCTATGTGACATTGATTTGTAGTCTGTACAATGCCTTTGTTGGTATTTGAGCTAGTACCAACTTTACCTGAACCAAGTATTTGAGTGGTGTTTGAACTATGGCCTCATCCACCTACATCATGTCTATTGTTATTTGGAAGCTCTGACTTTCTTGCGCTACAGTTTGGATGATGTCTTCTTCGTTCTGCGTGCTCCTGTCCTTGGCTTCTGTTTCTCAGGGGATCGAATCTATTCCCCTTTCTTTCCCTGGTGCTTCTTGTATCCTTTCCAAGGACTTCTTCATTTCATCCAGCTTGTTTCTTATTCTTTCTCTTTGGTTCTCTTCCTTTTCTAACTCGTTCGTTGCGCGATCCTATACCCTCTCTACTACAAGATCAACATCATCCTCAATAATTGTGTATTTCAAGATTTTCTTATGTTCTTTGGCCTTCTTGTGTGACCCACCTGTGTGTATTATTGGTCGTTTGGGTGGCCCTATCTCGTGGAGTAGCTACAGACGGGGTTTCCTACATCGTTGTGTGCCCCCTTCCTTGTTCTTCCTGCACTGGGGCATTGTACTTATTTCCTATCTGCACATCCTTCTTTGGAGATATTCCCTTCTTTTGTTTCTCTGGATTTTGACTAGGCTTCCCCTGTTGTGTTGGTTTCTTTGTCGCATAGCTTCCCTCTGCAGATGTGTTGGACGAGCCTGCTTCCACTTATTTCCATTTGGGCATGTCTTTGGTAATGAATGGGATCTTCCAGTCATCCTGCCAGTTTCTCATGGAAATTTCAATGTCCTCTGCATTGATGCATAATTAAAGTTGAATCCATTCTTTCTCTGGATCCCTGCGCGCTTGGATCCACATGTTGTGCTACATAGCCCTAAAGTTGGCTACCCCTTGATATTCTGTGACCACCACCGAAGTGATCTTCCAAGTGTTGGCGATGTTGTCTTGTATGTTGCTGAGATACCAAGCAAAGGTGTAGACATTGCCACTTCTACGCTTGGTGTCCGAAGTGATTCCAACTGGCATGTACCATGTTGCGCGACAACGTCCTACTCTGTTGTAAAAGTATGATTATGGAGGTTCTTTATAGCCAATTAGCACTATCAAAATAATCAACAAGGAGTAATGGAAATATGTCCTTAAGCCCTGCACGTCCTTGTAGTCATCTAGGAACAGGTTTAGTAAGTATGGCGCTCAACTGAGCATGGTTTCGTTTGTGCACTATGTTGCTGTTGTGACAACCCCTACAGGGACCTCCTCCTTATGAAATTTGCAAAGCAACTTGCATGCCATTATCTTCGTTTCCATCCTGGTGGCTGCATCGCTAACTCTCTTTATGATAATTTTTCTCGAGCCTCTCTCATTCCCATAAATTTTCTTCATCTCTTCTGCAAGAGCCTTTTCCTAGGCTTTGTCATCTAGGTCTTGCATGGGATTCTCACCATTTGACGGGAGGCCTGTGATGAATGAAATGAGCTCCACATTGATTCATGTTGGTTCTTCCAACCACAAAAATCCTCCATGGAGGACCGCCAACAAATCCTTGACGTAATTGTTCACATATTTTCCCCTTCCAAAGTGGGGAATGTGCATCATATTGAGAATTCATGTATTTTCTAAGCCTGTTGCCCATTACTTTAGCTCCATAATTGGATCTCTGAATGGCCCTGTGCCCAAGCTCGTCATGTATACTTGCGGAGAAAATCCTGGGAATTTTCTAGTGTTTGACACATCGTGGTCTGTGTACCACAAAATTTCGATGCAACCTAGTAAGTTTGGCATGGACTGCACCCCCTCTGGAATGCGTGAAAATGCAATCAATGTGTTAGGATGTGTGAGTGGGGACGACACGATGGTTTTTTTCCCCTTTCTCTTTACCGGAGTGCTAGAGGTCCCAACCTATGGTTCTTTGTTTTCCACGCCCTACTCTTGTTTCCCTATGATATTTTCAATTTGTACATCCTCTGACTGTGCAGACCCCACCACAGGTTGTGGTATTATCCCGTCAGACTCTGTTGTTTCGTTGTCGCCGCCATTTGTTTTGTGGGTTTCCTATGGTTGATGAGTCTTAGCCCTGCACATTGTCGTGCCAGTCGATATCCATCCTTGCCATCGTTGGGGCCTATTCTTCTTCCTTGACCACTGTGGCGCTCATTATTTCAACCCGTGGTGAGGTAATTACATCAACATCGACGATTCCATCTCTCTATGTAAATTCCTGCTCCGCCTTTGTGGTTTCCTGCGATGACCTATGAATGTTGTGTGTTTTTCGTTTCATTTGGCTTGGTGTGCCAACCTTTGGAGGTGTTATTGTGGGTAATTCTTGCTTCCTTGATTGAGCTTTGACTTCTATGATCTCCAACCTCTCTCGTTCACCTTTCGTCTTCATGCTCCTTACCTTCACAGGTTTGCAAATGCACAATAAGTATGGTTTGGCCCACGTTTTCACTTTATATAAATGAAATCATAACTTCCCCAAGTATTCTCGGAGAATATTCTTTGGTTGTTATTAATGTGTTGAATCGTTTCGAGTACACTTCATTCAGTTTCATAAATTCCCAATTTGTGCCTTTTCACCCCTACGGACGATTTTTTATTTTCTGACCGTTGGCCTCTTTTCTGGTGCACTACAATTTTTTGGTGTGCCATACTTTTCCATTGTGACTTTCCCTTAGTGCGTGGTATTTTCTTCCTATCAATCATATGCTATGAGCAATCACTTTTTCTCTTTGTCAAACTGATTTTAGTAACTGTTGCGCACGATATTCCCCATTATTTTTTAATTTTCTTTCTCTTCTAATTTTTTCTTCCTTTTTCTTCGTTTTCTACTTTGTCTTCCTTTTTATGAGTTTTTTTTTCCGAACATATATTATAGTACACTATATACATGCCTTTCTTACTGTGTTGTAACTTTTAAGGGTTAGTAGTTCTATTGTCCCTGTACAGTTTCAATCGACTACCGTTGATCATTCCTTTCAATTGTGTTCCTCCCAAGTCCTTTAGCTATACATATCCCCCATTTGTGACATGATTTACTTCATATGGCCCTAACCAATTCATTCTAAACTTATTAGGGTGTTGGAAAAATATGTTTTCATAGAGAAAGACTAGGTCTCCCTCCTTCAAAATCTTATTTTTAATATGTTTTTCATGCCATGATTTGTTTCTTGCTTTTTGTACTTCCCGTTGAAATCCTGTTAGAATCATGTCCTCTTACATTTCCATTAATTGAATTATCCTTTCATGTATTGTGCCCCTTTATTTCATGTTGTTAGTTGCTGCTACACGCAGGTTGGGTACCAAAAATTCTAATGGCACCACTGCTTCCTACCCATACACCAATATAAATGGTGTCTTCCCTATCAACTTATTACAAGTGGTCTTATATGCCCATAGTACTGCTGGTATCTTCAAGTCCCAATCATCCCAGTTGACATTGCAGATCTTAGTTAAATCATTTTCCAATATCTTAATGAAGGCTTATACTGTTCCATTTGTCTGAGGATGATATGGTGTACTCTTCTGGTGATAGACTTCAAAATTCTCAGTCATATCCCTGATGGTATCATTGATAAAATGAGTGCATTGGTCACTCATCAGAATCATGGGACATCCAAATCTAGTGATCACTTGCTCAAACAAGAAGTGTGTTGTTGTCTCCATGCTATAGTCTTTGAGTGGCGTTGCTTCTTCCCATATTGTTAATTATTCAGTCGTAGTAATGATATATCTATCTCATGGCCTTTTTGCTGGTGGATTAATAGGTCCCAAAAAGTCTACTTCCCATTTTTCAAATACCTACAGAGTCACTTGTGATATTAGAGACATCTCATCCCTTCTGTTGGGATTTCCCACCCTCTAACAGACATCACATGTTTGGAAACATTCCTTGGAATATTTATGGACTGTTGGCCACCATAATCCTATGCATAATACCTTCTGCGCAATAATGTTTCCTCCATAGTGTCCTCCAAATATGCCTTCATGAGATTCTACTAAAATTATTGGCCTTTCATGTTCCAATACACACCTTTTCAAAATGTTATCTGCACCCATATTGTATAAATGTAGTACAACACGTTGATAGTCTGCAAATTTGACTACTAGATTTTTCTTTTGCACAGTGCTAAACTCTTGTGGTGCAACAGTTGTACTTAAGTATTCAATAATATCAATGAAGTACTCATCAACTACTTGTACCAAAAATAGTCGTGCATCAGGGAATTTGTCTTCCAAGTTATTAGGTTATTCTCCATTAGTTACCCTTGACAGGTAATTAGGTCCTCCATTTAGCTTCTCTAGTGTGACTAACACTTAGAAATCAAATTCTTAGAACAATAGTAGCCATCTACAAATCCTCTCCCTCCAACATTGGCTTGTTGACTAGATATTTGAGGGCGGAATGGTCTGTGAACATTTTAAAATGTTTACCCAGTAAATAGTGCATGAACTTATGAAATGCATATAACATGGATAGGCCTTCTCTTTTTGTGGTGTTGTAGTTCTTCTCTGATTCTGAAAACTTTCTGGTTTCAAATGCTATAGGATGGTCTAAGTCCCATGCTCCTGGTTGTGCCATAATTTCTCCAAGTTCTATAGCTGATGCATCTACATGCACATGAAATGTCTTTTCCCAATCTGGGAATACTAGTATAGGTGTTGTTACCATCTTTTGTTTTAAAGTGTCCAATCCTTGCTGACAGTCCTCAATCCAGTGAAATATGGTGTCCTTAATTTTTTTTTCCATTTGTGTAGTAATCTGTGCATACCCCTTTATAAAATTCTTGTAATAGCCTGTATGTCCCACTGTTTCTCTTAACTTGCGCACTGACTTTGGTAGTGGTGAATTTACAATGAATTCAATCTTAACAGGGTCCACTAGTAAACATTGTTTACACACTATATGTCTAAACAATATTCCAAAAGGTGTACCAAAAATGAATTTCTTGATATTCAATGATATCTGACATTTCTTGCATCTTTTCGACATTAGTATTAGCACTTCCACATGGTCCTTTAACAAAATATATAAAGTCTAGCCATCCAAATATACTTCTAGAAATTGATGTATAAATTCCTTAAAATAAGCTACGACTACTCTTGAAAATATGGCGGGTGCATTATTCATCCCAAATGGCATGATTGTATATTGGTAGGATCCCCATTCTGTATAAAAAGTAGCCTTGTACCTATCTTCTGGAGCTATTTTGATCTGATGATAACCTGAGAATCCATATTTGAATGAATATGCTTCCTAGCCTCCTGCATTCTCGAAGGCCTCATCTGTAAAAGGGGTAGGGAAAGGGTAATGTAAGAAAGCATCATAAAGGTTTCTTAGATCTACACAAATCATTATCCCCCCTTGTTTCTTTTCTTGGACTACCATAGGACCAATCCATTATGATTCCTCTACTAGTGCTATGATACTAGCGTCCAACATTCTGTCAATTTCTACTTTCACTTTCTGCTTATACACTGGATTCATCCTGTAGGGTCTTTTCCTGACAGGTCTATCCTGATTTTTGAGATTTATATTCATCTCACTTATCTCTCCTTCTATGCCTTTCATCATTGTAAACGTTGATGGGAATAGGTCACTGTATTCACATAGTAACTCTATTATTCTTTCCACTATTTTCTCATCCCAATAGTGTCCAATACTTTCCATTTTAGGATTGTCATTCATCCCAATGTTGACTTTCTTAACTTTGATTGGTGCAACAAATACTTATGATTCAAGAGATAGACCTTCCACCTCTCTTTCTCCTTCAATATCTGTAATATGAATTTTGTGTGAATCATCTTCACCTGGTACTTCCTCTTCAACATGATAGCATGAGAGTAACTCTTTGACTATCTGTTTATTTTGTTGTTTATGTTCTGTCATGATTTCAACTTATGGTTCATTAGTAAATATCATTCCCTATACCAGCTTCAATGTTGAATCCATGTTGGGGTTCTCATGTTCAAATGAGAATGTTACTACAAAGTTTTGTTGTAAGTCAGTCCATTCTATGGTGCCTTTGCGCATCTCATGGTCTATATACCAGTTCCTTAGGATTCCTTCCATTATATGGATAAAGGGACGAGTCCATTCATCTAGTGGTGTCATCCTTTGTTTTTCCTTCCAGTTTTCCAAGCGTTCCACTGGTTTTCCCTGTCTACCATACCATTACATTTTATTGCCCCCCTGCTGTGCGCCAAATCTAATGCCAATAGTCATTTGCACTGATACCAATCCTGAGTTGTTTCTTTATCCACAACCCACCATCTTGCATGTGTGGCCTTGAGTGAAATATCTAGGGATAAGAGCCTCTGATTTTCTAGTACTTCCTCTTCATATGTTTTCAAAAATTAGTCTAAGTCGTTTAACCCATGAAAAATGGGAGGTTCTCTTATCGTTTTACCAACCCATCTTACTGCGTAGTTTTTTCTTGCAAACCTCCTTGTGGAAACTTAATGTAATATCTATTTACAATTCTCCAAACCCGTGTTTGAATCAGAAGCACATGATGTAATGTTTCTCTAGATGAGTACCCCATTTGCAGTTGGGCTAACATAATCCTCTTCTTGCGTGGTGGTTCTATACAACTGGTTTATTTCTTCCAAATCCAAAAAAGTGGGATCTACAAAACTTTCTCCTTCTGATGGATACAATGGTGCAATGAATCTATATTCTCTTGATTCAAAATTCATTTTTCTTGTCTTGAGTTTGATTATAGCCTGGTTATGAAATTCCCAATCCATACCAAGAAATGTTGGGTAAGGTGTTGTGACATCTATTATCTCTATTAATTCAAAATCTTCCATAGTGCACACTCCATTCAAATCCACTGTCACACCTTTAAGTCTTCCAATTGGTAATACTTTGTTTTTATTTTCTAGTTTCAGTTGGACATGTGAATATCCTAGTGTGGGTTCTCCCATACACTACCATGTCTTCTTAGGAAAGACATTTACTTCAGAGCCTAAGTCCAGTATAATATCTCCCATATTGAAATCCCCAATATTGGCATTTAGTCTAAATTCCCCACTTTTCCTTCTCCTTATATGAATATTATTGACTATTTTTTGTTCTAACTTCCATTCCTCCTCTGTGTTACATTGTTCTATCATATTTTGTAAAACCTTAACAGATGATGGGTCATTCAATAGCTTAACACGGGGTTGCAAAAAAATATTTATGGTACTTACTTTCTCTAAAGGTTGTCCTCTACTAGTATGGTCCATTGAGGATGGCATATCATACATTGGTGAGTTCTGAGTTTACTGCGCGGCTAATGTAGATGCAACATTTTGCTTGAGAAAATCCGGTATGGCTTCCTTAAATGTTTCCTTTTCTTTTCATTTATCAAACTGCTTTTGTAGCTCAAGATTCTTCTTAACCCATTAGTGTTGCGCTGGATCTTGTTTGACTACGTCAGTTCTTGTCTTGGATCCTCCTCAAGTGAATATATCAATGTTTCTCCCATCATCCCTAGCTTATGCAGAGACCCACTGAACATTATGGTTGTTCTAGTTCCTTTTTTCTTAGAAATTCCCCAAGAGTGTCGAACAATCTTCTGTGTCATGATTTGTTTCACGATAGTACATACATGTTGCTGGTGGGAGTGCATATTCCCTTCCACAATTTCCTAGTTGTTGGAAGTTGTGGCACACTATTGGTCCTTTGCCTCATCTGAATCCTCCTCTTCATCATCCTCCACCTCGATCTTCAGGTGGTATGTTGTACTGAGGTACCTGATTATACTACATGGGATTATATTGTGGATGCACATTATTATACTATGGTTGTGCATTGTTGTATTGTTGTTGTGCATTTTTATATGGTGGTGGTACCTGGTTGAACTAAGGTGCAACTTGTTGTGTCATCATTTCTTCATATGAAGTTCTTTCTCTCGTCATCTCCATCGTCCTACAATCCTTATCATCATGACCCATTGACTTGAAAAAATTGCAATATGAACTTTTGGGTACTCTCTTACATTTATGCATCATTGGAAAATGATATGGATCATGTCCATTTATATTACAAATATCGCACCAAGGTCATCTTGTTGGAAATGGGTTTGGCACCCATGTTGCCATATATTGCATGAAATTTGGACATTCATTCTTACGATTTCCTTATTTTCTGCATAGGGTACAACAAACAACTTCTCTTTTCTCTTTACCCTTATTCTGGTTCAGTTGGAATGTTAGATTCTTCAAATCCTCCTTCAACTCCTCTATTGTTGGATCTTTCTACTGGTATTGTTTCTCTTCCAGTTGCAAGGCTTCCTGTGGAGCCTCTGCCTAAGTTTGGAACTTATATTGTCTTAACGGGTATTTAAAATGTGGTAACATTGAGTTCACAAATAAATTCCTATGTTGCCTGTCAATCATTGCATATTTCAAGTTACCTTTCAGGTGTTTAAACCTATGATCAATCTCCCAAACAAAATCACCTGGTTTCTTCCTGATTTCAATCATTTCATTCATGTGCTGGTATTCTGAGTTGGGCTTCTGAAATTCGTTTATCAATATTTTTTTCACATCTGCAATAGTCTTTGTTACTCTCGGTGGAGTATTTACATCTAGGCTCATATACCAGTCGAGTGTGTGATCTCTCAGTGTGATTGTTAAATATGCGAGCTTTGTATCCTCACATGTGATCTGATTTGATTTCCAGATTTTCTCATTGATGAATAAGTGTTTTTCAGGGTCCTCTAATGTCTCTCCCCGAAATTCTGGTAACCATATTGTGGGGTCGTGTCCTATCATTTTGAACTGTGTTGAACTACTACCTCCACGCGATGTAGATATTTGATTGTTACTTCCAGAATTGGCTCCTCCAGTTGCTGCTCCTTGATTGTATGTGTCATGTTATTCTTTTTCCAATAAAATTTGTTTGTCTAAACATTGGTGTTATTTCTGGTGTGTTAGTCACACTTGGGGTATCTACTGCAAATTTAATGATAAATCCTAGAACAATATTGTCTAACCATAAATCTACTACGTGCATAAGTTTGTTATCAACTTCTGTAACTACGCCATATCCACAGGATTCCATTGCAATTGTTTGATTCAGTTTGGAGGGTGGTTGTCTTTTAACCTCAATAACCACTCTTGCAACAAATGTGGGAAATCACAGAAAAATACCTCATGAAAGTCGCTAAACACATATTTGTCAAGATATATCCATGGTGTTATCTTAGGTTTTTTATTTTCCTTCTGCGCAAACTCGAGTTCCTTCATTTTCAACCATCTTTCGATCTCTACCTTTTTTGGATTCCATGGCATGAACATTCCCTTCTATAGTTTCATCCTCCATGTGTTTCTTCCACGAATCTAGTCCAATCAATCCCATGCAGTTCCAACCAACAACGAAACCATTTTTTGGTTAGATCTATGAATTTGTACTTCTTCTTGGGTTGACCCAGGTTTAGATATCGACATGTTTCCAACAAAACCCTCTAAAACTATCGACCCTCCTAGTAAACCAGAAGGAAACGTCACACACAGGGTGCACAACACAGTCTCACCCAAGATATCACTATGGGTGACTGCAAGGATCAAGTGATTAAAGTCTAGGAATGAGTGGGGATCTAGAAGTATATTCTATCTGTCTTTATGCATTAAACTTGCTATTGATTCAATTATTTCTAAGATTCATTCATCTTTAGCCTCATGCATTCATAGTAATACATCTAGCTAATAATTAATTAATAATCTAACTATTAACATAAATTAAGCATTCAATAAAAACCACACATAACACAAGTTTTACCGTGGTTCACCTCCTCCTTGGGCTACATCCACAAACATCTGGCTTCTCTTCTCTCTTTATTTAAATTTATACAAAATCTTGCACTGCACGCTTTAAATATTTGATCATACAATTCTAATTAGGTTAAGGAACCTCTGTGAGGCGGACTAGATCACACTAGGCTCCTTATCTTGTGACCTTACCCTAAAAAATCCAACCTAGTTGACTCTTCTACCACCTTATTACAATCGATCGTATCTCAACTCAATAATAACTGAACCAACTAACCTCTGACCTAGACCTCCTAGGTTCTTATTTATAGTATTTTTTAGGCTTATATTCATTACAATACTTATAAAAAAACCTAACCCTAACATGGTTAAGCTTTCCTTCCTCCTCGCCACGTGATGTTTCCTCTTGCATGTTGTTTTTCCTTCTTTTTTCGCATGTCGTTTTCTTGCCACTCGTTGCACGTGCTCCAAAATTAGGTCTTTCCTCAAAATAGGCTTGTGCCCAACAACATGCCATACAATGTAAAATAAATCTCCATTAGGATGGGTCTTGATACATCATATACATGTATCCCTTCCCATAATTGCTTAAATTCATTGATTAATGGTTGGAGGTAGGCATCCATTCTCTTCACATGTCTTCTACCCGAGACTATAAGAGATAGCATAAGATATTCATTCTTCATGGAAAACCATGGGGAGATATTGTTATTAATCACTACCACTAGCCAAATATAATATTTGGTGTTTTAGAGGGAATGCAAGTTAACTCCATCCATATAGATGCTCAATTGTAGGCTTTGTACTTCATCATTGAATTTATTGGGACATGTATCCTCTATATGCTTCATGGGTATTAAATCTACTAGGATTTGCATAAATCCTAGCTTACTTCTATGTGAGGTATGCCACCCCTACAATATGGCTAATTGTTTGCAATGAAATAGCCTTTTAATCCATGGAATTATAGGCATGTTCATCAATATCTTATGAGGAGGAGCATGTTCCTTATCTTTTTTTTTTTTTTAATTTATGGTATTTTCCATGCTTACATTATTGACATATCTCTTTATCTGCATATTCGTTTATGTATAGAATACAATCATTCATACAGGAACAATATGATACGTACACAACACCCAATATTTTGACAATTTTATTTTCCTCTGCGCAACTATCAAGAAAGACATTATCACTCAGAAGTACCTTATATTTGAATAACCTACAATTAGTGGGAAATAGAAATTTACATGGTCATTAAGAATGAATAAAATCAACCCTTTTATTCCTTCATTATGTGACAAGATTCCTTAAAAAACTAGGA
>ML804417.1:36347-62987 GCA_009831015.1 Picea engelmannii
TGCACTGGAAGGTGTTCTCCTTGTAATGCACATAGATTCATTTAAATATCTGATTTATCAAACACCTATAAAGTTCAAATCTATTGAGATAAGCAAAATTTACATATATGAACGAAAAAAATAAAACTGAATAAATTTTCATAGAACATAAAATGATATTACATAAATCTTAAAATGAAATACGCTAAAATCTTGTCACTGTGATCAAATTTTTTTGAAATATTTTCATAGAACTCAAAATGATATTACATAAATATTAAAATGAAAGACTCTAAAATCTTGTTACCATCATCATATTTTTTGAAAGGTAGGGAGGATTTGAAATTCCAGGCCTGCTTGTATGAATGCCATGCCACATGCTAATAGGCGCATGGTTGAGATATAAATCTATAGGGGATCACAAATTGTCGGCAAGTAAAGACAGAATGAAACATAGGGAGGCCAGTTCTCTATCCTCATGTTCCTCAATATTGCCCGGTAAACTAGAAAAATTAGATTGAAGATCCCACGATGGGAAGTTCGATCCACATTTGTGCTTATCAAGCATTACAAGATGAGGTGACCTACTTTGTTACTCTCAGCTATCCTTTAATTATAATGAAATATATTTGAATGATTCTAATGATTATTCAATTTCTACAACATATAAAACAAAAAATTCATATAAAACATAATAGAAATTTATGTTCAACGAAGCGAGAGATAAAAGTTGCGTTATATCACTATTAATTGAAAATTTTCATAAATGCACTTGTTTCCTCCCTCAATAAATGTTCCTATTTGTTTTTAGAGGCTATTACATGATTGAAACTATTAATTCTCCATAATATTTAGAGGCTATTACATGATTGAAACTATTAATTCTCCATAATATTTAGAGGCTATTACATGATTGAAACTATTTATTTTCCATAATATTGATTTGTGATAGTTATTAGTTATAACACAATCACAACTATTGAAAAAGAGGATAAAGGTCGAGAACGATATTGTAAAAGTCCCGTTAGAATAAGGTGTCGATTTCCTCTTTCATATACATACATATTACACCACATACCTCCACTTAATCACCGTGACACCATCTCTTATGTTATAAATTTCTTGCGTAGATGTCTTTATTTGGAGGTAAATTTCTCCAAACAATTGAGTGAAAAAAAACACTCTAAAATATTTGGATTCGTTGTCAAACCTATTTTCTATGACACATGGCACGATGAGAAATCGTATCATAATCCAAGTTCTTGGAATTAACGAAGGTAATTGTGCACATATATATTTCTTTCTTTACTTGTTAGCTTATTATGTAGGCATTGAATAAGAATAATTATGCACAGCAATTTGGAAAACTAAAATGTAAATGATTGATAAATAATTTACCTAAGTCGCTTTTTCCTTATCATACCATATCATCTAAAAGATTACTTTATTATGCCGTATTATTCACAATAGTGTTTTTTATCATTTAAAAGGTTACTTTATCATACCTTATTATTCACAATAGTGTTTTTTAATGTTTTTTATCATTTAAAAGAATTACTTTATCATACCATATTATTCACAATAGTCTTTTGTATCATTGTATATTTCTTTTACAAAGTAGCTAGTTCCTATTCTAAATTACTAAACTACTAGTTTGCAGAAGTTATGACCACCATAACCTTTAGGTACATTGTGAAATAAATATATAAGATTTTATAAGCATTCGTTCCCATATATCTTTTCTTTTTACTATAATTATGAATCCCATTTAAAAAAAAAAATGAACAATTAACAATTCTAAGGTGTTTAGTATTCGTTTAGATAATTGGGTGAGTATATATCATTGGGGCTTCATCCGAAAACCAATATGATATCACATCCATTCATAATTCTAAGGTGTTTAGTATTCGTTTATATAATTGGGTGAGTATAGATCATTGGGGCTTTACCCGAAAACCAATATGATATCACATCCATTCATATTGGGGGTGGAAAAATCAATTAACGGGTTATGTAATATATTGGCATATATTAAGGGGGTGAGATTTTTTTTAAAACTATAGAGGAATATAGGTATTTGGTGGGGGGATTTGTGGGTGGGAGGGTGGGTGGGGCAAGCGGGGTGCACATAAATTGTATAAGGTCATTGAAACTCTATCTCAAGTCATATAATGAAGACAAATTTGAAACCCTAGCTTGTTATGAGGTAGACAACAAACATTCTAGGAATTTGAACTTTGAAACCTAGCTCATTGTTTAGCGAAGGAGGGAGATAAACATTCAACACTCAATCTTCAACAACAATTTGAGAAAGATCACAGATTTGGAGAAGTTATAGGTGGGTCATTTGATCAGTAAAGATCAACCCTTTTAATCGCATGTCGAGACATAATAGTTTAGAAAAAAATCCATTGAAGTGTGTTTCTTGACAAGATTTTGCGACCTTAAACTATTGATAGATATCAAATTATCATTAGGATCTCACAACCTCGGGAGCCATTGACTCCATCACTGACTATTACCTCCCGAACTAGTAGAACACCATAAAGAGTTACACAATTAAAATATTTTCTTACAAGGGGTATAAGATGGATTTCTTCCATCAATATTAGTAGTCACTATTTCAAAACCAATAAGAGGATTACCTAACCGGATATGTAGGGACTTGTTTAAAAATACTATAATCCCCTTCCCACAAGGAACTGCTCCGAAGGCTAGAGATATTTTGTGGTCATTTTCTCCTAAACACCTAGCAATGGTACATAAGTTCAATATGTTTTTACAGGGCACACATGGGTTGAGCTCTCATACACATGGGTTGAGCTCTCATATGAATAAATTGTCTTATCATTATTCTCAATAACCCATTATAAAGAGAATTTTTTTCTAACTTATAGAAAAAAAACAGTGGATATGATGAAAATATGCATTAGAAAAAAAAATGGTCAGTACGATCACAAATAAGGGCAGGAATGGAACATGGGAGATGTCCTTCTTTGAATTCAATTGAAGGTTTAACTCGAGAATTTGAAAATTTTGATCTTCTTACCTCTCAATCATGTCTACTATCGGTTACACCCTTATGGGTCTATTAGATCATGTTGTATTTCTTTTACAGTTTTCTTCTATGATCTGGTTATAGGTTTGGCTGCTTGGCTAGTACATTGTCCAAGTGATGAAGAAGAAGAGAATGATCTAAGACATTGGACTTTAATAACTCTTGGTGTCTTAGTTTAGGCTACCTTCCTCGAACGAGAGGGTGATGATCAAACTTGGGACATGCAATTGACAATTTCAACATCACCGGGTGAGAATTGAACTTAGGAGATGCCCATTTTTTATTTGAATTCAATGTTTAACAACCAATTTTGACCAATTCGACCCACGGATATTTCAAATACTCTATTTTATCAACCACACCCTTATGTGTCCATTGAACTATTTTACAACTTACAATTACATGCTATGATCTCGTTATTATTTTATTTGATTTAAAGTAGTAACATGTTCTGCAAGTAATCATTGTAGTGCAATGTTTTTTCCCACTATGAGTAGAGTGTGTATACTCTTTTTCAACCTTGTTTTTCATTGAAAGTTAAAATTTATTAAATTAGGAATATGTGAAGATACACAAGTGGCCACAGTTTCTACATTTCTATCCCTTGGATTACAAATTCGTTCATATGGATATAAGGTTAGCCCTCTTTTTATGACTATCTTTGAATATTATAGGACTTCTGTACAAGTTGTAGAAAATTAAATCATATTGGAATTTTTTTAGCAATCAGAAAGACTGGTCTAAAGTAACCCAAATGTCTGCTATTTGGATGGAAATTAAGGAATCGTATCTAATAATGTTATACAAAATTGAGTCACTTTAAAATAACGGTCAAAATTGGATCATGGTCAACACATATACATGGTTCTAGTTTCTTGTAGTTGCTTTTAAGTTTTAAATGATAGATTTATTTTCTTTCATTATAAAATATGGTCGGAAACCTTTCCTTTGTTTTCAATATAAGTGGGAAAAGGGTTTTACTCGGAATTATCAAAAGAATACGGGAAATAGAACATGTTCAAATCAAACTAAAGTCATAAAATTAGCGGAGTAGGAAAAAAACTCAAGCATACATAATAATCTACAGAACAAATAAGCACATGTGACATTGTTTGTGACCATATTTGGAAGGTTTAATAATTCTCAGAAATAATTTAGAATGTGAACATTGTGTCTCCAGCTAGGATTGCAAAATTTTCCCATAAATTTATGTTCTCACATTTATTCAAAGTATGCCAAAGTTTTATGAAATTGTCTTTTACTTTTCATGGGTTCTTAATATAGATGCATCCACCTAGCACTAGGAGGTGCTTGGAAACAATTCATAGATTTCCTCATGTCTTTAGGATTTTTCAAATCTAGCACTGTGGCCTTGACAACAATTTGTATATTTCCCAAGTCATGCTAGAACCTGAGCATATAACAAGTGTGGGGTATGCATTTGAGCTTCCCTTGCTGAAAATTAATGTTGAAGACAAAACAAATATCGTCAGTATGATCATGATGCATATGTTTTATAATAGTCATTGAGAGATACCTGGCTAGTTGTGAGGATACCTTTTAATGTAAAATATTTTTATAAAAATCCACCATACATCCACTATGAGTTTTTAATGGAAGTAACTAGTATAATGTCCATGTATTTATATATTTTTATAATTAATTTGCAATGTTTAAGAACATGGATTTCCTCTTAAGAGTCACATGTTTAAAGCCAGAGGGGTTAGGGAATGTACATCTCTGTATACTTTAGCGATCAAATCATTGTGCGGATGGCATCCCTTATCCCACAAAGCTCCCACAAACAAGAGGATCTCATACATAAATTTGGTGTTTGTCTTAGTAGTTACTTTAAAATTAGATTATTACTATTATTATATGAATAAATATGTTGTGAACCAAGTCTACTACTCTTATTGGAGGATATTCATATGTTTGACGAGCTATTAAACTTCATATTTTAGGGTTTATGTGAGTGCGACGCATTTTGTTCAAATGGATGGACAACAGCATATGAGTTATGTTGTTTGTTTGTTGAAAGTTTGGTATTTAGAATAAAAAAAAGGGAGACTAAATCCAAGCCATGGTTGGAGTTTACTATTTAGCAGGGAGTCATGTTGAGCTAGAATTTGTGACTTGTGTGATGACCTTGACCTTGTACCAAGTGATTCAAAATATCAAATATTGGATATACTTGAAGGAGAATTCTCTTTCACTGTGTTATTAAGAGTCTCAATCCTTGTAATAGTTTATTCTAGACGTTTTTGGCATGTTATCTAGAAGTTCTCTATCCTTCTAAATTATATTCTTTCATAATTATGGAGAGAATAGCATCGTGTCTTGTTATATTAATATTGCATAAAATATATCACGAGGAACGCGAGATATGTTTCCCACACAATTTGTTTCTTAGTTTTGGGATTTTTCAAGTTAGGCATAAACTAAAACAACCTACAAAATTCTCATTTTATTTCTTTATATTTCTCATTTTTATCTCTGTATTAATTCCCTATCGACAAATAAGTTCAGCAGGCAACTGAATATTAATGATTTAATATATATTATAAATTATGGGTATGTTACACCCAAATAAGGCCCAATAAAGGATTTGAGAGTCCATTGTTTTCATGCATGAAGCCTACATATCAATTGTATTCATAATGATTGTTGATGAATGAACCTACTAATGATTTTACCAAATTGAGATCAAAGGCCTGTTGGCAGCCATTTCGCATTTTTATCTTTTCCTTACAAGCTGCCTACACAAGGGTTTTGAACCCTCAATACTCGTCGCAATTCTTTAAAACAAAAAGACACTATTATCTTGCGCATTCACACACCTGTTTGTCGTTTTCATTTTCACGACTGCAAGCGTGAAAACCTTGAGTTGGAAGTCATGTCAGTTGCGTTAAAATCATCTTTGGATTGTTACGAATACTCTTGTTCATGTGGTCATTTCCCTTCTAACTCAATAGTGGTCACACATGTGTCAAAAACACCAAAATTTTATTTACTTTGCACTTTTGGTTGATATGGTCTCAATTTATAAGTTCGCCATGCAATGGTCTTTGGTGTCTTTGATTAAATCCTTGGTGAAATGGTTTCATACAACACATAGACTTTATTATCAAAGCTTTGGTGCTATCCGAAATGTTGTTTTGTTGTAAATCGTACACATACTATTGTTGACCAATTGTTGATTATGAACATAATGGTTTTCAAATAAAAATTGGGTATTTGGTCATAATCTTTTGGTTATGTATGTCATGGATTTCGATGAGTAGGTGATTAATCTGTTTGGTTGTGATGTGAATGATTTTAATTACCATCGATTGTACATGACAACATGATAGTTTTGCATGGTTTCAACTTACTCTGTCAAACCCTCACACGAATAAGCATTAAATGTTTGCCTTGCACCTCGGGCTACCTCTGCCGGTTTTGAGAAAACTGTGGGATTTGGTCCTATGTCTACCCCGTCCAAACCCCTCACCGATCACCCTATTGACTATGTGCTTTCTCCTATCACTCCTGTAGGGCGAATTTAACCCCATGGTGTTTAGAGTCTGTTACTATTTGATAGTGCCATAGAAAATTTAACCCCGTATTGCCTCCCAGAGACACGTTTTTGCGTGAGCGATTATGGGAAAACGGTTTTGAATCCGATCAAACCCTTGAAAACCCAGAACCTAAATTAGCCCCTTTACCTTCCTCGCGAGCGATTTCCTCAGAAATTGAGTTTTTACAGAGTTATAGCTCATGTTTTATAGGTCAATGCTCAGATCTTCTTCGTGGCTGAAGGGAGCGTTTTGGTCTGTTTGTATTTGCTGAAACGTTGATTATTTCTCTAGGCATGTGCCTCAGAACCTCTCTCACTCGTCCAGACATGCATCATTGCCCCTTGTTGAACCCTTGATCAATTCAAAGGGTATTCAACCAGTCTGCCAACAAATTTTTACATCTATAGGACATGTGATTTAAAAAAAAAACAAAAAAAAAACGTGTAAGCAACTACAACCATCATGATTCGATTTGATTATACAATGACTGGTATGATTTGTTTAAATTTTAGCATGATTCTGTCTTTCTTAAATTAGAATAAGTGATTTGGTTGGCTCAAATCAAATATATTTATGTTTTGCTTTTGAATTAGCATAGCCAATTGTGTTTGCTCTGAATTAGTTTGATGTAGTTATGTTTTGGCTGTATTGATTCAAAAACGATTTTGTTAGTTTAGAATTGGCATAAACGATTGTGTTTGTGTGGAATTAGTATCAAAATATTTGTTTGCTAAATCGAATATAGCTCTGTTTTGTTTGAATACGATTTTATTAGTTTTGAATTGATTCATAAACGATTTGGTTTGTTTTTGAATTAGAAAAAACGATTTTGTTTTAGTAATCAAGGAGTTGTTTGGTAAATCATATCTAGTTCTGTTGTGATAGCATTGATGCAATAAGACTTTGTTTGCAAATATGACCAGCTACAGAATCGTTTGATTCTGTTAGCTAGTCATAAAAGTTGGATTTTTTGATGATTTTACAACTGAACATTGTCTAAAATTGTTTATTCTTGTCCACCTACAGGTACATACGAATTTTAATGGAAAATTGAACATGTTGTGGCAGTTTAGAACATCCTTTTTGTGATATAGTTTTGTTTTAAGTTGTTAGTCATAGGCAGAAATAGAGACTTGGGAGATTGTGCCCAGATTTTTTGTAAATTGTTGTTGATAATTCCCATAGGGATATTTTACCCTGTGGCCTTTATATACTCATTTATTTTTGTAATGAACCCATCACTGTTGGGAGAAAAAAGACTATGGACTTATGATGATACAGACTCGATTGGAAGTGGATCTTTTGTAACAACTTTAGCTTTCAATTTATCATACTTTCGTTCAGGTTTTGTGCATTTTAATTTGTGATCAAGTTATTGACTACTTTAGATATCGAGACTTGTTACAGGTTGATGCGTTATAACTTAAATTCTGTCCATATTTGATGTATCTCGTTTTTCTCACATCAATAACTCTGTTTGAATTTAATGAATGGAAGGTTTATCTTCTTGATTAAACGAACAGTTGTGTACAAATCTTTGCATAAGGATTTATCTAAATGTGATGATCTGTAAACTTTAAGATTGATGTTTCTTTATGTTTTGTTTGTTCTGTCATTCAAAGAGCACTGTTGCTTCCTGTTTACAAGAATCTTGTGGAAAATCTGGTGCGGGTTTACTCCCATCAAACAGCTGAATCAATTACTGTACACAGGACAAATAGGAAGCGTTATTTCAGGTTAGTTTGCTATCTGCAATTTAATAGTTAATAGATTCGAGAATTCTCAGTAGTTTAGTTAGATATATAGTTCAGATTTACAGTTAGGATTATTATTTTAATTGCTCAGCTTAGATAGTCTTCATTTTATTCTTTTCTCATAAAAATTAGAAAAATCAAAAACAATAGTTTCGTTGTCATAATACATTTTACAAATGATTTTGCAAATTTAGATCAAAATTTGTAGTCTGTAAATGCTGTACATATATAATTAAGATTTAGTTCTGTTGATAGATGAACATTTAATTAAGTAGAATTATTGTTTTATGATATTAGTTAGTAAACTGCATATATAGTTTTCGATTTGTATATAGTTTGTTGTAGTTTCTTTTTTATTTAGATTAGTTTCCTTAGCTTAGTTTTTCTTTCGTTTTCCCAGGACTTAGATCGGCCAATGGAGCCGCTAAACCCGTCGGGGTGGATCATCCCAAACGACTTGGGTTATTTAGACAACCCCGGACCGGATCCACCCCTCCAGTTGACAGGCGTTCGATTTCGCCCGTCAACAAATGGCGCTAGAAGGAGGGCCGACTAACAAGATGGCCTTGTAGGAGCCTTTATTTTAAATATATTCAATTTCCCCCATGGCTCCCCAAATCACTGTGTTGGAACATGCTTTCAACTTCTCATTACCCAATGTTCCCAACGAGACAGTCTCTCGCTTGTCCAAACTCACCTTTGATGGTGAAGGCAATACATCTGCTAAAGACCACCTTAACAAGTTTTGGTGCAAAAGCATCAAACATTACATCTCAGATTTAAGTGTTTTATGCAGACTTTTCTCTTTTACTTTTAGAGGCCGGATTAAACATTGGTTTGAATCCTTTCCAACATGTCACATTTTTTATTGGTTTCAATTTGTAGACGAGTTTCTAGATGCTTTTGAAATTTATGATTTTGATCAATTATGTGAAGAATTTCATACTTTGCTGATTAACGACGATTCATCTTCAGAAGACTTTTTGACAATATTCTATCATATGCTCTGTAAATTTAATCTCGATGACATGTCATTGGCATTAAATCTCTTCTATGATGCTTCCATCCCTTCCATCCAGTCATGTTCAATCACGAATGAGGAACCAATTGCAAATCCTATCACTCAACTGCAAGAACAATCTTCTTTGCAAGAAGAGAAAAATTCTTCCGATAATGTTGAACAAGCCAGGGAGGTAGAATCTATTGATCAGGCTCTTATTGACAACCAAATTGTTTTTTCCTTTGAATCATTGTATTTTCAGTCTAAGACTAGTATGGAAGATGATTCGTTTCTGGCTCAAAGTGAATACCCTCATTCTTGTAACTCATGCTCTAATCAACATTTAAAATCAGTCATTGAAGAACACTTAAGCAACGAAAATCGTCTCGAATGTTCTAGTACTCCTATGAAACTGATTAGAGAAGAAGAAACCTTAAACCGTCATCCTCAAAATGCACTTTGTTCACAGGAAAGACTAGATGCTTGTCACATAAATTTTGAATTATCTATCACACAAAAGGAAAATCCAGATGATCATATTATGTTGAGGAATTCGTCACCAAAACAGAGTGAGAGTTTTAAAGAATGTGAAGAGAATTGTCTTGAGAATACCATTGTTGAGTATCATAGTTCAAGAGATTCTTTTCATCTGCTTATTTTTTATTCCTTTTATTCTTTATATCCTGATCTATTCCTAGATTCTGGTGGACTTGACATCTTACCTACAACATACTACTCTTTTCCACCACAATCATATCCTTTCGATAGGCTAAATTTTGGTGAAATTACTTCCGAGCATAACATTGATAAAACCGGATTTGACACTTGTTCACTTTCATCACTCACATGGGAAAAGGACATGTTGCGAGATGATTTTACGCAGTTTATTGTTGAAAAAGACAATGCATTATATTTTATGGAGATCAAACATTCTAAGTTGCATATTCGTTCTTTGCTTAGCTCGAATCTTAATGTTTATACTTCACATTTTGAAATGATCAATCTCATCGAAGGAAACATTCAAACCAATGATCTAATTGATTGCATGAATCCTCCTATGATGAGTTTCCCATTGATATATTTGTTTCATCAAAGTCATGGTTTGCATCCCCATTTTTGTGACAGGATCTTAGGATGGCTTGAATATTCATATATAAATAAATTTTATAATAAAGACAAGGTTGTGCTTGCTTGCTTTTTACCTAAGTATCTTGGAAGTAGGCGTGACATGTTTCTTTTAGATCCCCCATGTGAAGAAAATAATGAACACCTAGAGAATTGTTAGGAGGATAGGGCATTTCAGCCTTGGCCGATGGTTATTCCATTTCCTCGTAATCCTGACAAGTTTTTCAAACCTACTTACACTCGCCCATGCCAATATGGCCCTTATCATGACAAGATTACGCAATGGCTGGAGGATTCGTACAACAAGAATATCCAAGGAAATGGTAAGATCATGCTTACTTTGTTTTTAGATGATGATTATGAAGGTAAGTGTGATATGTTTATGTCATTTTTTGATATATTACCATTCTTATTAGTAATGCTTGATCTTGTTTCCATTGCAGGATTAGAGTTACTTCGATTGCTACATTGGAAACATGACTTCACATAGTATCCTGATTTGTTTAATAGTTAGGGTAGGTTTAGGAATAGGTTTTCCTTTCAGTTGTATTTCTCACTATTTCTCTTTTTAATAATGTAGTCATGAAAGTAAGTGGGCGCACCACGAGAACCATAATACGGCTATTGTCAGGGAAGTCCCCTTGATCCTTTTCTCTTTGCTTCTAGTTGAACATTTATTTTCAAAAACGCAGTATCATCATGAAAATCTTAAATGGAAAGTAAAGAGATAAATAAATATGAATCAACCATGACCCAAGGTGCCACGAGTAAGATTGCTTTCCCATCAAACAATATTTTCCTACTTTCTTTCAGTCTCCCAAGGGATTTGTTGCATGAGGTTTTCAGATGCACGTTCTGTACATATTTTTTTTGTTTGATTTTTTTTGCTTTCAAATCCTTCTTCGCTGGTGTGTTTTGATTTCTCCCTTATGCTTACTCATTTTTTTTGTTGAATTACACATACCTACATCAAGAACTGTTCAGACAAAGAAAACAAAAAATTCTTTCTTTGAAATGACTGCTGAAAATTTGTCTAAACATCAAGTATAATGTACTTATGAAATTTACAGTCAGATTGAGAAAAGACTATTGTTTGAAAGAAGTTTATTGATTTCAATCTATAAGTAAAGCCTGTCAAGATCATCCATTATCTTCTTACGCTATCCCTGTTCCTTAAGGGAATAACTCAGAAGATGTCTCCCTACTTTCGAAGGTCGGTTTTGTAAACAAACCATCTCTAAATCTTAATGAAGGACAGTTTTAAAAAATTCTTTCAAGGTCTGTAAAAAATATGTCAAAAATAACATGATTTTCAGCGTCACCCCGCTCAATTATATATCTTTAAAAAACCAAATAAATCATTAAAAGAGCTGCGGGAAGAGCTTGTAAACACGCCGGGATACTGAACAGGTCTGCTAGCAGCGGGTAAATGCATGCATGACGCCAAGACAACTTCGTCGGGGTACTGAACAGGCCCGCTGGCAGCGAAGCAATGTCGGGTATATGAAAATCTACAAATATGGAATCTCTTGACCTTAAAATGTCCTTTATTCTGATCTGGAACCTCTTGGCAGGATACATATATCAGAGTGGGTTAAATGGAAACCCTGGCGAGTCTATGGACGCCTGCTGGCAGTAGTGGCTCTGTCAACAGTATTGGAGATTTATCTTTTATATCATGACTCGCTTGTCTTAAGATTGTTATCATTTTTCATCTTTTAAGCACAACTGGAATTCTTTGATTAATGATGATGTTTAAACAATTTTCTGGTTGTTTTTGAGTTAGAATTATTCTCATTATCATAATCTGGATTTGTTCTTTTGGCAGAGATAACCGCTTCTACCAGTGTGTCGCCATTGTTGGCAGCCATTTCGCATTTTTATCTTTTCCTTACAAGCTGCCTACACAAGGGTTTTAAACCCTCAATACAATTCTTTAAAACAAAAAGACACTATTATCTTGCGCATTCACACACATGCCTGTCGTTTTCATTTTCACGACTGCAAGTGTGAAAAGCTTGAGTTGGAAGTCATGTCGGTGGCGTTAAAATCATCTTTGGATTGTTACGAATACTCTTGTTCATGTGGTCATTTCCCTTCTAACTCAATAGTGGTCACACATGTGTCAAAAACACCAAACTTTTATTTACTTTTCACTTTTGGTTGATATGGTCTCAATTTATAGGGTCGCCATGCAATGGTATTTGGTGTCTTTGATTAAATCCTTGGTGAAATGGTTTCATACAACACATAGACTTTATGATCAAAGATTTGGTGCTATATCCGAAATGTTGTTTTGTTGTAAATCGTACACATACTATTGTTGACCAATTGTTGATTATGAACATAATGGTTTTCAAATAAAAATTGGGTATTTGGTCATAATCTTTTGGTTATGTATGTCATGGATTTTGATGAGTAGGTGATTAATCCATTTGGTTGTGATGTGAATGATTTCAATTACCATCGATTGTACATGACATCATGATAGTTTTGCATGGTTTCAACTTACTCTGTCAAACCCTCAAACGAGAAATGCATTAAATGTTTGCCTTGCACCTCGGGCTACCTCAGCTGGTTTTGAGAAAACTATGGGATTTGGTCCTGTGTCTACCCCGTCCAAACCCCTCACCGATCACCCTATTGAATGTGTGCTTTCTCCTATCATTCATGTAGGGCGAATTTAACCCCATGGTGTTCAGAGTCTGTTACTATTTGATAGTGCCAGAGAAAATTTAACCCTGTATTGCCTCCCAGAGACACGTTTTTGCGTGAGCGATTCTGGGCAAACGGTTTTGAATCCGATCAAACCCTTGAAAACCCATAACCGAAATTAGCCCCTTTACTCTCAATGCGGGCAATTTCCTCAGAAATGGAGTTTTTACAGAGTTATAGCTTGTGTTTTAGAGGTCAAATCTCAGATCTTCTTTGTGGCTGAAGGGAGCGTTTTGGTCTGTTTGTATTTGTTGAAATGTTGATTATTTCTCCAGGCTCGTTCCTCAGAACCTCTCTCACTCATCCATCCATGCGTCATTGCCCCCTATTGAACCCTTGATCAATTCAAAGGGTATTCAACCAGTCTGCCAACAAATTTTTACATCTACGGGACATGTGATTTAAAAAAAAATAAAAAAATGTGTAAGCAACTACAGCCATCATGATTCGATTTGATTATACAATGGCTAGTATATATTTTTTTTATTTTAGCATGATTATGTCTTTCTTAAATTAGAATAAGTGATTTTGTTGGCTCAAATCAAATATATTTCTGTTTTGTTTTTGAATTAGCATAGCCAATTGTGTTTGCTCTGAATTAGTTTGATGTAGTTATGTTTTGGCTGTATTGATTCAAAAACGATTTTGTTAGTTTAGAATTAGCATAAACGATTGTGTTTGTGTGGAATTAGTATCAAAAGATTTGTTTTCTAAATCGAATATAGCTATGTTTTGTTTGAATACGATTTTATTAGTTTTGAATTGATTCATAAACGATTTGGTTTGTTTTTGAATTAGAAAAAATGATTTTGTTTTAGTAATCAAGGAGTTGTTTGGTAAATCGTATCTAGTTCTATTGTGATAGCATTGATGCAATAAGACTCTGTTTGCAAATATGACCAGCTACAGAATCGTTTGATTCTGTTAGCTAGTCATAAAAGTTGGATTTTTTGATGATTTTACAACTGAACATTGTCTAAAATTGTTTATTCTTGTCCACCTATAGGTACACACGAATTTCAATGGAAAATTGAACATGTTGTGGCAGTTTAGAACATCCTTTTTGTGATATAGTTTTGTTTTAAGTTGTTAGTCATAGGCATAAATAGAGACTTGGGAGATTGTGCCCAGATTTTTTGTAAACTGTTGTTGATAATTCCCATAGGGATGTTTTACCTTGTGGCCTTTATATACTCATTTATTTTTGTAATGAACCCATCACTGTTGGGAGAACAAAGACTATGGACTTATGATGATATAGACTCGAATGGAAGTGGATCTTTTGTAACAACTTTAGCTTTCAATTTATCATACGTTCATTCAGGTTTTGTGCATTTTAATTTGTGATCAAGTTATTGACTACATTAGATATCGAGACTTGTTACAGGTTGATGCGTTATAACTTAAATTCTGTCCATATTTGATGTATCTCGTTTTTCTCACAGCAATTACTTTGTTTGAATTTAATGAATGGAAGGTTTATCTTCTTGATTAAACGAACAATTATGTACAAATCTTTGCATAAGGATTTATCTAAATGTGATGATCTATAAACTTTAAGATTGCTATTGTTTTATGTCTTGTTTGTTCTATCGTTCAAAGAGAACTGTTGTTTCCTGTTTACAAGAAGCTTGTGGAAAATCTGGTGCGGGTTTACTCCCATCAAACAATTGAATCAAGTACTGTACACAGGACAAATAGGAAGCATTATTTCAGGTTAGTTTGCTATCTACAATTTAATAGTTAATAGATTCGAGAATTCTCAGTAGTTTAGTTAGATATATAGTTCAGATTTACAGTTAGGATTATTATTTCTCAGCTTAGATAGTCTTCATTTTATTCTTTTCTCATAAAAATTAGAAAAATAAAAAACAATAGTTTCGCTGTCATAATACATTTTACAAATGATTTTGCAAATTTAGATCAAAATCTGTAGTCTGTAAATGTTGTACATATATAATTAAGATTTAGTTCTGTTGATAGATGAACATTTGATTAAGTAGAATTATTGTTTTATGATATTAGTTAGTAAACTGTATATATAGTTTTCGATTTGTATATAGTTTGTTGTAGTTGTTTTTTTATTTAGATTAGTTTCCTTAGCTTAGTTTTTCTTTCGTTTTCCTAGGACTTAGATCGGCCAGCGGAGCCGCTAAACTCGTCGGGGTGTATCATCCCAAACGGCTTGGGTTATTTAGACAACCCCAGACCGGATCCACCCCTCTAGTTGACGGGCGTTCGATTTCGCCCGTCAACAAGGCCAAGATTAATCCATGAGCTTGATCGACGTTTGTTGAGCAATGATATTCCAGAGGTTATAACTCAAGATCTAGTTGTCCATTTTGGGAAAAATATACCTTGTTAGAAATATAATTTGACGAGGAAGATTATGGAATAGGATTTGAGGGATGAAATTTGTCATAATTCTTCTAAAAATTAAAATATCAGTCAATTATGTTTTCATGGTTTGTTGATAAATCTTCTTTATACCTTGAATTTACAAAGCTATAACTTGAGATCCAGGACTCCAAATATCACTCATGAGGATTCAATAAAAACATGAGATGATGAATACTGTTGTTAGGAACCAAATATCAATATAGTAAAGAAAAACCTCAGAATAAGTACTCAACGCCTTCAAAAAGAGACAATTTCATATAATAAGCCTCTTCGAGGGGGCAACCTCCTTTTACCCCAGATAAATGTTCAAGTACAAGATGATTCCAAATGAAAATGTCTCCTTGGTATATATAGTAGACTAGGAGGTATAATTACAACTAATGGAATAAAGCTGACATAAATAAAATAACATTACTAATGTAATATGCCCCAATTAAGGGGTAATGAGACAATATTAGGGCTTAACATGCCCCTCCCCTTGAGACAAGTGTTTTCTGCAATGCTTGAGTAACTCTGGATGATTCTATATAAAATACTCATCTTCCTGAGTGGAATCTTCAGCCGGTAGTTTCCTCCATTGAATGAGATACTCTGAAATGGATTTATTCCTCAGCCGGCGAATTCTTGTGTCAGTGATGGCTTCAGGATCCAATATGATTTTTCCTTCCTCGTCAAGTTCTGGCAATATAGTTTAAACTACGATTTTGTCTCCTATAACCTTCTTTAAGCATGAAACATGGAAAATTGGGTGTACTCGTGAAGATGCAGGCAACTCCAATTTGTATGCCATAGTAGCAATCTTTTGAAACACCTTATAAGGGCCATAGTACTTTGGTGATAATTTATTATCCTTCTTGGCTTGCTTGAGGGACATCTGTTTATATGGTTGTAGTCTTAAAAACACCCAATCCCCTACTTCAAAACTTCTTTCACTACGATGTTGATCTGCTTGTTGTTTCACGTGATTCTGTGCCATGGTCAGGTTGTCCTTTAAGATTTGGAGAACTTGTTGTTGATTCTTGATGTGATCTTCCACTGCTTGAACCTTAGATTTTTATTTTAGAGAAGAAGTGATGGAAGGAGGTTGGTATCCATAGAGTGCCATAAATGGTGTCATTTTTGTTGCAGTATGAAAGGAAGTGTTATACCACCATTCTACCAAGGGTAACCATTTGAACCATTGTGTTTGTTTATCAGAGACAAAGCAATGAAGGTAGCCTTCCANCATTTGTTCACTATCTCAATTTGTCCATCAGATTGAGGATGATAGGATGAGCTATGAGCCAATTGAGTACCCAAACAAGAAAATAATTATGTCCAAAAATGTCCAGTGAAGATGGGTTCTGGTGCAGACCTCCTACCCTCACACCGAGATCCATGCAGGATCTTCTCTAAGCCACGACAAGGGTTCACTGAACTACGTTTTTAATCCCGCAAAGGATTTCGGGTCTCGCAGGTTGGGCACTTAGAATACAATGCCATAGCTCTTGTCAATAGCCAAAATGCGAAATTGAAAATGGAATTAAGGTGTAAACCCCCTCTTCAGCCCCTTTTCCAATATGACTACAAACAAGCCTTAATGCAAGCACCTTTTGCAACTCGCGACTCCACTATTTGGAGCGCTAAAATATTTTGCTCTTCCCTTGCGAATCCCCGAAACGCGATATGTCAATGAAGGTTCACTCGAATCCAAAGAGATGGGCACACGCCACCTGTCACCTCTGTTTACTCCACTTACAAGGTGGGTCCTTGCCACCTGTTTGCACGAGTCTTCGACTTTCGCAACTTTGAGAGAACAACGAACAATCGTTCCTCTCTCTCTCTACAAATCCCCGACTCTGAAATCGTGCCTTCGACGATTTCGACGACTGTGTTCCTCCCTGTATCCAATGGCCTTCATTGTATCAGGATTTAGACAACCAGAAATACACGACGCTCGAACCAAACCACTGGTCACTCCATTCCCCGAACTCCGATACACGAATTCACATATGAGATCAGCGACCCTCGTTGATCCGGATCTGACGGTCACAATCCTTCATGAGCTTAAGAGTGTTGAAAGACACTCGGTCTTAATCCTTCCACTGTTCCACAAGATCCAACGGCTCACAGAACTCTGGCACTTCCTCTCAAAGCGATTCCACCATCCGATTCAAGTTCTCAAGGACTTCTGGCCCAATGACTTGGCATCCTTCCTACTGAACTTGACTTCTGTGAGACAATTTTGACCTCCGCCTCCATTTGAACACTTCAGAGGTTCTATCCCTTCTAATCTTTTGCTTGCGAACTCAAGGCTTCCAAAAGGGTCCCTGCATGCACTCCTTGCGGAAATTTTCAAATAACCTCTAGTTATTTGGGTCTTTGACTATGTGCACCCTTTGCAACAGAGAATTCTTCAACTCCTCTGTAAGTTTGAAGTAATTTGTTCCCTTCTCCCAGCCTGCGCACACTTTGCAGGGCTCTGTGCTCTGTTAGCGCTCTTGCTTGTAAAGACACAGATTGAATCTCCTCTGAGAGTTCTGATATGAAACTCAGAGCCTGGTTGACGCACTCCTTGCGGACCCTCCACTGCACTCTTTGTAAGAGTTCTCAGAAAGAGAAACAAATGAAACTCATTCTCCCCTTATCCAGAATTCAAACATTCAACATAGAATTCTAGAGCATACACACGCACATAGCATTGATGTAAAATGCATACAGAGAATGAAAAAAATCCTACATCATACCATTTAATAGGTGGTTCCAACAACCATAACAAACACATAGATTGGAATCAAAGCTTTCTTCTATTAATTCCAGTGCTCCTGTACATGGCAAATAGTAACAACTAGAATGCATAAAATTCTCTTTTCTCCTCTATTCTTCTCTGTAGCTCTACAGCATATGAATTATGAATTATGTTACAATGATACAAGGGTTGAGGGTGTCTATTATCCGTTTTCCCTCCTATGCTCCTAAACTATCTAATCTATTAAATTAAATCTACCTACTTGCATTAAACACACATAAATGCCTATTACATCTGGCGGATAGGAACATACACTCCAAAATCATTTTAGATCTTCGGATATAAATGTGACTGCACTTTCCTCCTATCCATTACCTTAATGCTTCAGATTTTAAGATTCAAAATGTTTTCACAAAAACGTGTTCAAATTACATCTACGCGTCCATCTGTCTCTTTGGTTAGGCGCGTGATTTAGCTTTCCACGATGCTCCTGCATCATACTCCCTCACTTGAAAATTTTCATGAACTCTTGTTCGTGATTTTCTTCACTGTTTGTGCATGCTTTTGAATTGCCTCTTCATCCTCCCAACTGGCATCTTCAACTAGATGTCTTTTCCACTTGACCAAGTATTCAAAATACTCTTTTCTCCTAGTCTTTCTGATAATCCTCTTGTCAATTATGCTTTCCATCTTTGGCTTTTCAGCTACATGCATTTGTTTCATCCATGGAATTTCTTCCTGCTCATCCTACGCTCCTGCTTCTTCATCTCTGTAAGGGCATAAATCCGTGACATTGAATATCGGTGAGATTCCGACCCCATCGGGTAATTCAATCTCATACGCATTTGCCCCAAATTTTATTATGACCCTGCATGGTCCAATTTTCTTTATCTTCAACTTGTTGTATGTTCCCCTTGGGAACCTTTCCTTCCTCAAATGCGCAAGAATCAAATCACCAAGTTCAAATTGAAGTTCTCGCCTGTGTTGATCTTCTCTACACTTGTACTCTTGACTTGAACTATGCAATCGTTCCTTGATTCTTCTATGAAGCTCCTTCATTCCTTCTGCAAAGTCCTCTGCACTAGCACTCTTGAATTCAGCTTCTTCTGAATCTTTCAATTCAGAGACTCCCCTTGGATGCATTCCATATATAATTTGGAATGGACTCTGCCCTGTGATTCTATTGAGTGAATCATTGTAATCGAATGCCGCATGTGGTAGAATGTGATCCCATTGACTGTGGTGTTCAATAACTAATCTCCTCAACAAATCTCCCAAGCTCCTATTCACAACTTCTGTCTGTCCATTCGTCTGAGGATGATACACTAAGCTAAAATACAACTTTGTCCCCAGCTTCTTCCATAAGGTCCTCCAGAAATTTCCTTCGAACTTGGTATCTCGATCAGAAATGATACTCCTTGGCAAGCCGTGAAGTCTGACAACTTCCTTGAAAAACAAGTTCGCAATATGAGTTGCGTCACTGGTTTTCTAGCATGGTATGAAATGTGCCATCTTTGAAAATCTATCTATCACTACAAAGATTGAATCATATCCCCTCTGTGTCCTTGGCAGTCCTAATATGAAATCCATGCTTACTGCGTCCCATAGCCTTTCAGGTATGGGTAATGGTTGATATAACCCTGCGTTCTACCTTTTTCCCTTCGTGTGCTGACAAATTCTGCACCTATCCACAAATTTCTTCACATTTGTCCTCATCCCTGGCCAATAATATGAGCCATTCAATTTTGAGAACGTTTTTTCATGGCCGAAGTGTCCGGTTAATCCTCCGTTGTGCTTTTCCTTCAGCAAATTCTCCCTCATGGAGCACTTCGGAATACATAGCTGATTTCACCTGAACAATAGTCCATCCTAGATCATGTACTCTTTCCATTGGCTTTTGTCCCTGAGAATTGGATTCTCAGACGCCTCATATGTCTCTTTGAAATCTGGATCATCCCCGTACATTTCTTTGAGGTTATCAAAACCCAAAGTCTTAACTCTAAATTCCTGCATAAGAAAACATTTCCTGCTCAAAGCGTCAATAAATTTGTCAACAGTTCCAGAAATATGATTAATCACAAAAGTAAAATTCTGCATGTATTCAACCCATTTAGCATGTTTTTGGTTCAACTTCTCCTGTCGAGTCATGAATTGCAAAGCGTGATTATTGTTGTACAAAACGAACTCTTTTGGAACCAAATAGTGCCTCCATTTCTTCAACTCTTGTATGACTATGTAGAATAATTTGTCATATGTGGAGTACTTAACCTTTGCTTCATTCAATTTTTCACTGAAATACACGATCGGCCTATTCTCTTGGCTTAAGACCGCTCCAATGGAAAATCCACTCGCGTCACATCTGACCTGGAATGTCTTACTGAAATCTGGAAAAACCAGAATTGGTTGCTTAGTGATCTTCTTCTTCAGCAGGTTGAAACTCTTCTCCACTTCCTCCATCAAGTGAAAATATTTATGTCTTTTCTTCAACGTATCCATCATCAGTGCACTAATTCCACAGAAGTTTCGGATGAATTTCTTGTTGAAGCTATCCAAACCATGGAAGCTTCGAACTTCAAACATGCTCTTCAGCAATGGCCAATCCTTAATCGCATTTATTTTTTCCGGATCCATTTTTAATTCATTTGTAGAGATAATAAAACCCAAATAAATGAGTTTCGTCCTCATAAATGACGATTTCTTCATGTTGATCAACAATTTCTCTTGTTGTAACCTTCTCATCACTGCAGCTAAATTCTTCAAATGCTCTATTTCAGTTTTGTTGAAAATTAATATATCATCAAGATATACAATGACGGATTTCCCAATGAAATCCTTTAGCACTTCATTCATCAACCTCATGAAAGTACTGGGCGCATTCATAAAGCCAAATGGCATGACAAGCCATTCATATAGCCCTTCATTCGTCTTGAATGTTTTATTCCATTCATCACCTTCTCTCATACTAATCTAATGATATCCGCTTTTCAAATCAATCTTTGAAAAAAACCTTGCTCCACTCAAGCAATCCATCAAGTCATCCATCCTTGGCAATGGGAACTTGTCCCTGATGGTAATTTTGTTGATTGCCCTTGAGTCTATACACATTCTCCAGCCACTATCCTTCCTTGGGCTGAGCACTATTGGAACAACGCATGGACTCAAGCTCTCCTGAATCAATCCTTTGTCCACTAAGTCCTAGACCTGTCTCTTAACTTCTTCATTCTCTTGTGGCGTCGACCTATAAGTTGATTTGTTCGGAAAACTGGCTCTAGGTATAAGATCGATATGATGGCTTATACTCCTGATAGGTGGCAACGAACAAGGTAGTTCGTCCACTACTATATCAACAAATTCTTCCAGCAACTCCTGGATTTCTTCCGGTAAATCATCTATCCTAGTGTTGTTCAAAACAATTCTGGGATTCTTAACCAAAATGAATTATGTGTCTTCCTTCTTCTTGAATTCCTTAAGAAGTTCCTTCCCATTCATGAGAAGTACAATGTTTCTCATCTCTGTTTTCACCTTTTTATCCTTAATTGGCAGCAACATGTGCGTCCTACCATTTTTCTCCAGAGTGTACGTATTATTTCTCCCATCATGCACCACATTTCTATCATATTGCCACGGTCTACCCAACAATAGATGAAAAACATCCATGGGAATGACATCACATAATACCTCATCTTTATATCCTTTTATTTTAAATTCAACTAAACATTGTTTACTGACATTTACCTGATGTCCTTTTTGTAGCCACACAAATTTGTATGGGCTTGGATGCGCAATAGTCTCCAGCTCCATCTTTTCTACCATTTCTGTAGATACACGATTATCTGTGCTACCACTATCCACTATGACCTTGCATACCCTGTCTTTGTTTTGCAAGTAGTCTGAAACAAACTATTTCTTTGGGCTGGGTTCTATGGCTCCTTCTTTGGTTTCAAGAGAACTTTCCGCATCATCAAATATCTTCCTCCCTCAGTGTCTTCTGCCTCAACATTATGTCCCTGAGCTTCGACAATGTGAGTTTCACCACCATATTTCTTCCTATCTAGACACTAATAGGATTTATGTCCAATTTTTCCACAGACAAAGCATTTCACTTCACCTCCTCTGCCTCTTCCTCTGGCTCGAGGGAAAGTATTTCTATCATCATAATGCCTCCCCTATGAGCTTCCTCCTCTCTCAAATTGAGGTTGAGGTTTCTTCCCCTCTTCTTTAGGCTTATGAGTTCTGTCCTGGTAAATTGTCTTGCCTCTATTTTGACTTATGCCTCGACCTCTTTGACCTTGCTTTCGGCTCAGCTTCTCTTCAGCTTTTAGAGCCATCTGATAAGCATCTTCTACGGTTTGGATGATCATCATGCTCATCTCGTCCTGAATGTCATATCGTAGACCACTCATATACCTGACAACTTTCTCATCATCTCTTTCCCGATGACCTGCTCTGATGTTTATCCTATATAACTCTTCAGTGTATTCTTTCACTAACATCACCTTCTGTCTCAAATTTTGCATCCTCCGAAGAAGATTTATTTGATAATCCCTGGGTATAAAATTGGCTTTCATTTTTGCAACCATTCTATCCCAGCTCTTGATTTTCTACTTTCCCTTGCAATGTCTGTCAACCTGCAATTCATCCCACCACAGTCTTGTATGCCCTTTAAGTCTAGTAATGATATGTTTGACTTTCTTGTCTTCCTCGACATCCTCATAGTCAAAGTGTTTGTCTAGAGCTCTAATCCAGTCTAGAAGCTCTTCAACGTCTAGGTTTCCTTCGTACATTGGAATGTCCATTTTTTCCCTAGCACCTATCCTTGCAACAACCCTGAATAGGCATTCTTCTGCAGCATCTTTGACTGCAACTTCTTCTCCTTCGTTTTCATATTCATTTTCACTTTTAGCTTCGTTGATATCCCCAGCATCAATTGTTCTCCTCTGTGTTGTCTCCATAGCATCAAGTCTGACACGTAATTCACGTATTTCTCTTTCCACTACTGGATCAGGTATGGGCCTTTCTCTTCTTCTCGACGGCATGGCTATAAAATTCCTCTTTTCTCTCTGTTGTAGAAAGCAAAGAATTTGTTCTGGGCTCTGATACCACAACTGGTGCAGATCTCCTACCCTCAGGCCGAGATCCGTGCAGGATATTCTCTAAGCCACAACAAGGGTTCATTGAACTACTTGTTTAATCCCGCAAGGGATTTCGGGTCTCGCGAGTTGGGCACTTCGAATACAATGCTGCAGATCTTGGCAATAGCCAAAATGAGAAATTGTGAATGGAATTAAGGTGTAAACCCCCTCTTCAGCCCCGTTTCCAATATGACTACAACCAAGCCTTAATGCAAGCACCTTTCGCAACTCACAACTTCAGGAGTTGGACCGCAAAACTCTTGTGCTCTTCCATTGCGAATCCTCGAAATGCGATATGTCAACGAAGGTTGACTCAACCCCAAAGCGACGAGCACATGCCACCTGTCACCTCTATTTACTCTGCTTACAGAGTGGGTCCTTGCCACCTATTTGCATGAGTCTTCGGATTTCACAACTTTGAGAGAACAACAAACAGTCGTTCCTCACCCTCTACAAATCCCCGACTCTGAAATCATACCTTTGACGAGATCGACGACTGTGTGTCTCCCTTGATCCAACAACCCTTGTTATATCGAGATTTAGACAACCAGAAATCCACGACACTCGACCCAAACCATTGGTCACTCCATTCCCCGAACTTCGATATGCGAATTCACATACGAGATTAGTAGCCCTCGTTGATCTGGATCTGACGGTCACAATCCTTCCTAAGCTTAAGAGTGTTGAAAGATACTTGGTCTTAATCCTTCTGTTGTTACACAAGATCCAATGGCTCTCAGAACTTTGGCACTTCCTCTCGAAGCAATTCCACCATCCGAT
This sequence comes from Picea engelmannii, assembly GCA_009831015.1. Classification (NCBI taxonomy): domain Eukaryota; kingdom Viridiplantae; phylum Streptophyta; class Pinopsida; order Pinales; family Pinaceae; genus Picea; species Picea engelmannii. Next base: position 60,579 of record ML804417.1, read on the forward strand.
TCAAGTTCTCAAGGACTTTTGGCCAAATGACTTGGCGTCCTTCTTTCTGAACTTGACTTTTGTGAGACGATTTCGACCTCTGCCTCCCTTTGAACACTTCAGAGGTTCTATCCCTTTTGTGCTTTCCCTTGCGAACTCAAGGCTTCCAAAAGGGTCCCTGCATGCACTCCTTGCGGAAATTTTCAAATAACCTATGGATATTTGGGTCTTCAACTCTGTGCACCCTTTGCAAGAGATAATTATTCATCTCCTCTGTGAGTTTGAAGTAATTCATTCCCTTCTCCCAGCCTACGCACACTTTTCTTGGCTCTGTGCTCTGCTAGCACTCTTTCCTGTAAAGACATAGATTGAATCTCCTTTGAGAGTTCTGATATGAAACTCAGAGCCTGGTCGATGCACTCCTTGTGGACCCTCCACTACACTCTTTGCAAGAGTTCTCAGAAAGAGAAACAACTGAAACTCATTCTCCCCTTATCCAGAATTCAAACATTCAACATAGAATTCTAGAGAATACACACGCACATAACATTGAACAAAAATGCATACAGAGAATATAAACAAGCCTACAACATACCATTTAACAGGTGGTTCCAACAACCATAACAAACACATAGATTGGAATAAAATATTTCTTCTATTAATTCCAGTGCTCCTATACATGGCAAATAGTAACAACTAGAATGCATAAAATTATTTGTTCTCCTCCATTCTTCTCTGCAGCTCTACATCATATGAATTCTGAATTGTGTTACAATGATACAAGGGTTGAGGGTGTATATCATCTGTTTTCCCTCCTATTCTCCTAAATTGTCTAATCTATTAAATTAAATCTACCTACTTGCATTAAACACACATAAATGCCTATTACATCTGGCGGATAGGAACATACGCTCCAAATTCAGTTTGGATCTTTGGATATAAATGCGACTGCACTTTCCTCCTACCCATTACATTAATGCTTCAAATTTTAAGTTTCAAAACATTTTCACAAAAACGTGTTCAAATTACATCTACGCATCCAACTGTCTCTTTGGCTAGGCGCGTGCTTTGGATTTCCACGATGCTCCTGCATCAGGATCTCTGTCACTTAGAATAATATTTGGGCTGCCATGTAGCTTTTGAACTATCTCCATGATTGCGGTGGCAACTGTACTAGCCTTGAAGGGATGAGAGAGTGCACAAAAGTGTGCGTACTTGGTCAGTCTATCAACAATCACCATGATGACACTCTTTCCTTTAGAATTCGGTAACCCTGTGATGAAATCCATGGAAACCTCCTCCCAACGTTGACTTGGGATGGATAATGGTTGTAAAAGACTTGGGGTCTTAATTGTTTCCACCTTATTTTGTTGGCAAACCAAAAATTCCGACACAAACCTTTGAACATCAGTTTTAAGGCCATCCCCAAAAAAATCCTTCTTGACTCTATGGTAGGTTTTCAAAAATCCTGAGTGCCCTCCTACTGGAGAGGTGTGCAATTCCAATAGTACCTTTTGTTTGAGATGGGAGTTATTACATAAATATAAGCGATCTTTGTACCATAGTGAATCATTTTTCCATGTAAATGTATCTGATTCATTGGAATCCTGCTGCAACCTTTGAATGAGAGTCCATGTTTTTTTGTCATTCTTCCATTCATCCCCATCTTCTATTATCCAATTGGGTTGGATGATCGAGATAGCACAGAGAAAGGCATCAACATCTTCATCCTTTCTTGAGAGTGCATCTGTCACAACATTTTGCTTCCTGATTTTATAAACGATTTCAAAATCATAACCCAATATCTTGGTTACCCATTTTTTTTGTTCTTCTGAAGATAGTCTTTGTTGCAAGAAGTATTTAAGACTATCATGATATGTTTTGACCTTGAAGTGCCTACCTATTAGGTAAGGACGTCATTTCTTCAATGCATGTAGTATTTCCATCATTTCCTTCTCATAAATGGGTTTTTGTAAGTCATTTCCCTTGAGTGGTTGACTTTCAAAAGACAGGGGCCTTCCTTCTTGCATTAGGATAGCACTAATTCCATTTCCCGAGGCATCACATTCCACAATAAAGGTTTTTGTGAAGTCTGGAGTGGTCAAGACAGGAGCTTTGCACATCACCTCTTTAAGTTGTTCAAAAGATTTAGTTGCCTCTGGAGTCCATGAAAATGCATCCTTCTTAGTTAGTGTCGTTAAAGGTTCTTTTATTCTTCCATAGTGTCGAACAAACTTGTGGTAGTAACCTGTCAAAACCAAAAATCCTCTAGGATTCTTCAATGTTTTGGGAATCGACTAGTCCATCATGGCCTTAATCTTGTTAGGGTATACCTTGACACCTTCATGAGATACAATATGACCCAAATACTCTACCTCCTTCACTCCAAATAAACATTTGGATGGTTTGGCATATAGTTGTTGCTCCTTT
>ML804417.1:70981-111645 GCA_009831015.1 Picea engelmannii
ATGATTCCAAATGAAAATGTCTCCTTGGTATATATAGGAGACTAGGAGGTATAATTACAACTAATGGAATAAAGTTGACATAAATAAAATAACATTACTAATGTAATATGCCCCAATTAAGGGGTAATGAGCCAATATTAGGGTTTAACAACTTTATCTAGAATGGTTTCCATGGATGAAAGGTCAAATATCATGCTAAAAAAATTAAAACACACTCCACTTTTTAAAAAGGCGGTTAATTTGAAAATATGAAAATCAAGTTTATTAAATGAATTTTATTAAAGACGAAATGGGCCCCAATTCAAATCATACATTTTAATGACATAAATTCATTAATGAGAGTTCAATAAAACATTAAATAAAGTGGTTAATCCAAGAAGGAAGCGTGAGGAAACTACTTTAAGAAGTTTTCCCTAACTAATTTAGGAAGTTTTGAGAGACATATTTATAAAAGAAAGAGAAGGCATCATCAAGGAGTTGGTATTCAAAGGTTTCCACAATGGTTAAGAGTCTGCATAAAGAAAATATCTATATTTCCAAGGTTCTCTCAATTGTTTTTCTTAAAATGTTCTCTCCTTATATTCTTCTTCTTTGTTTCCTTATGTTCGAAAACACATGTATTCCAACAGAGGATGAACACCTTCAGTAACCACTCACACAACCAGATCAAATATCAACACATCGATGTTTTTACGTGGTAAAACTCCTATAGGGAAACATCCACGACCCTAGCCAACATGACCACTTGGAGCAGTTTATTAATGCAAATGAAAAAAATTACAAAGAGACTTTACATGAGATTTTATCACAATCGATCATCGACAAATGAACCTCCATGCTCTTTAAATAGAGATCATGGACCAATTAGTTGTTAATCCATGGATCAATGGTCATTAAGATCGAGGAGAATATGAACTGTCAGATCACTCTATGTAGGGAACATATCGTGACCATTGCATTTCCTAACTACAAATGCATACTAAATAAACACACTAAGAAACACAATTTTACCAAATGACACATTAGACCAAGTAGATATTAACTAACTCCTAAGTGTCTAAATATCCTAAAATCCCCCCTCAAGAACAACTTGGGATAGGATATAAGGATTTAAAATAGTGACACAATAGGAGAAGGAAGGAGGAATTAGAGCCTATCCCCCGTTAATGACAACTTCCTAAACTCATACATAGATCGAAGTTTGGAAAACTTTGCTTCTATAAGAGACTTTGTGAAAATGTCTGCAACTTGATCTTTTGTAGGGAAAAAGAGAAATTCAATAACTTGGTCATGAATGAGATTTCTGATGAAGTGCATGTGTTTCTCGATGTGCTTGTTTCACTGATGTTGAATTGGGTATTTGGCGAGCTTGATGGCACTCTAATTGTCACACCAAAGGTTGGTCTTATGTTGTTGTTGGAATCCAAACTCTGAAAGGATCTGTCAAAGCCACAAGGATTCTTGAATTTCATTTACCTTTGCTCGGTACTCTGCTTCTGTTGAAGAAAGTGCAATAACATGTTGTTTCTTATAGGCCCAAGTGACAGGTCCTGAACCAAGGCTGAAAACATAACCTACAGTAGACTTCCGATCATCAGGGTCGCCGGACCAATATGAATCAATGAAACCAACCAATAAAGGAGTCCCCCCTGAACTGTAATGTATCCTGAACTGAAATGTAACAGAAACATATTGAAGTATTCTTTTAGCTTCTTTCCAATGGATTTCATGGGCTATTTTCATATACCAGGAAACAATACCAACAACAAAGAAAAGATCGGGACAGGTATGAATCAAGTATAAGAGACTACCAACTAACTGACGGTACAGGGTGGCATCAACTTCGGGAGAAGTATAGGTGGAATTAAGCTTGACTCCAGAATGGAAGGGAGAAGGGGTTGGTTTACAATCATCCATGTGAAAGTGACGAAGAAGGTCACAAGCATACTTATGCTGAGAAAGAAACATTCCTTCATTGGTTTGCAAAACTTGGAGGCCAAGGAAAGAGTGCAAAAAACTAAAGTCAGTCATTTCAAATTTCTTCTTAAGGTTGGTTATCATATGGTTTAAAAGTTTTGAGTCACTACTAGTAAGGATAAGGTCATCAACATAAAGGACAAGGATTATGATATGGATTCCTACTTTCTTGATAGAGACCTTAGGATCATAATGGAATCTAGAGAGTATGGTGTCAATAAGAAAGTTTTCCATTTAGGCATACCAAGCTCGGGGAGCTTGCTTAAGACCATAAAGAGATTTATTAAGGTGAAAAACAAGGCTAGAGTCATTCTGGACATAACCACGAAGTTGTTCCATGTAGATTTATACTTTCAAATCTCTGTGCAAGAAGGAAGATCTAACATCCATTGGATGGACCTCGCATTTATGTGAGGCAACAAGGGAAAGAACAAGGTAGATGGAATTCATTTTGGCTAAAGGTGCAAAGGTTTCATTATAGTCAATTCCTTCAACTTGGGAAAATCCTTTGGCAACTAACCGAGCTTTGTGTCTTTCAACACTTCCATATGATGCATACTTAGTTCTGTAGACCCATTTACATCTGACAAGTTTTCTTCCTTTTGGAACAGGTACAAGATCCCAAGTATCGTTGGTCATTAAAGAACAATACTCTTCATTCATTGTTGTATCCCAATATGGATGACCTAAAACTTCTGCAAATGTATTTGTATCATGACTCTTTGAAAATTGACCCAAAAGAGAAGAGGCTTGTTGGAACTATGAACGTGTATGACGTGATCTAAAGAATCACCGACAAGATCACCAGTTGCTTCTCGTGTTGAATGGAGCCATCTAGGAAGCGATGGAGCTGGGGATGGTTCAAGTTCAAAGGACTCATGTGGAGGAAGGTGAGCAGGAGGAAGTGGATTTTCATCCTCATTGTCATCATCTGAAGAAGAAACCAGGATAGTATCATAAGAAGGCACAAACGTCGAAGATGGCTCGTAGACCGAAGAAGGCACAATCGTCGAATTAGGCTCTCAGGCCAAGATATTTTCATCAAATTTAACATCTCTTCTAATAATAATTTCATTACAGTTTGGTTGAAGAAGTCTATAAACTTTGACATCTTCAGAATAACTAACAAATATACACTTCTCACTTTTAGGCTGCAATGGTGTCCTTTTCTCATTAGGAATGTGAGCCCATGCTATACTTCCAAATACACAAAAGTGACTTACATATTGTTTAATTTTAGTCCAAGATTCTTCCAGTTTTATATTTTTAGGAGCCTTTGTGGGAGTGCAATTTACTATGTAATTTGCACAGTTGATTGCTTCTGCCCAATACTCTAGACTTAATCCATTAGATTGGATCGTATAGTTAGCCATTTATTTTAATCTGCGGTTCTTTCTCTCAACAACACCATTTTGTTGTGGTGTATATGGAAAAGTGTGTTGCATTTGGATTCCCTGTGTAGTGAAGTAACTTATAAAATTATTGTTTACATATTTGTCTCCATTATCTGTTCTTAACTTTTGAATTTGATGTCCAGATTGCTTGTCTACAAGGGCCTTGTAGGCCAAAAACTTGTCAAAAAATTCACTCTTAAGTTTTAAGAATTAAACCCAAGTATGTCTGGAACAGTCATCAATGAAAGTTAAGAAATACTTGCACCCAAAAAAATAAGGAGAAGAAAGTGGAACACACAAATCACTGTGAACAAGATGCAAAGGGCGCGAGGCATGTTTGTCAAAATTGTCCCTATGATGTTTGCCAAGAACAAAATGAGCACAAACACCATCTCTGCATGAAACAAGAGGAAGACTAGTCACCATCTGTTGATTACATAGTTGTTGCAATGAGTGATAGTTTAGATGACCAAACCGCTCATGCCAAAGTTTGCTCAAGTCATCGCTATGAGCAACAAAAACTGATGAAAAAAATTATGACCCAAAGTTGTCAAATTTGTACAATATGGTAATATCATCATCAATTCCAGTTGCAAGAACATGCTTAGGATATTTTAGATCCTTGATTACAACTTGGTGAGGTGAAAACTCTACAGTTTTACCTTCACCTGAATGAGTGATATGATATATTGATAGAAGGTTACAAGAAATACTTGGAACACATAATACATCATTGAAATGACCGTTTTCTACTTGAACTATTCCAGATCATTCAACACTAAGATATCTATCACCACCAACAAACATTTTCTTGGTGTTACATTCATTTAGAGAAACAAATATGTATCTATCCTTATCCATATGATAATATGCTCCAGAATTAATAAGCCACTCATTAGAAGAAGAAGTAGAAGTTGTATTGAAGGAGAAACCAGAAGCAGAAAGTGCATGTCCATGAGAAGAAGAAGAAGTAGTATAATCAATATTGATGTTGTGCTTCTTCATCGCTTCTTCTAAAGATGCCATCTTCTTGAAACATTTGGACTCATCATGACCATATTTATCACAAAAGTTGCAATTTTTGTCAGTCTTCTTACTTTTGTATTTTTCTCCTTTGTCACCATTAGGAGCGGAAGCTGTCTGAGTGGGTTTTGGACCCTTATATTGTTTTTTTTTGTGGTGAGGATGTTGCTTCTTGGGATTCTTGGGTTCATCTTTCTGATGGATGAATAAGGATTTGTTGGAGTTAATTGCACTGTTGATCACTCCGAGTTGTACAAGATTATCTTGTAAATGTGTTGAACCTACAAAGAATAGATCTAGCTAAACAATAATACACACATTTGCAGAGAGAATTGGAGAAAGAAGAAGAAGGAGAGAAAGAATGAAAGAATTATCATTAACTGTTATGAAAAATGAATAGTTTACACATGATATACTTTGTATAACTCAATGAGTTCAACTTGAGGATAACCAATGCGCCATAGTGGTCGTATAGAGTGATATGGACACACACCATCAATTACAGGAGTGAACTTCCACCTATCCTAGTCTCTCAGGCAGTTACAGGAGTGAACCGCCACCTAGTTGAGTTAACTAGTCAACTATTCTTTAGTTAAGTGACTGAACAAAGAGTAGTTAGGAGTTAACTCGGGGAATCAAGGCTAATGTGCCAGTTTGTTGATGATCCCAAGGCAAGGTCGAATTAGCATGGTGATGATCCCAATGTTGCATGGTGATGATCCCAATGCAACATCTAAACTCAACTCAACTAGTCAAACTAAAGTGTCGATTGAAAGAGAATATTCTCCAGGTGGAATATTCTCTCCTAAAATATAGGAGACTGGATAATGACTAATTATGACTAATAAACAAGGAAAAAACTTAGAAAAAAGAAATCCTAGGTGTGTGTGAAGTAACTCCAACACCCCCCCTGAACATCACTATGGTGAAAATAAATATTGGGTCCCAACAACGAGGCCATGTTAAGTACCCAAGTACAAAATATACACTGAAAATGAAGAGAGGAAAGAAAGAAAAACTATAATGTATGTAAAAATAAGAACTATAGTTGCTAGGAAACTATGTCCTTCACTCCAAGACGACTTCACAGAGAATGGAACTTTTGCTCAGTGAAGGTCTTGGTGAAGATTTTTGTCGTCTGTTTTGCTGAAGGACAGAACTGTAAGTCGATGATCCCCTCATGTACTAAGTCCCGAATGTATTGCATGTGGATCTCGATGTGCTTCGTCCACTACCTCTGAACTAGATCTCTGAAGAAATTCAGAGTGCTCTGGTTGTCACACTAGATGACGATCAACCAATGAAACTGAATGCCCAACTCAGTGAGGAAATGTTGTATCCACATAGCCTGAATGGTTATGTTAACTACCCCTCTATACTCTACCTTGGATGAATATAGAGAAATGGTAGCTTGCTTCTTTCTCAACCAACAGATAGGCCTGGAACCAAGACTAAGTGAGTAACCAGATGTGGACTTGCGATCAATGCTATTTGCAGCCCAGTCAGAATCAATAAACCCGATGAGATCTAATGTAGATTCTACTACATAATGAATACCAAAGGTGATGGTGCCCTGTACATATCGAAGGATATGCTTTACATCTTTCCAATGTAGCTCATTTGGCTCCTGCATGAACCTGGAAACTGCGCCAAATGCTTATGAGAGGTCTGGTCTGGAGTGTGTGAGATACAACAAGCTCCCCACTAGATGTCTCTACAGTGTGTTGTTAACCAGTGGAGTCTCCCTGCCATCCTCAAGTTTAACTCCTGATAAGAAAGGATTCGGAGAAAACTTGTTGTCTGTCATGTGAAATCTCTCAAGGAGATCTCGTGCATACTTGGCTTGAGACAGTTTGATGCCTAATGCATCCTGACTGATATCGAGTCCAAGGAACAAGTGTAGAGGACCCATTCCCATCATAAAAAACCTGTCATGTAGAATCCTCTTGACTGCAGCAGTCAGTGAAGTCGAGCACCTGGTGATCAACAAATCATCGACATACAGAACTAAAAGTAGAAGTGAATCAGCTGTCCTAAGCATGTAGACATTTGGGTCTGATTTACAACGTACAAATTTCTTTGACAACAGGTAGGAATCCATCTTGGCATACCATTCCCTCAGAGCCTTCTTGAGGCCATAATGTGACTTCTTCAGTCGACATACCAAATATGAGTCATACATAAATCCCTGGGGCTGCTCCATGTAGATCTCCTCAGAGAGATCACCGTGAAGAAATGCATTATTCACATCCATCTAATGGAATTCCCATCCCTTGGTTGCCACAATGGCAAGTGCCAATCATATGCAATTCATCTTAGCTACTGGATTGAAGGCCTCATCATAGTCAATACCATGAACCTGCTAAAATCCTTTGGCGACAAGCTTGGCTTTGTATCTACTGATTTGTCCATCTGTTGTGCTCTTCGTCCTATAGACCCATCTACATGTGAAAAGTTTCCTCCCAGAAGGAAGGGGAACCATATCCCAAGTCTGGTTCTCAAGGAAGGAGTTTACTCCTCCTTCATGGCAGATTCCCAAAAGTGATTTCTAGCAGCCTTGCCATAATAATGTGGATCTGAATACTAAACCAAGAAAAGATGCCTCAAAGGCAATGGTTTGGTGGAAGTGAGTGCAACAAGAGGCTCCTTGAAATCATATTGAGTCCTCCTGGTATCGGTTGGATCATCGACGAGATCCCCTGCATCCTGAAAAGTAGTATGTGCCCACTTGGGCCTTTACTCTAGCTCTGCAACTGCATCTAGATTATCTGAATATGCATCTGATTGTACTGACTCTGAATCTGAATCTGAATCATCTGAGTCCTATGAATCAGAACTCTTGTCTGAAGAAGATTCAACATGTGCATGCTCATCATCTTGGACAGGTGGAAGAGTGAAGGTGTTTTCATGTGGCTGTTGAGGTACATGCGAGACACTTTCCTCAAATTGGACACTACAATCAATGATGAGCCGGTCCAAGGAAAGATCAATAAGACAATATCCCTTCACACCATCAGGGTATCCAACAAAAATTCACTCAGTGCTCTGTGGATCAAGTGCCTTCCTCTTTTCAGAGGGAATCAGGGCCCATGCATGAGAACCAAAAATGAGAAAGTGGGTCACTTCCGTTTTAAGGCCGCTCCAAGCCTTGTAGGGGGTCTTATCCTTGACAGATCTATGGGGAGATCTGTTTTGGATGTATGTTGCATAGTTAAGTTCTTTAGCCCATAGTCTCTATGGTAGTGACTTTGCATGCAACATGCAATATGCCATCTCCTTTAGAGATCATTTTTTTCGCTCAACAACTCCATTTTGTTGCAGAGTATAGGGAACTGTATGCTGCAACTAAATCCCTGCCTCATGGAAAAGATTGTGGATCTCATGATTCACATACTCTCCCCCGTTATCAGTTCAAAGGACTTTGATCTTATTTCAAGAATGTGTCTCAACCAAGGCTTTGAAATCCTTGAGGTGTTGAAAGACCTCGGATTTTTGCCTGAGAAAGTAGATCGAAGTAAAATGTGAGAAATCATCAACAAAAATGAGAAAAAACCTTGCTTTGTTGATGGATGGATGCGGAAAAGGACCCATAAGGTCACTATGGATCATATCTAAAGGTGTGAAAGCTCGCTGAGACTTTCCTTTGTCGAATTTCTCTTGAGGGTGTTTCCCGAGAACACATCCCTCACATACTCCCTTGGAGAAATGGATGTCTGGTATACCATCAACTAATCTATGCTTGCTAAGTTGTTGCATGTATCTAAAATTCAAATTTCCAAACCTTTTATGCCATATCCTACTACTTTCATCAGCATGAGTAAGCAATAAAGTGGAATCAAGTTCAATGAATTCAGAAAATGTATACAATCTAGACTGATGATTTACCTCATCAATAGCAACCCTGGAGTTGTTTTGCATGTCGTAGATGTCCACGACATTTGATGTGAATACACATTTCTTTCTGGTGCTAGAATTTTTCATCTTATATATGGAGAGAAGGTTGAAAGAAATTTTGGGAACATGCAACACATTCTCGAAGCTTCCATTGGTGAGTTCAATCCTTCCTTTGTTGGTGACTTCAACAGAAGAGTTGTCCCCCATCAAAATAGGAGGACCTTTTCATGCATCCAATGAAGAATAGACTACTTTTTAGGAAACCATGTGATGTGATGCTCCTGAACCTATGATCCAAGCATCGGGAGATGAGTTGATGGCAATCAAGGCATGGCTAGAATTGCCTTTCTTGGAATTCGAATCTTCTGGATTCTTCTTCTTTGCACCCTCGGGGATGCGATCTCCAAGGTTGTTTTGTTGAAGTATTTGAGACATCAGATCTATATTTTTTTTCATGCATGCAGATTCTGAATGGAATCCTTTGTGATAGTATGTGCATTTCTCCCCTTTTCTTCCCTTTTTCCCTTTGGATTTGGAGGCATCAGTGAAGGGTTTTGTGTACCCTTCCTTCTTTAGATGTGCATGAGATTTCTATTTATCTTTATCTTTAGATTTCTGATATTTGTGGCTTCCATCATGCACAGTGAGTGCAAGCGCCCTTGGGCCTTTGATTGCGCCCATGTTGATGAGCTTGGTTTTCTCTTGTGTCGAGGATTCAATAAAGTCCTCAAGAGAAGGCATCTTCCAGGTGGCTCCAGAGGTGAATCTGACAGTATGGAATGTATATACGAATACAGAAAATTTAGGACCAAGCTTGGAGAGAATGGTGAGAACCATTTCTTTCTCTTCCTTGGATTTATCAACCCCGCAAGCTTTGAGTTGCGACAATAAATCCTTGAATTTTGTAAAGAAATCTTGGATATTCTCGAAGATTTTCGGATCCAATGTGAGAAACTCCACCTCCAGCATGTGTCCCCTCATCTCATCCTATTTTCCAAAGATCCATTCCAATATGGTCCAGGCTTCATTGGGAGTCTTACAGGAAGATATATGAAAAAGGAGATCGAGAGAAATAAGACTGCAAATTGTTCTGAGTGCCTCATCCATGCGATTTAAGTACTTGGATTTTTCTATGGCTGATTTTGGATATGTATTTGTATTCATGGTTAACTTGTACAACCCTTTGGATCGGAGATGTATGGATATTTTCTCCTTCCATGCAAAATAGTTGTAAGGTGTAAGAATGAATTCTTTTTGGAATTCCATCTTTCCGTTGTCTTCAATCTTTTGTACCTGCAAAAAAATTTGGTGTATCTTTTTCTTAACAGTCTGTCAGCTCTGATACCATGTAAATGTGTTGAAACTGCATAGAATATATATAGCTAAACAATAATACACACATTTGCAGAGAGAATTGGAGAAAGAAGAAGAAGGAGAGAAAGAATGAAAGAATTATCATTAACCGTTATGAAAAATGAATAGTTTACACATGATATACTCTGTATAACTCAATGAGTTTGACTTGAGGATAACCAATGTTCTATAGTGGTGGTATAGAGTGATATGGACACACATCAACAGTTACAGGAGTGAACTACCACCTATTCTAGTCTCTCAGGCAGTTACGAGAGTGAACTGCCACCTAGTTGAGTTAACTAGTCAACTAGTCTTCAGTTAACTAACTGAACAAAGAGTAGTGAGGAGTTAAATAAGGGAATCAAGGCTAATGCATCAGTTTGGTGATGATCCCAAGGCAAGGTCGAATTAGGATGGTGATGATCCCAATGCAACATCTAACTCAACTCAACTAGTCAAACTGAAGTGTCAACTGAAAGAGAATATTCTCTGGGTGGAGTATTCTCTCCTAAAATATAGGAGACTGGATAATGACTAATTATGAATAATAAACAAGGAAAAACCTTAGGTAAAATAAATCCTAGGTGTGTGTGAAGTAAGTCCAACATATCTTGCTCTCTAATCAAAGCATCACAAAAGTTCTCAAGACTAGGTTTTTTCTAAGTTGTCCCTAGAGCCTCTTGTATGGCATAAAATGTAGATACAAACACATAATATGCACTACCTAGATTAGAAAAAATAAGATAGATGCAATGATATTATTCTATCTTTATCTTACATTCTTCACATAAAGTTTTGAGTGTCTTAAACTTAGATAGATAGTCTTCAATGCAAGAAAAATAATTTGGACTTAAAGTCAGTAATTCATTTTCTCATTGTTGTGCTCAAATAATATTGTGATTACCAAACACAGATTCAATATTTTCCCAAGATTCTTTGGGTTTATTAATTGATTGAAGGTGGAACATTAAATCAAGAGAGATGGAAATTCTAATAAATCCATGTGCTTCATCATTCCTATTATCCCATTTGACTTTCTTATCAGCATTAGTGGGTGTTTTTTCCTTTCCCAAGGTAATCTGGTACAAGCTTTTACTCCTTAATAAATCCTCCATATGAGATTTTCATTGGAAGTAGTTGGTGTTGGTAAGCAAGAGATTACTTGTATAATCCATATTAAATATGTAGATAATATGGATTTAAGAAATGAAACTGATGATCTGGATGGAATATCTCGAAAAATTAGGTGGTCTTAAAAAAAAGGCACTGAAAACGGACTTCAGATGTGAGACTTATGCCCTATTAAAAAAAGGCATAAACGATAACCAAAGGACCATGTGGTGGTGTAAGTTGCGTTATGAAGTGACCCACTTTTATAAAGAGAAGCGGGGATCACTTTTACAATGAAGTTACTTTATAAAAGAAAAATTGTATGTAAAATAAATAACTCTAAAATAAAATATTAAAGCTACTTATAGTGATTCACTTTTATACTTGAACTGAAATACAATTTAGAATTTGAGCATGAACTTTTTCAAAAAATGTAACAAAAAGATAAACTTGATCTCAAGACCTCTTACTTAATAAGGCAACTTTTAACCAAATGGTCTAGAAAAATATATTATATTGTTTAGAAAGAGGATTGTTGGTGTTGGTGTTGTTCTTGACGGCCTTGGAAAGCGTGCTAAACAAAACTCTTTTCACACAAGAAAAAAAATTCACTTCTCGATGACAACACGGGTTATATCTCGGTTAGCATACCTGGAAGATGCACATTTTTCTATCCGTTTCTGATTTTTTGAAATCGCACAGGGAATGGGGAAAAGAGCATAGACAGATCTAAAAGAGTAGAAACCCAGAAATAAGTAATATAAACCGAAATAAAACCAAAATAACACTTAAAAAAAAAATGTGTATTCAGGCTTTATACCTTCGGATCTGATTGAAATGGACGTATCTTGGAAAAAAAGAAACATTTTCGAGTGAAACTAAAAGTGTTCATGTCTGAAACGAGCAATCCAGATGCATTGGAACAATCCTCTCATCATATAAACGTGCGAAAATGACATAAAATGGAGATGAGACAACTCAGCTTCACGATCTCAATCTACAACAAGAGCAGGTCTTCAAACAGGATCTGATACCATGTTCAACAACACAGGTATTCCAACAGAGGATGAACACCTTCAATAACCAATCACACAACCATATCAAAGATCAAAACACCAATGTTTTGATGTGGTAAAACCCCTATGTGGAAACATCCACGACCCCAACCAACGCGACCACTTGGAGCAGTTTATTAATGCAAAAGAAAAGATTACAGAGAGATTTTACAAGCGAGTTTATAACAATCGATCATTGACAAATGACCATCCATTCTCTTTAAATAGGGATCATGGATCAATCATTTTTTAAGTCATGGATCAATGGTCGTTAAGATTGAGGAGAATATGAACCCTCAGATCACTCTATGTCGAGAACATATTGTGACCGTCGAATTTCCTAACTACAAATGCATACTAATGTATACTAAAGAAACACACTAAGAAACAAACTTAGACACATTAGACCAAGTATATATTAACTAACTCCTAAGTGTCTAAATATCCTAACACCTTCCATCAAATCTTTCATGTATTATCTGACAAACATGAAGATTTGGGTCTGAGCAGTTCTTCCTTTAATTTCTTCAATCATCTTGTAATATTTCAGGTCCATAGGAGCAAGATCCCTCCTTGCAAAAATTAAATTTCTATTTCATTCAATTAGTTAATTGTCATTGAGATTTTGTAGAGGTTGTTTTAGCCTTCTTGTTTCTAACATTATTAAACTTATCATATCTCAGACATTGTTATAAATTTCTTCTGTAAAGAACTATTTCGAGACACTACATTAGTGATTTCTCACAATTTGATTGAAAGAATATGATTTCAAGTGTAATGTAAATAAAAATCTCTTTTGAATTCCAAAGAAATACTGATTTAAAGTTCTTTGAATATGTACCCATTTTTTTTTAATCTTCCAAAAGGCATAGTAGATTCCAGGTTCATTTTATTTTACACGAAAGATAGAATGTATGTTGAAAGGAGACTCCAAAACCTTGTGGACATAACTCTTTGCTGACACGTGTTATCATTTTTTTCTTCAAATGATATGATGAATATTTGTATAATTGTACATGAGGGTTGTACATTTGTATATACAAGCTTTGTTGAGAGATATTTCATTTATTGCAATCATATAAATAAATCTTTCAACATTTTAGCCAAAGATGAGTACCACCTTTATAAAAGTGTAGGGGGATTCATATCCTCTTGAGGTTGTTGTTTGGACCTTGACATATCTAAAAATAAACAATGGAACATCTTTTAAAACCTTTGCTAAAACCTCTGCAGTCAATATAGGAGGTTGTAGTGGAGTTTTTTTGAATTTTTTTTCCAAATTTTGTAACACTAAAAACCTTAGCAAAAACTTGCACTGGAAGGTTTTCTCCTTGTATTTCACATAGATTCATTTAAATATCTGATTTATCAAATACATAGAAAGTTCAAATCTATTGAGATAAGAAAAATTCAAATATATGAAGGAAAATGATCCAGATGGATATTGGTGGTCACCCACCTATTGCAAATGGCTCCTCTTGATAGTTTTTAGTTCAACATGTTTCTTTGTAATCATGAAATTTATTTGTAATTGTGGGTTCTTCACTTATGGGGATATCTGGAATCCCTACACAGCATCTAGGTGGATATTGGTGGCTGCCCACCCATTCCAACTGGCTTATTTTGGAAGTTTTCATGTCAATACATCTTTTTTGTACTTCCAAGGTCATTTTGGGGCCCTAAACAGTGTTTTTTTTTTATTACTAGAGTCAAACTATAGATAGAGTCAAAGATTTATGGCATGATGTGTATTTCTCGAAAATTCCTTTCCAACGGGCTATTACAAGGCTAAAACAAAGGTCGTATGCAAAAGTTACGACCCCAGGATGTTGAGGTACCAACTTACCCATCGAGGCCCACATAACTTTTGGAGTTTCATCTCCTAGGGTTAGGTTTCTGGATGTCTATGGTTTCGGAATTCATGAGTAATGTTAAAAAGGCCTTTGGAGCCTCATTGTAATCATTCTTCTCAGACAAATGCATGTAGCAACCACATCTCTTCTTAGAGATAGCTACCACCATTCGAGAAAGTTGTTTCCAGTTTTGCAGTTTTATAGTTTTAGCTTATTTTATTTATTAAATAAAAATTATTGTTCACTAGATATCTGTTTTTGTTCTTAGTATCTTTGTTTTATTGTATTCAGCTTGTTATTTATTTTTTTATTCTCATAAATTTGGATCATTGGTATCATATCATTCTACTCTTCATTTATTTTTCTTTGTGCATGTCCCCGACAAGATATGGGTACAGGAAGTTGGGACTTGAACTAGTCAAGCCTTTTCAATATTGGACGCATAGATCACAACAAAAATTCATGGGGGGTGAGAAGAAATATGATGGAGCAGGAGATCCTTTTAAACTATTTCTTGAGGAATCCCTTGTGCAACAAAGGAACGAAATGATGGAAAAATTTCCACAGATCCTTTGGCGGCTTCCCACGGGAGACACATATTCATCAAGCGACCATGAAAACCCCTTCAAGGTACAAGTAAATTTTGATATTCCATTATTTGAAGGACTGATAGATGTTGGTGTTGTAAATAAATGGTTGAATCTTCTCGAAGGGTATTATTCGGTCAACAATGTTTTCGATAGGGAAAATATTAATTTTGCACTCCTCAAGGTTGTCCCCCATGTTAAGGACTAGTGGGATACTTACTTTGAGAAAAGAGACATAAAGGAATCTACAATATTTGTGGTCTTCCCCACATGGGATTCTTTTAGGGATTCCATTAAAGAATAATACTACCTTGTTGGAATCTACGAGGACTAGTACACAAGATGGACCACACTGCGTCACGAAAGGGACCAGATAGTACCATATTTCACCAATATTTTCCATACCTTCTACACCAAATTGGGTGTCAAAGACTATGAATGGCATATGGTGCTAAAATATTGTTTCCTTCTGCATAGATACATCCAAATAAAAATGGAGTTTCTGGACATCTCATCATTGGGTGCGGCTTATAGATATGTTGTCAAGATCGAGCAGAAATTTAAGCAGAAGAGGCAAGAGTTTGGATCTCCAAACTCCTCACAGCCAAAGAAAGGAAAATACGACCCTAACCCACAAAACAAGGGACAGAGAAAATAGGGCCACTCTCAGGACAACCAGTCCAAGCCGCAACCCAAGAAGGGTAATGAGAAGTCGAAGAAGGACATAGGAAAGTGGTGTGAATAACACAAAATCCCTTGGCACAATACTGAAGAATGTCGGTCCAAGAAGTCGCTAGTGGTCGTGCTGAAAACTTCCAAGTCAGAGGAAAATCCTGAATCTGAATCAAATCCAGAAGGAGGGAAGAGGATTATGGATGTTGAACCCAGTTCCACTGTCTCCACCACCAAATTCCATCCAAGAAAACCAAAAGAACCAGAGGAAGGGGAACACCTCCTTCACCCACAAATGTGGGTAAAGGGGGCTCCGCTTCATTTCATTGTCGATAGCGACAGTCGGAAGAACTTGATCTTAGCAGAAGTCATCAAGCGGCTGGAATTGTCGATGACACCACACCTGCAACCCTACACCATCGGTTGGCATCGCCAAGGAAGAAATCTTTGCATCATCCAACATTTTTGTCTGCCTTACGACATCAAGCCCTTCAAGGATGAGGTATTGTGTGATATTTATCCCCTTGAAGTTTGTGATGTTATTTTAGGACAATCATATTTGTGGAAGAGACATGTTCTGTGTGAGTCTAGACCCTACAATGTTATTATTACTTTGGGTGGACAATTGTATAGGATACCAGAGGTAATGTCGCCTACTGCTATTTCTTTAATCTCTGCTAAGGAATGCAATAAGGTCATTTTATAGACCGAGAAGTTCATCTTCATTGTGATCCATGCAGACAGTATGAAGAAGGTCTCTGCCACATACATGAACTCTACACAAAGCCTCTCTTTACAGCAGAAGCAAGTGGATGATATCATGGAAGAGTATAGAGACATATTCTCGTCACCCACCGGGGTACTGACACACTGCCAAGTCAAGCATTCAATTGATCTAACCCCCAATGCACCTCTACCTAATGGACCAGTCTATCATTGTTCGTTGATGGAAAATGATGAAATCGAGCATTAGATCCAAGAGATGCTTCAAAAGGGTCACATCAGACCCAATGCCTCCCCTTGCAGAAGCTTGATTGTATTGGTGCAAAAGAAAGATGGGACCTGGCAGATCTGCATTGATTACAGAGAATTAAACAAAATCACAGTCAAGAACCGGTACTCAATTCCATAATTGATGAACTTCTTGACCAACTCAAGGGGGGGAATTTCTTTAGCAAGATTGACCTAAAGTATGGCTACCGCCAGGTTCCCATCTAATCGACTGATGTATGGAAGACAACTTTCAAATCTAAAGAATCTCTCTTCGAATGGTTGGTCATGCCCTTTCGATTAACAAATGCACCAAAAAATTTCATGAGGTTGATGGATGATGTATTGAGACCCTTCACCAACTCTTTTGTGGTGGTATATCTGGATGACATTATCATCATCAACAGAACTTGGGAGGAGCACATGTAGCATATTCAATAGGTTTTGAGCACTCTGTGGTAGCACAAACTATATGTCAACTTGAAAAAATTATCCTTTGGCATGAACATGGTGCAATACTTGGGCTACATTGTTGATGAACATGGGTTACATGTGGATCCAGCTAAGATCCAAGTCATCTGTGACTGGCCGGCCCCGTCCACACTAACCGAGCTTCAGAGCTTATTGGGACTTGCCAACTTCTACCAACAGTTCGTGTTGGGATTCTCCCATATTGCATGGGACCTCAACCAAGTGACCAAGGTAGGTAGCAAGGAAAAGATCACATGGGGGAAGGAAAAACAATGAACATTTGATTATCTGAAGCATACCTTGTGCTAAACTCCAGTACGCTCCTTACCCAATATGCAACAATCGTTCAATATTGAGACTGATGCATCCAAATATGTTGTAGGCACAGTTCTCACTCAACATCGTCATCTGGTAGCATACCATAGTGAGACACTCTCATATACTATCTGGAAATACCCCACCTATGATAAGGAAATGTATTCCATTGTGCAATCTTGTCGTCAATGGAAACATTACATTCTAGGAAATGAGACAATCATCCACACTAATCACAAGCCTTTGCATTTCATACAGACACAGGGGAAATCGCAGAATGACCACCATCAGAAGTGGTCCACCTATATGCAGCAGTTCCATCTCAACATCAAGTATAAGACAAGGAGAAAAAATCGTGTCGTTGACTTCCTTAGTCGACCTCCTGTGGCTTCACTCACCACCATTCTCCATTCTTGTAGGAATGAGGCATATGAGTGGCCCCAAATTTATCATCAATATACGACTTCACCACCACCTATCATCTCTTCGGTATAGGAGTGAATGTCATTGATTTTCACATTCAGGATGGACTATTATTCCATTTGGGCCACCTCTATGTTCCTGGAAGAGAAAGTGAAAATATGATTTGGGAGGCTCACTACAGTCGGATGGAAAGACATTTTGGCATGGAGAAAACTATGGTCATTCTACAAAAACATTTTTATTGGAAAAATCTTTGACACAACGTCAAAAAGTATATCAGATATTTCACTTCATGTGCCATTTCCAAGCCAGCCATCAAGAAGCAAGGTTTATACACCCCTCTTCCTATTCCCAAGAGGCCTTAGGAATCCATCTCAATGGATTACATGTTTTCCCTTCCGTCCACCAAGCAAGGCAATGATTGTGTATTTGTGGTGGTCGATCGATTTTCAAACATGGCCATTCTCATAGCCTGTAAGAAGAGCATCATAGTGGAAGATACTGCCAAACTCTTCTTCGAATGAGTGTGGTTCCATTTTGGGATACCACAGACCATAATCTTCGATTGGGACAATAGGTTCCTCAACACATTTTGGTCAAGTCTCTGGTCACTTTTGGACACCAAGCTCACTAAATCCACTTCCTTCCACCCTCAAACTGATGGCCAGACATAGATCGTCAATCAGATGATTGTGAAAATCCTACACATGTATAACTCTAAGAATCTGCATACATGGGATGAGAGTCTTCCCTATATTCAACATAGCTACAGCATGGCTCTCCATAGCTCCACTGACCATATCCCATTTCAGGTGGGGATGAGATTCCAACCCTTGGGTCCCATTGATGTTGCACTACCTCTTGCAACCACACAGACATAATCTTCCCATGTTCAGTCTGAGACTGACAAAGCCGCCAATTTCATTGAGAAGATTCAACACATCCACCAACAAGTCCATGAGATTTTGCAGAAATCCAATGCTAACTACAAGCAGTGCTATGATCAACACCGGGTACCACACAAGTTTTGTGTGGGAGACAAGGTCTAGTTACATTTACATAAATAATTCCTTACATGGCCCCATCAGAACCTCCTTCAACTTCTCTATGGGCCTTACACTATCACCAAGACTATGGGTGACAATTCTTTTGAGATCAACACTCCCCCCTTCCTTGGATTGCACCTGGTGTTTAATGTGGACCTCCTCTGGCCATATTTTCCACCATTTTTGGACACCTCAGAGATCGCAAAACAATTGACACCAATAGAGATAAAACCTAACTACATGGAATAGGAATCCACTGATAAAATAGTGGACACATAGGTCATGGGCACTCACTAGTAGAGGATCCAGCTTTATCGGGTTATCAAGGCATGGTATCTCTTGAACCAAGGAAAGTGGCTCACCCACGACAAAATTCAACAGAAATTTCCACACCTAATGGGGGCACTCAATGCAAAGGAGACCATTTCTTCTAAAGGGGAGAGGAATGATCCAGGTGGATATTGGTGGCCACCCACCTATTCCAACTGACTCCTCTTGACAATTTTTAGTTCAGCACGTTTCTCTGTTATGATGACATTTTTTTGTAATTGTGGGTTCTGCACTTCCGAGGCTATCTTGAATCCCTACACAACATCCAGGTGGATATTGGTGGCGACCCACCTATTCTAACTGGATTATTTTGGAAGTTTTCATGTCAGTGCATCTTTTTGAACTTCCAAGGACGTTTTGGGGCCCTAAACAATGTTTTTTTGGATTTCCACAATCAAACTATGGACAGAGTTAGAGTTTTACGGCATAATGTATATTTCTCGAAAAGACCTTTCCAATGGTCTATCACACACCTAAAAAGAAGGTCGTATGAAAAAGTTAATAGCCCGGGAAGTTGAGGTACCAAGTTACCTATCGGGGCCTACAGAGCCTCATTGTAATCATTTTGCTCAGATGGATGCACGTAGAAGCCACATCTCTTCTCATAGATAGCTACCACCATTCAAGCAAGTTGTTTTCAGTTATGTAGTTTTGCAGTTTCAACCTATTTTATTTATTCAATAGAAGTTATTTTTCACTAGATATCTATTTTTTTCTCAGTATCTTTGTGTTATTGTATTCAGTCTATTATTTATTCCGTTCCGCTCATAAATCTGGATCAGAAAAAAAAAAAACTTAACAAATTTTCATAGAACATAAAATGATATTACATAAATCTTAAAATGAAATACTCTAAAATCTTGTCACCATCATCATATTTTTTTTAATGATTTTCATAGAACACAAAATGATATTACATAAAAATTAAAACTAAAGGCTTTAAAATCTTGTTACCATCATCAGACTTTTTGAAAGTCAGGGAAGATTTGAAATTCTAGGCGTGGTTGGATGAATGCCATGCCACATGCCAATAGACAAATGGTTGGGATATAAATCTATAGGGGATCACAAATTGTCAGCAAGTGAGGATAGAACGGAACCTAGGGAGGTCGGTTCTCTAACCTCATGTTCCTAAATATTGCTCGGTAAACGAGACAAATTAGATTGAAGTTTTCACGATGGGAAGTTCGATCCACATTTGTGCTTATCAAGCATTACAAGATCAAGTGACCTTCTTTGTTACTCTCATCTATCCTTTAATTATATGCAATATATTTTAATGGTTCTAATGATTATTCAACTTCTACAACATATAGAACAAAAAAATGCATATAAAACATATTGGAAATTTGTGTTGAATGAAGCGACAAATCAAAGTTGTGTTACATCACTATGAATTGGAAAAATTGATAGATGCACTTGTTTCCTCCCTCAATAAATGTTCATGTTTGTTGTTAGAGTCTATTACATGATTGAAACTATTAATTCTCCATGATATTTTTTTGTGATAGTTATTAGTTATAACACAATCACAACTATTGAAAAACATGATGAAGGTTGAGAACAATATTGTGAAAGTCCCATTAGAAGAAGGTGTTGATTTCCCCTTTCATATACATATATATTACACCACATATCTTCACTTAATCACTGTGACACCTATGTCTCCCTGTTATATTGTTACATCTCTTAGGTTGTAAATTTCTTGCGTAGATATCTCTATTAGGAGGTAAATTTCTCCAAATAGTTGAATGAAAAAGAGACTCTAAAATATTTGGATTCGTTGTCAAACCTATCTTCAATGACACATGTCATGATGAAAAAACGTATCATAAGCCAAGTTATTGGCATTAACAAAGTTAATTGTGCACATATATCTATCTTTCTTTACTTGTTAGCTTATTATGTAGGAATTGTATAAGAATAATTATGCACAACAATTATGTAGGCATTGTATAAGAATTATGCACAACAATTTAGAAAACTAAAATGTAAATGATTGAGAAATAATTTATCTATGTCACATTTTCCATATCATCTAACAGATTACGTTATCATTCCATATTATTAGTCCCTTCCCTTCGGGCTGGTAGGGACTATAGTAATCGATTCTTCGTTTTTAACGGAAATCAACGTATTTTTATTGTTTTATGCTAAGCTTTGATAAATTATACGTTTCTTCTCATCCAATTTCATGTTTTTAACGTAACTTTTTAATTTGAAGCCTTATTTGGCCTCTTCCTGAGGCAGAGCCCCAACATTGCCCACTAACATCTTACTTTAAATTTTAGAAAAGCTCACATCTGAGTACTATTTCTTCTTGAATGAAGTAATGCTAGAACTGACTCTAGCATTACTTCACAAACATTAAATGTTTGTATAAAAAATTTCTTCAGCCCATAGCGCATTTGCTAATTGAAATTTGTTTAGACCCCTGTCATCTCACTACTACATGTTGTCATCTCAGTGCTACGTGTTTTTGTTTTGTAACATACTTATGAAATTGACTGGAAGACTGAACCAAGCGAAGGGAGCAAAATGAATCGGCGAACAACATGCCGATCAAGCGATGGAAGAGCGAACCTTTGGTCAGTCGTGTGCCTAGCTCTGCTATTTTTTATTCTACCTTTTATTATACAACTGGGAGGTGCTATTTTTTCTTCTACCTCTTATTATACAACTGGGAGGAGCTATTTTTTCTTCTACCTCTCATTATAAGACTGGGAGCACAAGCAGGGGTTTATGGTGGCACACCCTCCCCCGGACGAAATATCAATTCTAAGTAAGTTTATCCTATATTTGACTTCTTTATGGCTTTCAATGGCTTCAAAGGCCATTTATGATGATTCTATGGTCACTTCACACAACAACCTCCTCGCACTGGTATTTTGGTTATCATATGGGCATGAGCTTTCATGGGTTCAACATGGTCAAGTAGTATATATAGCGATCATAAATAGAACCTAGAGAATGGTTCTACTATGTCGTTGTTGGGCCTTCACATCATGCAAACAACTCGCAACTCTCTACAACTAATCTAACTTTTCCAGGTTCAGACATCGTGTCAATGATCATGAGTAAACAATGAAATCACCCTCTATTAATATAATATCTCATGTTGTTGCCAATCTCTTCATTTGTTGGGTGTCGGTGATTGGATTTGTTGTTGGGAACCATTACAACCTACAAGTGAACAAAATAATTTGGTGTTTCATGCCCAAAAATATTACTACAGGAAATGTTATTGTCTCATCGAAAATGTTATTGTCTTTTCTGTGCATGCCGGAAAAAATAATCTCTATCTAAATACTAGTATGGTTAATAGAAGTCCAAAGAACTACGTATCAATAAAAACTATAACATTTATTTTATGAAAATTTCAACCAGCTGTAACATTTCGTAGAAGTATTAAAGTTGGAAAATTGATTTTGAAGTTCAATACTGATTAAAATGTTATAATTTTGTATTAGGGAGAAACTTTTAAGAGCAAATTTTCTTTACAGGTGGAAGAAATCATGAATAGAGAAAAAATTGAAATAAAACAGTTAATCTCGTTGCTTAAGATGATCGAATCCCTTGTGAGATCACAGGAACGAGATATAATGAAAAAATCTGAGGATCACCATGACTTCGTTTTTCGAATGCAGAAGAGATTTGTATCAGAGACCACTAGTATTCATCACCATGTACAGAGCATGAAGCAGGAAAACTTTCAACTCTCACACGGCTTAAACCCTTCTGGACAAGGCTACAAGGCTCTCTTGTTTATGGCTAGGTAGATACCTTAGCCTGCCTAACGAGGTGAAAAATCTTAATAAACGTGCATCCTCCATTGTTGGATATTTGTCTGAGTTCCAAGCTTGCTAACCGGGAAGTTCACTCTGTAAACAAAAGCATCAAGGTGCGGAGACCACTGGCGGATATCCCCGAATATGAAGGTTTGAATCTTGTTCGGTCATAGCTCCTGGAGGTGCGATAAGGTCCGAGATTCAATCATCGCCAGAAGGTTAGCCGATAGCCAGCAAGGCAGGCATTATCCCTTATTTTGTCATAAAACTGCATTAGCTGGGCTTACCTGGGCATCAGTTTTCGACAGCTTCATGAAAACGAAGGCTTGGAATGCTACAATGCATAGCCGTTGTTCACCCAATTGTCACCCTGCCCATTGAACTTGAAACATTGCTATTACAAGTCTGCTATTACAATCCGTCCTTGCCTGTTGCCGAGTGTTTTCTTCAATAGATTACTGAACACATGTTGAAGATGGTGAACACAAGCCGTCTCTTCTTGCTTCCAAATGTTTCCTTCAATATATTACTGAACACATGTTGAATATAATGAACACGTAGGTAGGTGCATTGAAAATCAAAACATTTCACCCTACCAAAGCGCAAAGAGCACCCAGCGTGAATTTTATAATCATGATTTTATAATAAACGTGGTTTTTTAATAATCGTGATTTTATAATCATTATTTTTAGCTATTACAATTTGGATATTTATATCTAGCTATATTTGAAAACTGTTATTTAAAAAAAAAATTGTTTTATAATATTTCCTTGGAACCAATTAAAAAAATTAAATTTATAAACCAAACAACAAGTTTCTCTACCCTCTCCTTGTTCACAATAATGGTGTTTATCATTTAAAAGATTACTTTATCATACCATATTATTCACAATAGTCTTTTGTATCATTGTATATTTCTTTTGCAAAGCTAGTCCGTATTCTAAATTACTAGTTTGCAAAAGTTATGACCACCATAACCTTTAGGTGAATTGTGAAATAAAATATATAATATTTTATAAGTATTCATTCCCATATATCCTTACCTTTTATTGTAATTATGAATCCCATTTTCAAAAAAAATGAACAAACAAGTCTAAGGTGTTTAGTATTCGTTTAGATAATTGGGTGAGCATAGATCATGGAGCCAAAAACCAATATAATATCACATCCATTCATATTGGGGGTGTAAAAATTAATTAAATGGTTAGGTAATATATTGGCACATATTAAGGTGGGAAGGGGTTTTTTAAATTATAGATGAATATAGGTATTTGGTGGGAGGGGGTGCAATTTTTGGGCAGGAGGGGGGCGCATATGCATTGAATAAGGTAATAAAACCCTATCTTAGGTGATAGAATGAAGGAGAATTAGAAACTTGTTGGCGGGCGAAATTGATCGTCCATCAACTGGAAGAACGAGTCTGGTCTAGGGTTGTCTAAATAACCCAATCTGTTTGGTGTAACTCATTATGATGGGTTTAATGGCTCTATTAACCAATCTAAAAGTCCTAAAAGAAAGAAACAAAACAAATAAATAACTATCTAATTACTATGCACTATATATATATATATATATGTGTGTGTGTGTGTGTGTGTGTGTGTGTGTGTGTGTGTGTGTGTGTAATGTAACTGTTGTAGATATATTCAAGCAAAAGATATGCAAATCTTACTTGTGTACATGATTTACAAACTGCAAGTTTTAATTGAAACTTACGAAAATCAATGTGAAAAATGTTGCTTCTAGGAAGCAAATAAAGAAAGCACATAAAAATATTTTTTGTTTTTTCTTTATAAATCTAAACTAATATGGAAAAAATACAATGAAACATAAACGTGGGGATAGTCAAAAGTTGAACCATTACATTCTAGTTTCAATGATAAGTAAATGACAAAAAAATACAAAGGAGCTAACCTGTTAGTGAGTTAGTGAGGTGTATAAGAGCCTCTGCATGAGTGGAGAACGTCCAACTTCCATGTCCAAGAGAGAAATCTGCAAGGAACCTTGTGACTGTTCTAAATAAATTTTAGAACCTGTATTAGCAGCTTAGTTTTCAATGACAGAAGAGGAAACACAAACATAAACCTGTGATCTCATAATTGCACATGATTACAGTAAGATAAATCTGAAAGTAATCAACGCATTTCATCATCCGATTAAAACTCAAAGATAAATCCTATCGGTTTAACTAGAGATATGATCACAACATATATATTTTGACAAGAAAATTATAGATGGTATTTATAATATAATATCATGCACATCAAAGATCATTTAATCTAAAGATATCAGACCTATCCATGTAACAGGATTGACAAAAACATAAATGACAACATTATAACAAAAGGCTAAAGCCAAAATGCATAAATGTTGTTTCATTAAGTTCTGGAAACACTAGTCCATCTCTTGCTCTTAGCCAAGATGCCCTCTATTACAAAATACAGAGTATTTAACGAGTTCATTTAAGCTAAACATCTTATCTTCTAAGATAGGATCAGATCTCAAAAGGATCTAAAAGTTACAAAGATAGAGGGTCTAAAAATCGAGTCAATATCAAACTGTATCTTCAAAATTATACAAGTTTTGTTTTGATTTACAAAATAAGCCAAAAGAAGTAACTAATTAACTAACTCCAACAATGCTCCATCTTATGATATCACCACAAGATACATCCTATCCTGAAAGAAAACGAAATAAGCAAATTAGATGTTTATTTAACTAACATTTTCCAAATTTTATATGAGAATTGACTTGGCTACAGAATCTCTCGATTATGTAGCCCGTCTTATTATTGACAACGTAAATCTAAATCACTCTATATTAATTAGAAAAATAACAATAAAAACACAAATAAGATAAAAACCAATCTTACCATTCAACTGATAACCAAATTCGAATCACAAAATCTCAGAGTTGATCATAGCCTTGACACTATCATTGTTTTTTATTATGATATTGCCAGTCCTTTTCAAATGTTTTCCTTACCTTTGTGAATTGATCTTGAGCTCGTGTTTTTCAATTGTTAATGAGTGGTTTTGAGTCGTAAGAGCCTTGATCTTTTCTTGAAGGACGTGGATGTCTGTGTAATACAGACCTATCCAATGTAAACACACTTCACAATTTATAGTAGGGGAAAATGGTTGAGGAGACGCATGAATGTGTGTTAAAACACTACCACTATCCATTGTCGACCTTTGACCAAGTTTAATTCCTAGAAAATCTTTGTTGTGCTTCAGGCACGGTGGCAAGTTATTCACATAATCGAAAATTTCACTGAGTCCGGTTTCGAGTAATTCGAGTCTTCATCTGCCATGAATTTTTCATTCTCAGAATCAGAACTCTCATGGACCTCGATCGATTCGATCGAGATCACATGATCTTTTGATCTATTTCATAGGCTCCTTGAAATTATTCTCCTAGACCTCTTGTTACTAAACCCTCGCATGTCTTGAATTTTCTTTGACTGTTTGGAAGGGTTTCCATTGGTGGATTTTATGTTAAGGTTAGGGCCAACAACTTGTTCACACTCAGGAATTTTAACAAGCTTGGAGCTGATATCTTGCTGCTCACACACAGACGGATCAGGTGTAGCCCTTTCACAAGGGTTTTCACACAAGAAAACTGGCCTGTCACCGGAGGGAAAAAGAGGCTTCTCTAGCATAGGTTTATCAACCACAGGAGTCTCTATAGGGTTTATTGTAACAAAGCTATTGCGAGTTACGAAAGAATATCGATCATCACCAAGTAGTTTCAGATGATGGACTAACAGTAACTTAATCAACCCATGGTGAAATAAGCTGGAATCCAAGTTCTTCCTTTTATATCTCTTTGACATTTTATACAAGCGTATTAATAAGTAAAATGGCATGTTTAATTGGAAACCGATAAAATTCATGAGTAACCTTATGTGGTAAAGGAAGACGAAGCCGTAATGGCCTTCACAAGTAACAAATTGCCTTAACACTACCAATAAACCATGCCATCTATCCTTCAACAGAGAGAGTGGCATACCTTTGTCACAGCATTGAATTTTCCGGGAGGTGATGAACAGACTCCATGGTACCTCATCCAACTTTGAATTTTTAAACCATTTTTGGTTGGTGAGGGGGAGACCTATTGCCTCACTCGAAAATTCCTCAGTGGTTTCCAATTGAATATCTTCCACTTTGGCTCTGCATCCATCGAATGTAAGGGCAAACTCTTGGGCCACTTGTAAGTTATAACCCTGGAATTTCTTGAGAAACACAACCCAACCCTAACTTTTAAGGTCTTCACTCGCGTCATCACAGAGCAGAAAGGTTTGGGAGCCATTTGGCTCAACTCGGATGACGGGGGCCATAAGGTTTCGAACAGATGGAAATAGAGGGTGACCAGAGTTCACTGTGTTTTTTAGATGACAGAGGTAGGAGGGATAAGTCTGAACAGATCCCATGAAAATAAAATAAGCAGAGAGCTTGTGCTATCAAAACAAACATAAGGAGGTCTCGGCTATGGGGTTTAAACACTCCTTGTTATGAATGATTTGAGTACATCCCACTGCTCAGACTCTTAACTCGAAATGAGTGGCATGTCAACTCTTTTTTTCTAGCCAACGCGACGTACATGACACTATCCCAATATGTTTAAATCCCATGATACGAAATGGGTACACTCGAATTACAAAGGCTAGGATATGGATATGTTTTCATAAACCAAATGTTAAACAAAATTTGGTATATTTTTTAAAAGAGATAAGCATACAATCAAATAACAACTCATCATAGGTGTTTCATTGGTATATGATAAGCTCATTTAAAATGAAAAATATATAAGCCCATTGACTCCTTGAGACCAAGCCTTAGATAAAAATCAAAATGCAAATTCATTTTCAATTTTCCTGATTCATGCTTACAGTCATGAATCAAGCATGAAAATGCGAAATAAAAATGAAATGAAGAATCAGAACATCCTTTTTACAACCGACTAGTCACCTTCAAATAACAATATTTACAAGATGAGGTGTAGGCAGGTACATGAGGTGTTATTTGTCATTCAAAATAGAAAAAACATGTAGGGCTGCCAACAGTGGAAACTTACTGGGAGAAGCAGTTATCTCTGCATCACCAACGAGTTCATGTTAGGACTGATCATAATGATTAAAGATCAAAGAACATCTGAAGGAAATCAAGCATCTCAATCAAATTCCAACAATTATCACAAAGTCCAACTTCAGATGTCTTTCTGTTCAAATGAGATCCGGTGACAAATTTTAATTATGAGAGCACGATATTCAAACCAATTGTTCCAATACTATTGACAGGGCCATTGTTGCCAGCAGACATCCATAGCCTCGATAGGAATGTCAATTAACCCACTCTGACGCCTCTACCATGTCTAATAAATTTCAATTCAAAATGAAGGGCACTCATGATCAATATCAAAATTTATACCTGATAATTTTCTTGAACCCATTACATTGCTTCGCTGCCAGTCGGCCTGTTCAATACCCCGACGAAGTTGTCTTGGCATCATGCATGCATTTACCCGCTGCCAACAGACTTGTTCAGTATCTCGGCAGGTTTACAGACACTTCCCACAACTCTCTAAAAATTGTTTACAATTTGACATAAATTTAATGATCTTCAGAAGAGCGGGGTGATGCTGAAAATTTCAGTTTTCAGAATACTTGATATTTTACAACCTTTAATTTTCTAATTAATAACCTTCATTATGATGTGAAATTAGTTTTTTGATGAGACTAATTTTTCGAGCACAGGAAGGCATACTTGAGTTGTTTTCTTTAAAAATAGGGACAACGTAAAGAGCTTTAATGATGCGTGTGTCTGATCATGATTAAAGTGAAACCAGGAAACCAACTTCGAACATAAAGTTTCTTTAGCTAGTCTGCGTTTCAACAATTTACAACATTGATGCTCTGAAAAGACCTTGAATGTTTCTTTATAATGAGGCATTCTGGTTTCCCTTCACGAACTAAAAGGTAACACAGACATAAGCTTATTCAGAAAACAGTGAAAACAAGCAAAATGAAAAGAGCCAAAATCGAAAACCAAAAGAAAAGTTAAAAAATATACATATTTACAGAGAGTTGGATATGGAATCATCACGCGAAAAATCTCTTGAGAGACTAAGAGAAAATAGAAAAATCCTCATTAATATGAGTGGAGTCCTACTCGTGGCACCTTGGTTCAGGGCTGAATTGATAGTTCAGATTTACTTATCTATTTACTTTTCATTTAAATTTTCCATGATGATAATGCGTTCTTCAAAAGAAATGTTCAATGAAAAGATGAGATAAAAGGGTCAAAGTGGACTTCCCTGAAAACAATCATATGATGGTTCTCTCGGTGCACCCACTTATGTTCTTTGACTGCATTATTACAAAGAGAAAGAGTGAGAAATAAATCTAAAAGAAAACCTACTCCTAAACCTACTCTAACTACTTAAACAAATAAAAATACTACGTGAAGTCATGCTTCCAATGTAGCCATCGGAGTAACTCCAATCCGACAATGAAAAAAAATCAAATATTACTAAAAAGAATGGTAGTATATCAAAAATGACAGAAATATATCATACTTACCTTCATAATCATCATTTAAAGACAAAGCAAGCATGATCTTACCATTCCCTTGAGATTTCTTGATGTATGAATCCTCCAACCATTCTGCAATCTTGTCGTGATATGAGTCATAATGGCATGGAAGAGTGTAAGTAAGTTTTGAAAACTTGTCAAGATTATAGGGACCTGACATAACCATCAACCAAGGCTGAAGTGCCCCATCCTCCTGACAATTCTCTAAGTGTTCAATAATTTCTTCACATGGAGGATCTAAGAGAAATATGTCATGCCTACTTCCTAGATATTTAGGTAAAAAAAAAGCAAGCACAACTTTATCTTTATTATGAAGATTTTTTACATACGAATATTCAAGCCATCCTAAGAGCCTGTCAAAAAAATGAGGATGAAAACTATGACTTTGATGAAACGAATATATCAACAGGGAACACATCATAGGAGGATTCGTGACATCAATTAGATTATTGGTTTGAATGATTCCTTTGATGAGATTGATCATTTCAAAATGTGAAGCATAAACATTAAAATTTGAGTTAATCAAAGAACGAATATGCAACGTAGAATGTTTGATGTCCATAAGAGAGAGTGCGTTTTCTTTTTAAAAAATAAACTGTGTAAAATCATCTCGCAACATATCTTTTTCCCATGTGAGTGATGAAAGTGAAATATCGTCGAATCTGACTTTATAAATGTTATGTTCGGAATTAATTTCACCAAATCTTGGCATATCGAAAGGATATGATTGTGGCGGAAAAGAGTAGGATGTTGTGGGTAAAGTATCAAGTCCACCAGAATCTCAGAAGAGATCATGATATAAAGAGTAAAAGGAATCAGAAATAAGCACATGAAAAGAATCTCTTGAGGTATGATATTTAACAATGGTATTCTCAAGACATTTCTCTTCACTTTCTTTAAAACTTTCACTCTATCTTGGTGATAAATTCTTCAACATAATATAATCATCTAGATTTGCCTCCTGTATGATAGATAATTCAAAATTTTTGTGACAAACATCTAGTCTTTCATGTGGATAAAGTACATATTGAGGATGAAGGTTTAAGGTTTCTTCTTCCAATTGCAGATTTACATCTCTAATCAGTTTCTTGGGAATGTTAGAATACCTAAGATTATTTTCCTCGCCTAAGTCTTCTTCAATAACTGAGTTTAAGTATTGATTAAAGCAAGAGTTTGAAGAATATGGACATTCACCTTGACCCAACATCAAATATTCTTCCATGATGGTCAAGGACTGAGTATACGATCATTCAAAGGAAAAACAAGCTTGATTGTCAGTAATGACCTTTCCAATAGGTTCTACCTCCTTCGCTTGTTCAAAATTTTTGAATGGATTCTTCTCATCCCGCGAACAAAATTCTTCTCGCAATTAAGTGATAGGATTTGTAACTGGTTCATCATTCGCGATTGAATATGATTGGATGAAAGGGATGCAAGCATCATAGAGGAGATTTAATACAAATGACATGTCATCGAGATTAAATTTACAGAGAATATGATAGATTCTTGTCGAAAATCCTTCTGAAGATGAATCGCCATTGATTATCAAGTCTGAAATTCTTCACATAATTGATTGTAATCATAGATTTCAAAATCATTTAAAAATTTATCTACAAATTGAAACCAATCAAAGATGTGATATGCTGGAAAAGACTCAAACCAATGTTTAATCCGACCTCTAAAAGTAAAAGAAAACAATTTGCATAAAACTCTTAAATAAAAAATGTCATGTTTGATGCATTTGCACCAAAACTTGTTAAGGTGGTCTTTAGCAGATACATTTCCCCCACCATCAAAGGTGAGTTTGGACAAGTGAGAGAATGTCTTGTTGGGAACATCGGGTAATGAGAAGTGGAAAGCATGTTCCAACACAGTGATTTGGGGAGCCATGGGGAAATTAAAAACATTTGAAATAAAGGCTCCTACAAGGCCAACTTGTCAGTCGACCCTCCTTCTAGAGTCATTTGTTGGTGGGCTAAATTGATCGTCCGTCAACTGGAAGAACAATTCCAGTCAGGGGTTGTCTAAATAACCCAAGCCGTTTGGTGTAACTCATTTCGACGGGTTTAATGGCTCCGTTAACCAATCTAAAAGTCCTAAAAGAAACAAATAACTATCTAAATACTACGGACTATATATATATGTACATATGTATAATGTAACTATTGTAGATATATTCAAGAAAAATATATACAAATCTTACATGCAAGTTTTAATCGAAACTTAAGAAAATCAATGTGAAAAATGATTTCTTCTAGGAAGCAGATAAAGAAAGAACATAAAAAAAAATTGTGTTTTTCCTTTATAAATCTAAACTAATATGGAAAAAATACAATGAAACATAAACGTGTGGATATTCAAAAGTTGAATCATTACATTCTAGTTTCATTGATAGGTAAATGATAGGAAAATACAAAGGAACTAACCTATTAGTGAGTTAGTGAGGTGTATCTGAGCCTCTGCATGAGTGGAGAACATCCAACTGCCCTGTCCAAGAGAAAAATCTACAAGGAACCTTGTGACTGTTCTAAATAAATTTTAGAACCTGTATTGGCAGCTTAGTTTTCAATGACAGAAAAGAAAACACAAACATAAACCTGTGATCTCATAATTGCACATGATTACAGTAAGATAAATATGAAAGTAATCAACGCATTTCATCATCCGATTAAAACTCAAAGATAAATCCTATCGATTTAACTGGAGATATGATCACATCATATATATTTTGAGAAGAAAATTATAGATGGTATTTATAATATAATATCTTGCACATCACAGATCATTTAATCTAAAGATATCAGACCTATACATGTAACAGGATTGACAAAAGCATAAATGACAACATTATAACAAAAGGTTAAAGCCAAAATGCATAAATGTTGTTTCATTAAGTTCTAGAAACATTAGTCCATCTCTTGCGCTCAGCCAAGATGCCCTCTATTACAAAATATGGAGTATTTAAAGAGTTCATGTAAGCTAAACATGTTATCTTCTAAGATAGGATCAGATCTCAAAAGGATCTAAAAGTTACAAAGATAGAAGGTCTAAAAAGCCACTCAATATCAAATTGTATCTTCAAAATTATAGAAGTTTTGTTTTGATTTACAAAATAAGCCAAAAGAAGTGACTAATTAACTAATTCCAGCAATGCTCCATCTTATCATATCACCACAAGATACATCCTATCCTGAAAGAAAACGAAATAAGAAAATTAGATGTTTATTTAACTAACATTTTCCAAATTTTATATGAGAATTGACTTGGCCCAGTCTTATTATTGACAACATAAATCTAAATCACTCTATATTAATTAGAAAAATAACAATAAAATCACAAATAATATAAAAACCAATCTTACCATTCCACTGATAACCAAATTCGAATCACAAAATCTCAGAGTTGATCACGGCCTTGATACTATCAACGTTTTTTATTATGATATTGTCAGTCCTTTTCAAATGTTTTCCTTGCCTTTGTGCATTGATATTGAGCTCATGGTTTTCAATTGTTAATGAGCGGTTTTGAGTCGTAAGAGCCTTGATCGTTTCTTGAAGGACGGGGATGTCTGTGTAATACATACCTATCCAATGTGAAAACACTTCACAATTTATAGCAGGGGAAAATGGTTAAGGAAGCACATGACTGTGTGTTAAAACACTACCACTATCCACTGTCAGCCTTTGACCGAGTTTAATTCCTGGAAAATCCTTGGTGTGCTTCAGACATGGTGGCAGGTTATTCACATAATCGAAAGTTTGACTGAGATCTGGTTTCGAGTAATTCGGGTCTTCATCTGCCAGGAATTTTTCAATCTCATAATCAGAGCTCTCATGGACCTCGATCGATTTGATCGAGCTCACATGAACTTTTGATCTATTTCGTAGGCTCCTCGAAATTAGTCTCCCAACCCTATTGTTATTAAACCCTCGCATGTCTTGATTTTTCTTTGACTGTTTGGAAGGGTTTCCACTAGTGGATTTTATGTTAAGGTTAGGGTCAACAACTTGTTCACACTCAGGAATTTTAACAAGCTTGGAATTGACATCCTACTACTCACACACAGACTGATCGGGCGTAGCCCTTTCACAAGGGTTTTCACACAAGAAAACTGGCCTGTCACCGGAGGGAAAAAGAGGCTTCTCTAGCATAGGTTTATCAACCACAGGAGTCTCTACAGGGTTTACTGTAACAAAGCCATTGCGATTTACAAAAGCATCATAATCGTCACCAAGTAGTTTCAGATGATGGACTAACAATAACTTAATCAACCCATGGTAAAATAATTTGGAATCCAAGTTCTGCCTTTTATATCTCTTTGACATCTTATACAAGATTCTTAATAAGTAAAATGGCATGTTTAATTGGAAACTGATAAAATGCATGAGTAACCTTATGTGGTAAAGGAAGATGAGGTCGTAGCGATCTTCACAAGTAACAAATTTCCTTAACACTGTCAATAAACCATGCCATATATCCTTCAATAGAGAGAGTGGCATACCTTTGTCACAACATTGAATTTTTCGAGAGGTGACGAACAAACTCCATGGTACCTCGTCCAGCTTTGATTTTTTAAACCATTTTTGGCCGGTGAGGGGGAGACCTATTGCCTCACTTAGAAATTCCTTGGTGATTTCCAATTGAATATCGCCCACTTTGGCTCTGCATCCATCGAATTTAAGGGAAAACTCTTGGGCCACTTGTAAGTTATAACCCTGGAATTTCTTGAGAAACACAACCCAACCTTGATTTTTAAGGTCTTCACTCGCGTCATCACACAGTAGCAAGGTTTGGGAGCCATTCGGCTCAACTCGGACGACGGGGGCCATAAGGGTTTGAACAGATGGAAACAGAGGGAAACCAAAGTTCACTGTGGTTTTTTAGATGAGAGAGGTAGGAAGGATAAGTCTGAATAGATCCCATGAAAAGAAAATAAGAAGAAAGCCCATGCTATCAAAACAAACAGAAGGAGGTCTCGGTTATGGGGTTTAAACACTCCTTGTCATGAAT
This sequence comes from Picea engelmannii, assembly GCA_009831015.1. Taxonomy (NCBI): domain Eukaryota; kingdom Viridiplantae; phylum Streptophyta; class Pinopsida; order Pinales; family Pinaceae; genus Picea; species Picea engelmannii. The sequence goes on from ML804417.1 coordinate 104,865, forward strand.
GATTTGAGTACATCCCACTGCTCAGACTCTTAACTCGAAATGAGTGGCCTGTCAACTCTTTTTTTCCAGCCAACGTGACGTATAGGACACTATCCCAATGCGTCTAAATCCCATGATACGAAATGGGTACACTCGAATTGCAAAGGCGAGGATATGGATATGTTTTCATAAACCAAATGTTAAACAAAATTTGGTATATTTTTTAAAAGAGATAAGCATACAATCAAATAGCAACTCATCATAGGTGTTTCATTGGTATATGATAAGCTCATTTAAAATGAAAAAGATATAATCCCATTGACTCCTTGAGACCAAACCTTAGATAAAAATCAAAATGCAAATTCATTTTCAATTTGTTTGATTCATGCTTACAGTCATGAATCAAGCATGAAAATGCGAAATAAAAATTAAATGAAGAATCAAAACATTCTTTTTACAACCAACTAGTCATCTTCAAACAACAATATTTACAAGATGAGATGTAGGTAGCTATAGGAGGTGTTATTTTTCATTCAAAATAGAAAAAACATGTAGGGATGCCAACAAAAACCTATCTCGTTATGAGGTAGGAGACAACATTCTGGGCATTTGAACTTCAAAACCTAGCTCTTTATTTAGCAGAGGAGGGCGATAATAATTCAACACTCAATCTTCAACAATGATTTGAGCAAGATCACATATTTGGAGAAGTTGCAGGTGAGTCATTTTAACAATCGCTTTGATACACATAAGAGTTTCGAAAAAATCCCATTGAAGTGTGTTTATTGACGATATTTTGTGACCTTCAACTATTGATAGATATCAAATTATCATTAGGATCTCACAACCTCAGTTTCTATTGAATCCATGACTAATTGCTACCTCCAGAACTAGTAGAATTCCATAAAGAGTTACACAAGTAAAATATTTTCTTACAAAGGGTATAAGATGGATTCCCATCAGTATCAGTAGTCATTATTGCAAAACCAATAAAAGGATTACCTAACTGTATCTGTAGGCACTTGTTTAAAACTACTACAATCCCTTGCTGACAAGGAACTGCTTTGAAGGCTGAAGATCTTTTGTGGTCATTTTCTCCTAATCACTTGGCAATGGTATATAAGTTCAATATGTTTTTACAGGGAACACATGGGTTGATATCTCATATGAAGTGCTTGCCATATCACTCATCTGAATAACCCATTATAAAGAGCAAATGTTTCTAACTTCTAGAAAACAATTAGTGGATAGGATGAAAATATGCATTAGAAAAAAAATATGGTCAGTACGATCACAAACATGGGCGGGAATGAACATGGGAGATGCCCTTCTATGAATTGAATTGAAGGTTTAACTCAGGAATTTGACAAGTTTGATCTACTGACCTCTCAATTTTGTCTCTTATCAGTTACACCCTTATGGGTATATTAGATTGTGTTGTATTTCTTTTACTGTTTTCTTCGATCTGGTTATAGGTTTGGATAATTGGGTAGTACAGTGTCCAATAGATGGAGAAGAATAGAACGATCTAGGACATTGGATTTTAAGAGCTCTTGGTGTCTTGGTTTAGGTTGCCTGCCTCCAATGAGAGGGTGGGGATCAAACTTGGGGCATGCAATTGAAATTTTCAACATCACCGGGTGAGAATGGAACTTAGGAGATGCCCAATTTTTATTTGAATTGAAGGTTTAACTGCCAATTTTGACCAATTCGACCCACTGATATTTCAATTCCCCATTTTATCCACCACACCCTTATGTGTCCATTGAAGTGTTTTACAACTTACAATTTCATGCTATTATCTCATTATTAGTTTTTTTTATTTAAAGTAGTAACTTGTTCTACAAGTAATCACTATAGTACAAGGTTTTTTCCCACCATGAGTAGAGTGTGTATACTATGTTTCAACCTTGTTTTTCATTTACAGTTAAAATTTATTAAATTAGGAATATGAGAAGCTACACAAGTGGTTATAGTTTCTACAATGTTATCCCTTGAATTACAAATTCCTTCATATGGATATAAGATTGGCCCTCTTTTTATGACTATCTTTGAATATTATAGGACTTCCTTACAAGTTGTAGAAAATTATATCATATTCAAAATTTGTTAGCAATCAGAAAGACGGGTCTGAAGGAACCCAAATGTATTTGGATGGAAATTAAGGAATTGTCTCTAAACATTATACAAAATTGAGTCACTTTAAAATAATGTTCAGAATTCTATCACGATCAACACATATACATGGTTCTAGTTTCCTATAGTATAGTTGATTTTAAGTTTTAAATGGCAGATTTATTTTCTTTCATTATAAAATATGGTCGGAAATCTTTCCTTTGTTGTCAATATAGGTGGGAAAAGGGTTTTACTCGGAATTATCAAAAGAATATGGGAAACAAAACATGTTCAAATCAAGATAAATTCATAAAATTAGTTGAATGGGAAAAAAACTCAAGTAGACATAATAATCTACACAACAAATAAGCGCACGTGACATTGTTTATGACCATATTTGGAAGGTTTAATAATTCTCGAAAATAACTTAGAATATGAACATTGTGTCTCCAACCAGGATTGCAAAATTTGCCGTGAAAGTTATGTTCTCACATTTATTCAAAGTATGCCAAAGTTTGACGAAATTGTCTTTTACTTTTCATGGGTTCTTAATATAGATGCAACCACCTAGCACTTGGAGGTGCTTGGAAGCAATTCACAGATTTCCTCATGTATTTAGAATTTTCCAAATCTCGCACTACGGTCTTACAAGAATTTGTATATCTCCCAAGTCATGCTAGAATCTGAGCCTCTAACTAGTGGTTAGTATGATCACGATTCCTATGTTCTCTAATAACCATTTAAAAGATACATGGTTGGCTATGAGGATACCTTTTAATATTAAATATTTTTATAAAAATCTTTTCTACATTCATTACGATTTTTTAATAGAAGTAACAAGTATAATGTCCATGTATTTATATATTTTTATAATTAATTTGCAATGGTTAAGTACATGTATTTCCTCTTGAAAGTCATAGGTTTAAAGTTATAGGGGTTAGGGAATGTACATCTCTATAGACTTTAGCGATCAAATCATTGTGCAGATGGGGTCCCTTATCCCACAAAGTTTCCACAAACAAGAGGGTCTCATACATAAATTTGGTGTCTGGCTTAGGTGTGACTTTAAAATTAGATTATTATTATTATTATTATATGAATAAATATGTTTTGAAACAAGACTACTATTGTTATTGGAGGATATTCATATGTTTGATGAGTTATTAAACTTCATCTTTTATGGTTTATGTGAGTGCGACGCATTTCTTTTCAAATAGATGGACAACAACATATGAGTTATGTTTATTGGTTGTTGAAAGTTTTGTATTTAGAAAAAAAAAAAGAGTCTGGATTCCAAGCCATGGTTGGAGTTTACTATTTAGCAGCGAGTCATGTTGAGCTAGAATTTTTTTACTTGTGTGATGACCTTGACCTTGTACCAAGTGATTCAAAATATCAAATATTGAATATACTTGAAGGAGAATTATCTTTGACTGTGTTATTGGGAGTCTCAATCCTTATAATAGTTTATTTTAGATGTTTTTAGAACTTTATGTAGAAGTGCTCTATCCTTCCAAATTATATTATTGTCATAATTATGGAGAGAATAGCATCATGTCTTGTTATATTAATACTGAAACAAATATATTACGAGGAACTCGAGATATGTTTCCCACATAATTTGTTTCTTAATTTTGAGATTTTGCAAGTTAGACATAAACTAAAAGATCTACAATTTTTTTATTTTTTTTTTATTTCTCATTTTTATCTCTGTATTAATTTCCTACCCACAAATAAGTTCAACAGAAAACTCAATATTAATGATTTAAGATATATTATAAATTATAGGTATATTACACAAAAAATAATGCCCAATAAAAGATTTGAGAGTCAATTGTTCACATGCATGAAGCCTACATATCAATTGTGTTCATAATGACCGTTGATGAATGAACCTACTAATGATTTGACAAAATCCATTTTAACAAAATCTCACTTAGAATATTGTGTAGTACTTAAAAGGATGCAACCATACAAAAACTAAATCATATATTTAGGAAGCAAAGTTGAGGTGAAAAAAAAGTCATGAAGTGTTGTATTCTACCAAATATCAGTTCTCATGGCATGCCACGACTACCAGAATAACTACAATTGTTATTAATTTACATATTTGAATAATAGAAGGCCTCTCAATAGTTATCATGTAGGAGCATCGGTGGTCATAGTGAATTTTTTTTGATTTGTTGAACTTGCATTTTTCTATTCAAATTTATGATCATTCACTTACTCATTGTTGTTCAGTGACATAGTTATGCTATGGTATGGGGCATGCCCACGCCCTTCAAAATTTTCATATATTTACTTGAGAGTTATTTTAGGAGTTGGAAGGAAGTGAATTCCTCAACTTCCACTTTTCTATAAGGAAGACCTTTTTATCTTCCAAGATAATTGTTGATCCTCTAGGAAATTAGGCATGTAAGGATGATAGCAAGGAAACATAACATTAGGCTTTTAGGAAGACCAAATTTGGTGCCAAGTTTGAATATTTTTGCATGAAAGGACGTTCCAATACAAAGACTGTATTTTTTTTTACTGTTGACATCTATGAGTGGTGAGGAAACACAAATAGGAATAGGCATAGAATATTTTATGATGAAATATTGGTTTTCATAGCTTGTTTTGAAGTGCCTATTCTCCTCCTTTGCTTGACTCCATCAAACTCTCATGCATATTGTAGATTCACTCCTTAATGAAATTATATTTAGTAATTTTGATCACTGAACAACATATGTTCATCCCACAACCAATCAACCATTATACCATTATTTTAGTAGGAATTCCACTACCCTTTTGGATGCCTCTATTGGCCTAAGCACACATTTTCATCCCACAACAATCACACACACACACAATTCCATCATAACACTATCCCACATAAGAGGAAAAGGGAGGAGGAGAATCTATTGGCATAAGGATATGTTGGACATATATGCTACAGTGGAAGTGACCTCTCAACTAATGTGATATAAATAAAAAAATCAAATTTAGTCAGTGTCAAATTCCAATTAGCATCAAAATGATTCCAATAATGACCCTTGATTGCAGCCATCCTATAGGCTTGTAGGATTTCATCTATGCCCACAAACCTATGGAATGAGATGGCATCCTGCAATCCATCTCTTCCCATAGGTTTGTCGGAAAATAGTTCATCCTACAATCCTATAGGATTCCATCTCATACCACAAGCTCGTGGTAAGAGATGGAATCCTACAATGTGAAACTCTCTCTGTGAAGGGTGTGGACCCTATTATAGGGTGTGGGTGGTCAAGGAGAAACCTATTTGGGTCCCACTACACCTCAAGGTGCACTTTATCCATGTGAATATGCACATATGAATCTTAGATGACAAGTTGTGGAGTGTCTTCAGGCCAAGAGTAGTTGGATTGAGGAATTCCCCCATAGACCTTGCAAAGATGATTCTACTCGGTGCCCATTGGCAACAGACTTTGGATGGAATTAAATTTCTTTGTTCTTCTCATTTCTATTCATTTTCATTAACTAGTTGTGCACAATAGGTTGTTGGGGAAAAAAGGTTGCAGTAGATAGGAACCTTGGTTGGAAACCAAGGGTTGTGTCACCATCAAATTTATTTTTTGGACTTGATCATCAATGGAAGAGTAGTTCATGCATTAGTTGATTCTAGTGACTTGCACAATTTATTGTGAACATAATTGGAAATTGAACTCAAACTTATAGTTGGATCATGTGAAGCTTCGGTTAAGGAAGTCAACTCTAAGGATATTGCAGAAAACATGGTTGCATCAATAGTTCACATTCAATTAGACAAGTGGAAGGGACATGCTAAATTCATGGTATTGCAGATAGATGACTTTGAGGTCATTCTTGGCCAATAGTTCTTAAGGAGAATGCAATCTGTTCTCATGCCATTTGTGAAAATGTTGGTTATACTTGGTGGATAGAAGACTTGCGTTGTGATCACAACAACAAGGAAGTCAAATGGAAGGGTTTGGATTGTCTCTTCACTGAGCATGAAGAGGTAAGATAGGCACACATAATCACAATTGTTTTGCAATATCTATTTGGTAAGTGGAAAAGGATTGAGTGGGGATGCCTATTCCACCATCACTTGTTGATGTGTTGGACAAGTTGTTTGATCATATGTTTGATTCATTGCCAAACGTTCTCCCACCTAGGTCCACCATTGAACATCATCTTGATCTAGAATCAGGGTTTCATCCTTTATCTAGGACTCTATATTAAATTTCAAGGCTTGACTTAGATGATTTGAGAAGGAAATTGACTAATCTTGTTGATGTTGGGATCATTTGAACTTCTAAATCAGTGTATGACTCTCTTCCAAAAGAAGGAAACTCCATAGTTTCAATTGTTCTTGGACTATCATACATAGAACAAGTAGACCATCAATAATCGATACCCCTTACCTTTGGATATGGATTTCTTTGACAAATTGGATAAGGAAAATGTCTTCTTAAAGATAGAATTGAGGCAAGGATACTACCATGTGAGGATTACACAAGGATATGAGGCAAAGATAGTCATTGTAACAAAGTATGGAAGTTTTGAGTTTCTTGTTATGCCTTTTGGCTTGTGCAATACCCTAGCTACCTTTCGCACTTTGATGCAAAAAATATTCAAACCATTTTTGTACAAGTCAATGGTTGTCTACCTACATGACATTGTGGTGTTTAGTGAAAACATGGAAGAT
>ML804417.1:111745-148877 GCA_009831015.1 Picea engelmannii
TGGATGAAAGGGATGCAAGCATCATAGAGGAGATTTAATACAAATGACATGTCATCGAGATTAAATTTACAGAGAATATGATAGATTCTTGTCGAAAATCCTTCTGAAGATGAATCGCCATTGATTATCAAGTCTGAAATTCTTCACATAATTGATTGTAATCATAGATTTCAAAATCATTTAAAAATTTATCTACAAATTGAAACCAATCAAAGATGTGATATGCTGGAAAAGACTCAAACCAATGTTTAATCCGACCTCTAAAAGTAAAAGAAAACAATTTGCATAAAACTCTTAAATAAAAAATGTCATGTTTGATGCATTTGCACCAAAACTTGTTAAGGTGGTCTTTAGCAGATACATTTCCCCCACCATCAAAGGTGAGTTTGGACAAGTGAGAGAATGTCTTGTTGGGAACATCGGGTAATGAGAAGTGGAAAGCATGTTCCAACACAGTGATTTGGGGAGCCATGGGGAAATTAAAAACATTTGAAATAAAGGCTCCTACAAGGCCAACTTGTCAGTCGACCCTCCTTCTAGAGTCATTTGTTGGTGGGCTAAATTGATCGTCCGTCAACTGGAAGAACAATTCCAGTCAGGGGTTGTCTAAATAACCCAAGCCGTTTGGTGTAACTCATTTCGACGGGTTTAATGGCTCCGTTAACCAATCTAAAAGTCCTAAAAGAAACAAATAACTATCTAAATACTACGGACTATATATATATGTACATATGTATAATGTAACTATTGTAGATATATTCAAGAAAAATATATACAAATCTTACATGCAAGTTTTAATCGAAACTTAAGAAAATCAATGTGAAAAATGATTTCTTCTAGGAAGCAGATAAAGAAAGAACATAAAAAAAAATTGTGTTTTTCCTTTATAAATCTAAACTAATATGGAAAAAATACAATGAAACATAAACGTGTGGATATTCAAAAGTTGAATCATTACATTCTAGTTTCATTGATAGGTAAATGATAGGAAAATACAAAGGAACTAACCTATTAGTGAGTTAGTGAGGTGTATCTGAGCCTCTGCATGAGTGGAGAACATCCAACTGCCCTGTCCAAGAGAAAAATCTACAAGGAACCTTGTGACTGTTCTAAATAAATTTTAGAACCTGTATTGGCAGCTTAGTTTTCAATGACAGAAAAGAAAACACAAACATAAACCTGTGATCTCATAATTGCACATGATTACAGTAAGATAAATATGAAAGTAATCAACGCATTTCATCATCCGATTAAAACTCAAAGATAAATCCTATCGATTTAACTGGAGATATGATCACATCATATATATTTTGAGAAGAAAATTATAGATGGTATTTATAATATAATATCTTGCACATCACAGATCATTTAATCTAAAGATATCAGACCTATACATGTAACAGGATTGACAAAAGCATAAATGACAACATTATAACAAAAGGTTAAAGCCAAAATGCATAAATGTTGTTTCATTAAGTTCTAGAAACATTAGTCCATCTCTTGCGCTCAGCCAAGATGCCCTCTATTACAAAATATGGAGTATTTAAAGAGTTCATGTAAGCTAAACATGTTATCTTCTAAGATAGGATCAGATCTCAAAAGGATCTAAAAGTTACAAAGATAGAAGGTCTAAAAAGCCACTCAATATCAAATTGTATCTTCAAAATTATAGAAGTTTTGTTTTGATTTACAAAATAAGCCAAAAGAAGTGACTAATTAACTAATTCCAGCAATGCTCCATCTTATCATATCACCACAAGATACATCCTATCCTGAAAGAAAACGAAATAAGAAAATTAGATGTTTATTTAACTAACATTTTCCAAATTTTATATGAGAATTGACTTGGCCCAGTCTTATTATTGACAACATAAATCTAAATCACTCTATATTAATTAGAAAAATAACAATAAAATCACAAATAATATAAAAACCAATCTTACCATTCCACTGATAACCAAATTCGAATCACAAAATCTCAGAGTTGATCACGGCCTTGATACTATCAACGTTTTTTATTATGATATTGTCAGTCCTTTTCAAATGTTTTCCTTGCCTTTGTGCATTGATATTGAGCTCATGGTTTTCAATTGTTAATGAGCGGTTTTGAGTCGTAAGAGCCTTGATCGTTTCTTGAAGGACGGGGATGTCTGTGTAATACATACCTATCCAATGTGAAAACACTTCACAATTTATAGCAGGGGAAAATGGTTAAGGAAGCACATGACTGTGTGTTAAAACACTACCACTATCCACTGTCAGCCTTTGACCGAGTTTAATTCCTGGAAAATCCTTGGTGTGCTTCAGACATGGTGGCAGGTTATTCACATAATCGAAAGTTTGACTGAGATCTGGTTTCGAGTAATTCGGGTCTTCATCTGCCAGGAATTTTTCAATCTCATAATCAGAGCTCTCATGGACCTCGATCGATTTGATCGAGCTCACATGAACTTTTGATCTATTTCGTAGGCTCCTCGAAATTAGTCTCCCAACCCTATTGTTATTAAACCCTCGCATGTCTTGATTTTTCTTTGACTGTTTGGAAGGGTTTCCACTAGTGGATTTTATGTTAAGGTTAGGGTCAACAACTTGTTCACACTCAGGAATTTTAACAAGCTTGGAATTGACATCCTACTACTCACACACAGACTGATCGGGCGTAGCCCTTTCACAAGGGTTTTCACACAAGAAAACTGGCCTGTCACCGGAGGGAAAAAGAGGCTTCTCTAGCATAGGTTTATCAACCACAGGAGTCTCTACAGGGTTTACTGTAACAAAGCCATTGCGATTTACAAAAGCATCATAATCGTCACCAAGTAGTTTCAGATGATGGACTAACAATAACTTAATCAACCCATGGTAAAATAATTTGGAATCCAAGTTCTGCCTTTTATATCTCTTTGACATCTTATACAAGATTCTTAATAAGTAAAATGGCATGTTTAATTGGAAACTGATAAAATGCATGAGTAACCTTATGTGGTAAAGGAAGATGAGGTCGTAGCGATCTTCACAAGTAACAAATTTCCTTAACACTGTCAATAAACCATGCCATATATCCTTCAATAGAGAGAGTGGCATACCTTTGTCACAACATTGAATTTTTCGAGAGGTGACGAACAAACTCCATGGTACCTCGTCCAGCTTTGATTTTTTAAACCATTTTTGGCCGGTGAGGGGGAGACCTATTGCCTCACTTAGAAATTCCTTGGTGATTTCCAATTGAATATCGCCCACTTTGGCTCTGCATCCATCGAATTTAAGGGAAAACTCTTGGGCCACTTGTAAGTTATAACCCTGGAATTTCTTGAGAAACACAACCCAACCTTGATTTTTAAGGTCTTCACTCGCGTCATCACACAGTAGCAAGGTTTGGGAGCCATTCGGCTCAACTCGGACGACGGGGGCCATAAGGGTTTGAACAGATGGAAACAGAGGGAAACCAAAGTTCACTGTGGTTTTTTAGATGAGAGAGGTAGGAAGGATAAGTCTGAATAGATCCCATGAAAAGAAAATAAGAAGAAAGCCCATGCTATCAAAACAAACAGAAGGAGGTCTCGGTTATGGGGTTTAAACACTCCTTGTCATGAATGATTTGAGTACATCCCACTGCTCAGACTCTTAACTCGAAATGAGTGGCCTGTCAACTCTTTTTTTCCAGCCAACGTGACGTATAGGACACTATCCCAATGCGTCTAAATCCCATGATACGAAATGGGTACACTCGAATTGCAAAGGCGAGGATATGGATATGTTTTCATAAACCAAATGTTAAACAAAATTTGGTATATTTTTTAAAAGAGATAAGCATACAATCAAATAGCAACTCATCATAGGTGTTTCATTGGTATATGATAAGCTCATTTAAAATGAAAAAGATATAATCCCATTGACTCCTTGAGACCAAACCTTAGATAAAAATCAAAATGCAAATTCATTTTCAATTTGTTTGATTCATGCTTACAGTCATGAATCAAGCATGAAAATGCGAAATAAAAATTAAATGAAGAATCAAAACATTCTTTTTACAACCAACTAGTCATCTTCAAACAACAATATTTACAAGATGAGATGTAGGTAGCTATAGGAGGTGTTATTTTTCATTCAAAATAGAAAAAACATGTAGGGATGCCAACAAAAACCTATCTCGTTATGAGGTAGGAGACAACATTCTGGGCATTTGAACTTCAAAACCTAGCTCTTTATTTAGCAGAGGAGGGCGATAATAATTCAACACTCAATCTTCAACAATGATTTGAGCAAGATCACATATTTGGAGAAGTTGCAGGTGAGTCATTTTAACAATCGCTTTGATACACATAAGAGTTTCGAAAAAATCCCATTGAAGTGTGTTTATTGACGATATTTTGTGACCTTCAACTATTGATAGATATCAAATTATCATTAGGATCTCACAACCTCAGTTTCTATTGAATCCATGACTAATTGCTACCTCCAGAACTAGTAGAATTCCATAAAGAGTTACACAAGTAAAATATTTTCTTACAAAGGGTATAAGATGGATTCCCATCAGTATCAGTAGTCATTATTGCAAAACCAATAAAAGGATTACCTAACTGTATCTGTAGGCACTTGTTTAAAACTACTACAATCCCTTGCTGACAAGGAACTGCTTTGAAGGCTGAAGATCTTTTGTGGTCATTTTCTCCTAATCACTTGGCAATGGTATATAAGTTCAATATGTTTTTACAGGGAACACATGGGTTGATATCTCATATGAAGTGCTTGCCATATCACTCATCTGAATAACCCATTATAAAGAGCAAATGTTTCTAACTTCTAGAAAACAATTAGTGGATAGGATGAAAATATGCATTAGAAAAAAAATATGGTCAGTACGATCACAAACATGGGCGGGAATGAACATGGGAGATGCCCTTCTATGAATTGAATTGAAGGTTTAACTCAGGAATTTGACAAGTTTGATCTACTGACCTCTCAATTTTGTCTCTTATCAGTTACACCCTTATGGGTATATTAGATTGTGTTGTATTTCTTTTACTGTTTTCTTCGATCTGGTTATAGGTTTGGATAATTGGGTAGTACAGTGTCCAATAGATGGAGAAGAATAGAACGATCTAGGACATTGGATTTTAAGAGCTCTTGGTGTCTTGGTTTAGGTTGCCTGCCTCCAATGAGAGGGTGGGGATCAAACTTGGGGCATGCAATTGAAATTTTCAACATCACCGGGTGAGAATGGAACTTAGGAGATGCCCAATTTTTATTTGAATTGAAGGTTTAACTGCCAATTTTGACCAATTCGACCCACTGATATTTCAATTCCCCATTTTATCCACCACACCCTTATGTGTCCATTGAAGTGTTTTACAACTTACAATTTCATGCTATTATCTCATTATTAGTTTTTTTTATTTAAAGTAGTAACTTGTTCTACAAGTAATCACTATAGTACAAGGTTTTTTCCCACCATGAGTAGAGTGTGTATACTATGTTTCAACCTTGTTTTTCATTTACAGTTAAAATTTATTAAATTAGGAATATGAGAAGCTACACAAGTGGTTATAGTTTCTACAATGTTATCCCTTGAATTACAAATTCCTTCATATGGATATAAGATTGGCCCTCTTTTTATGACTATCTTTGAATATTATAGGACTTCCTTACAAGTTGTAGAAAATTATATCATATTCAAAATTTGTTAGCAATCAGAAAGACGGGTCTGAAGGAACCCAAATGTATTTGGATGGAAATTAAGGAATTGTCTCTAAACATTATACAAAATTGAGTCACTTTAAAATAATGTTCAGAATTCTATCACGATCAACACATATACATGGTTCTAGTTTCCTATAGTATAGTTGATTTTAAGTTTTAAATGGCAGATTTATTTTCTTTCATTATAAAATATGGTCGGAAATCTTTCCTTTGTTGTCAATATAGGTGGGAAAAGGGTTTTACTCGGAATTATCAAAAGAATATGGGAAACAAAACATGTTCAAATCAAGATAAATTCATAAAATTAGTTGAATGGGAAAAAAACTCAAGTAGACATAATAATCTACACAACAAATAAGCGCACGTGACATTGTTTATGACCATATTTGGAAGGTTTAATAATTCTCGAAAATAACTTAGAATATGAACATTGTGTCTCCAACCAGGATTGCAAAATTTGCCGTGAAAGTTATGTTCTCACATTTATTCAAAGTATGCCAAAGTTTGACGAAATTGTCTTTTACTTTTCATGGGTTCTTAATATAGATGCAACCACCTAGCACTTGGAGGTGCTTGGAAGCAATTCACAGATTTCCTCATGTATTTAGAATTTTCCAAATCTCGCACTACGGTCTTACAAGAATTTGTATATCTCCCAAGTCATGCTAGAATCTGAGCCTCTAACTAGTGGTTAGTATGATCACGATTCCTATGTTCTCTAATAACCATTTAAAAGATACATGGTTGGCTATGAGGATACCTTTTAATATTAAATATTTTTATAAAAATCTTTTCTACATTCATTACGATTTTTTAATAGAAGTAACAAGTATAATGTCCATGTATTTATATATTTTTATAATTAATTTGCAATGGTTAAGTACATGTATTTCCTCTTGAAAGTCATAGGTTTAAAGTTATAGGGGTTAGGGAATGTACATCTCTATAGACTTTAGCGATCAAATCATTGTGCAGATGGGGTCCCTTATCCCACAAAGTTTCCACAAACAAGAGGGTCTCATACATAAATTTGGTGTCTGGCTTAGGTGTGACTTTAAAATTAGATTATTATTATTATTATTATATGAATAAATATGTTTTGAAACAAGACTACTATTGTTATTGGAGGATATTCATATGTTTGATGAGTTATTAAACTTCATCTTTTATGGTTTATGTGAGTGCGACGCATTTCTTTTCAAATAGATGGACAACAACATATGAGTTATGTTTATTGGTTGTTGAAAGTTTTGTATTTAGAAAAAAAAAAAGAGTCTGGATTCCAAGCCATGGTTGGAGTTTACTATTTAGCAGCGAGTCATGTTGAGCTAGAATTTTTTTACTTGTGTGATGACCTTGACCTTGTACCAAGTGATTCAAAATATCAAATATTGAATATACTTGAAGGAGAATTATCTTTGACTGTGTTATTGGGAGTCTCAATCCTTATAATAGTTTATTTTAGATGTTTTTAGAACTTTATGTAGAAGTGCTCTATCCTTCCAAATTATATTATTGTCATAATTATGGAGAGAATAGCATCATGTCTTGTTATATTAATACTGAAACAAATATATTACGAGGAACTCGAGATATGTTTCCCACATAATTTGTTTCTTAATTTTGAGATTTTGCAAGTTAGACATAAACTAAAAGATCTACAATTTTTTTATTTTTTTTTTATTTCTCATTTTTATCTCTGTATTAATTTCCTACCCACAAATAAGTTCAACAGAAAACTCAATATTAATGATTTAAGATATATTATAAATTATAGGTATATTACACAAAAAATAATGCCCAATAAAAGATTTGAGAGTCAATTGTTCACATGCATGAAGCCTACATATCAATTGTGTTCATAATGACCGTTGATGAATGAACCTACTAATGATTTGACAAAATCCATTTTAACAAAATCTCACTTAGAATATTGTGTAGTACTTAAAAGGATGCAACCATACAAAAACTAAATCATATATTTAGGAAGCAAAGTTGAGGTGAAAAAAAAGTCATGAAGTGTTGTATTCTACCAAATATCAGTTCTCATGGCATGCCACGACTACCAGAATAACTACAATTGTTATTAATTTACATATTTGAATAATAGAAGGCCTCTCAATAGTTATCATGTAGGAGCATCGGTGGTCATAGTGAATTTTTTTTGATTTGTTGAACTTGCATTTTTCTATTCAAATTTATGATCATTCACTTACTCATTGTTGTTCAGTGACATAGTTATGCTATGGTATGGGGCATGCCCACGCCCTTCAAAATTTTCATATATTTACTTGAGAGTTATTTTAGGAGTTGGAAGGAAGTGAATTCCTCAACTTCCACTTTTCTATAAGGAAGACCTTTTTATCTTCCAAGATAATTGTTGATCCTCTAGGAAATTAGGCATGTAAGGATGATAGCAAGGAAACATAACATTAGGCTTTTAGGAAGACCAAATTTGGTGCCAAGTTTGAATATTTTTGCATGAAAGGACGTTCCAATACAAAGACTGTATTTTTTTTTACTGTTGACATCTATGAGTGGTGAGGAAACACAAATAGGAATAGGCATAGAATATTTTATGATGAAATATTGGTTTTCATAGCTTGTTTTGAAGTGCCTATTCTCCTCCTTTGCTTGACTCCATCAAACTCTCATGCATATTGTAGATTCACTCCTTAATGAAATTATATTTAGTAATTTTGATCACTGAACAACATATGTTCATCCCACAACCAATCAACCATTATACCATTATTTTAGTAGGAATTCCACTACCCTTTTGGATGCCTCTATTGGCCTAAGCACACATTTTCATCCCACAACAATCACACACACACACAATTCCATCATAACACTATCCCACATAAGAGGAAAAGGGAGGAGGAGAATCTATTGGCATAAGGATATGTTGGACATATATGCTACAGTGGAAGTGACCTCTCAACTAATGTGATATAAATAAAAAAATCAAATTTAGTCAGTGTCAAATTCCAATTAGCATCAAAATGATTCCAATAATGACCCTTGATTGCAGCCATCCTATAGGCTTGTAGGATTTCATCTATGCCCACAAACCTATGGAATGAGATGGCATCCTGCAATCCATCTCTTCCCATAGGTTTGTCGGAAAATAGTTCATCCTACAATCCTATAGGATTCCATCTCATACCACAAGCTCGTGGTAAGAGATGGAATCCTACAATGTGAAACTCTCTCTGTGAAGGGTGTGGACCCTATTATAGGGTGTGGGTGGTCAAGGAGAAACCTATTTGGGTCCCACTACACCTCAAGGTGCACTTTATCCATGTGAATATGCACATATGAATCTTAGATGACAAGTTGTGGAGTGTCTTCAGGCCAAGAGTAGTTGGATTGAGGAATTCCCCCATAGACCTTGCAAAGATGATTCTACTCGGTGCCCATTGGCAACAGACTTTGGATGGAATTAAATTTCTTTGTTCTTCTCATTTCTATTCATTTTCATTAACTAGTTGTGCACAATAGGTTGTTGGGGAAAAAAGGTTGCAGTAGATAGGAACCTTGGTTGGAAACCAAGGGTTGTGTCACCATCAAATTTATTTTTTGGACTTGATCATCAATGGAAGAGTAGTTCATGCATTAGTTGATTCTAGTGACTTGCACAATTTATTGTGAACATAATTGGAAATTGAACTCAAACTTATAGTTGGATCATGTGAAGCTTCGGTTAAGGAAGTCAACTCTAAGGATATTGCAGAAAACATGGTTGCATCAATAGTTCACATTCAATTAGACAAGTGGAAGGGACATGCTAAATTCATGGTATTGCAGATAGATGACTTTGAGGTCATTCTTGGCCAATAGTTCTTAAGGAGAATGCAATCTGTTCTCATGCCATTTGTGAAAATGTTGGTTATACTTGGTGGATAGAAGACTTGCGTTGTGATCACAACAACAAGGAAGTCAAATGGAAGGGTTTGGATTGTCTCTTCACTGAGCATGAAGAGGTAAGATAGGCACACATAATCACAATTGTTTTGCAATATCTATTTGGTAAGTGGAAAAGGATTGAGTGGGGATGCCTATTCCACCATCACTTGTTGATGTGTTGGACAAGTTGTTTGATCATATGTTTGATTCATTGCCAAACGTTCTCCCACCTAGGTCCACCATTGAACATCATCTTGATCTAGAATCAGGGTTTCATCCTTTATCTAGGACTCTATATTAAATTTCAAGGCTTGACTTAGATGATTTGAGAAGGAAATTGACTAATCTTGTTGATGTTGGGATCATTTGAACTTCTAAATCAGTGTATGACTCTCTTCCAAAAGAAGGAAACTCCATAGTTTCAATTGTTCTTGGACTATCATACATAGAACAAGTAGACCATCAATAATCGATACCCCTTACCTTTGGATATGGATTTCTTTGACAAATTGGATAAGGAAAATGTCTTCTTAAAGATAGAATTGAGGCAAGGATACTACCATGTGAGGATTACACAAGGATATGAGGCAAAGATAGTCATTGTAACAAAGTATGGAAGTTTTGAGTTTCTTGTTATGCCTTTTGGCTTGTGCAATACCCTAGCTACCTTTCGCACTTTGATGCAAAAAATATTCAAACCATTTTTGTACAAGTCAATGGTTGTCTACCTACATGACATTGTGGTGTTTAGTGAAAACATGGAAGATGACATAAACACTTTGTGGAAGTATTTCAAGCACTAAGGATGAACTGGATATACTTGAAAAAGTCAAAGGGTGTCCTTAGGAAGACTGAAATTCCATTCTTTGGCCATTGTATTAGACAAGGATGCATCTACATGGATCTTGTGAAGATAAGTGTGATTGTGAATTGGGAGGAACCTAAGATAGTTCATGAGGTAAGAAGTATCCCTTGTTTGGATAACTATTACCACATAATTGTGGAGGGATACTCTAATATTTTAGCACCATTGAGTGACATGTTGAAAAAGAAAAATCCATGGAATTGGAAGAAGAAGTGCTAGGTAGAATTCTATGAATTCAAGCACATGCTTGTTTTGGCACCTTTGTTGAAGCTACCAGACTTTGAGAAGTCATTTGACGTGTAGATAGACACCTCAGATTTTTCCATTGGAGGATTTTTTTCATAGGAGTGTCATCTAGTGGCCTATGTCAAAAGAAAGATACAAGATAATGAATGGAGGTACTCTATTGATCATGAGAAAGCGATGATTGTAGTTGGGTAAGTCATTCATTGTGAAAATGAACAATGTCATAATGATCTACTTTTCCACACAACCAAATTTGTCACCCAAGCATACATGGTGGCGATATTTCTTGGTATAATTTGACAAGATTGTTGGGCATTGTTTCATGTTTTTGAACATCCTTATTAACATTGGGGAGTTTAGACCTAGGGTTCCCCAGAGTTGACCAACAAAAACCCAAAAGCATCGACGTATCAATATTTAGCCAAGGCCGAAGAAGGTTTCACCCAAGACACAATGAGGATCACAAACACGATTTAGTCTTGTGATAGGGATGAAGGGATAAATACCTATGGATCCATTCATGATGGAATTCATGCACTTCATTAAAATCAAATTACTATTAATCAATAAGTAAAGCAATACACACACATATCCAATTAGCACATGAATGACACATGATAGATCATAACTTCTATAGATTTGTTATTCATTCCATTCCATAGAACACAAGCATACATTAAGCATACTAGATTCAACAACAACAAAGCATCATGTCCTCTTTGGATAATTCTTCAGAATTACAAAATATTGTGCCATGTGTATCCTTATAAACTTCAGATATATGACAAACTCAGACTTGTATTAAGAAGCATTATAAAATTACAAAGGGTCAGGGTGAGCTTTGACACACAAAAGTCAATGAATCTTCTACGTTGTTTTCTAACTCTCTTATCATATAACTATATTTATAATGTTGCTACTTCCTTTCATAGCTTTCTCTGCTCAGGAGATCTATCTATTTTTGTTTTTCTCCACTCGCTTTACTGACAAACTGCCTTGCATGCTTCTGGTACATGCATGCATTCCACGTAGCCTTATGGAATTAAGGCAATATTAACTGCTTCGCTAGCTCATATTTTGACAGCTCCATGTTCCCTTATTTTGTTGGCCTTAACTATTCAAGAATATTTCCTAATGATTCCTTTATTGATTGCAACGTGTGGCTTCTTGAATTCCGACACTACTGAAAAAACACAGACCAGTGTTTATATTTCATATCTTGGATTTGGCATGCAATATCAAAACTCGATAATGTGCACACTTCTTATCATTCTCCATGTATTAGATTAGTCATGCATAAAACTATCATGGGTGCACACAAAACTTGGAATGATCATGCACAAAACTTGAAATGAGTGCGCAAAAAACTTGGCATGAGAGTTCACAAATTTTTTTGTGTGCATGTGTGAGATTAACCCAAAAATTTGGGTGCCAACAGGCCCCCGCCACTATTACTTGGATCTTGCTTGAGCCAACTACTTCATGGAATTAACATCTCCATGAATGGGATAGTGCTTTTGAGTTCCTGCACAAACTCCTTAAAGAGGTACTCACGATAATTAATGTATCCCTAGAGATCTTGAGTGAATTGAATAGTGGCCTCAACTTCTACAGTTGTGACCTGATAATTTTTCAAGTTGGTTGTATTGATTTTTTCAATGAGAGGGTTGGAAACAACTTCCACATTGGAAATATGCGTAAAAAATAACAATCCCTTATCGGTCGCACAAGTGATCATCTTAGACATACTCTATTGCTCAACCCAAGTTGTAGTGATCTCCTTCATTTTTGTTGCAATTGCTAGCATCGCAGTGGTGCTCTTCCCGAAAGGAAAAGACGCAAGATCTCTCTTTTGTTGGGATACCTCTAACTCAGTCACACGAATCCAATCTTCGATAGTATATACTTCTAGTGGCATTTAGAGAAGGGTCCATAGGGAGAATATGTATTCGACCATGCGGGAGAATTCTTCCACCCTACGTTGTCCATCGTGGAGAGCTTCTTGGGATGAATCGATTCTTTGTTGGAACCGAGTCGCAGAAGGATTTGTTGGGTGGATTGGTGGACAAAAAGTGACAATATCTACCTCTAGATTCTGGAGGCAGGATTTTACAACAAAGAGATTAAAGCCTGAAGGGATGTTGTTCCCTTGAGTAGAAGTGGTGGGAATCTATGCATCTAGGTTGTCCATAGTTCCAAGAGGGTTGGTGAATGTTGTACTGAGATCAGTGTAATAGGTATGGGAGACTAAATGTGTTTCAATTTTGGTTTCATACCTCATCTGTAATGCTTGATTGTCTTGAATCTCCTTTTGATATTGTTAGCATGTCTAGTTATTTGTGGAGATGTCTACTTGAAGTAGGAATTGTAGCTACTTATGAGCTTGGACCAGTTTATAGTTACACTCACTTAACTCAAAGAGAAAGTGATGAAAACCCCCACCCCTCCTCGCGGTTTGTATGCCTCCTAGTTTGGGATCGTTTTTTGAGGAGATCAATCAGCTCATGGATCCCTGATGGATCCCCTCTTAATGTTCACAGGCCCCTCTATTTTTCCCTTGGGTGTAGGTCCGTACAAATATGAACCTTGCGGTATCCTTCTCTAAGCCCCTTTATCCTTAAAATAATATTTCGGGTGCTAACCCCTTAACTTCAGCCAAAACCTTATATGACCAAGGGTTGGAACCGAGTGCTCAGCCAAATGGCACTTATCCGGAGCTTTGGGGCTCTGTCACTTTATTACTCTAGGCTTTGGAGGTCCTTCTCTCAATACATGGAGATTCTCCAAAATTTCGAACTAGCGATTCTCCTGAATGTCGAAGTAACGAACTACTCAGGCCCTCTCTAGCTCTCGAGCTTCGGGATTCCGAAACTATTAAAACAAAACACCACAATAATCCTGAACACCAAATTAGAGAACTCCCAAACGGATCCCAGATCAATGATCCACACTTCTCCAACAACCAATAGCTATGATCTACTTCGAAACTCTGGGCTTCGGGAGTTCTCATTGTTAATCACCACCAAACCCTTGAATCATCAAACACTGAATCAATGAAGGGATGGGATCTATGGTCCATGTGTTCACGTCAACGAACAACCTGGATTTTCTCTAGGCTTCGGGACTTTGGGGAATTTCACACTAAATAACTTTTTACTCGGGATCCTCCGGATTGACAAACTTCCAAACTATGAGATCTTACGGCTCACGTTCACTCGTACATAGATCTAATGGTTGGAATATGATATTCTCTGGAAACACTTTCTCATCCTTCCTGGGCTTGATCCGAGGGCCTAGATATATGCTCCACGACCAATCCAATGGCTCGTATGCCTCCCAGAGATCTACGACATAGATTCACTCTGGGACTTCGAGGCTTTTTCCTCCTTCACAAAAAACACTTGAAAATTGTTGAAGCAGCAAAGTCCAAAGGAATTTGAGGTTTAAATACCACGCTCCTTCCCCAGATCTAACGGCTACAAGGGATCATGATTCCTCCCAAACATATCTCGCTCGTTCTCTTTGAATCAAAGATATTTCTCCTCTATTGTGCTCTTTCACTTGGATGGATTTAACTTGGGTGCACTCCTTTCACTTCCCTCCTGAATTTGGGACTTGTAAAAGTTTCTTGTGTTTGACTTGTGGTTTCTTTCCTCAGAGCTTGAGACTTAAAGAAGTCTCATGTGCACACCTTGCACTTCTCCGTAGTCTGGAACTTGGACTCTCTTCTGGCACACACTTTCGTTGTTTCTCCTGAGATTGGATTTCTCTTATACAAAGGGTCTCGACCCTTTTCTCTTTCAAATAGATTGTTTTTCCCTCCTGGAACTCATGCTCTTCTTCCTGAGATTTTGAACATGGTCAGAGTGTTCTTTCAACGCTCTTCTAGCACTTACTCATCCTTCTAAGATTGATCAACATTTAGCGAGGTGTTGGCTCTGTGCACTCTTTGCATTCACTCTCTTGAGTCTTGAATTCTAAATACTCACCTACGCACTCATTTCACTTACTTTGTGCACACTTGCACTGGCCTTCCCTTGAGATTTTACACTGCTCTGAGTGTAGGCGCACTCCTTGCGCTCACTCTGTGCACTCTTTGCACCATCCCTTATTATATTGTGACTATTCTGGTGTGCCCACTTGGAACTCTCTTCGTGAACTTGAAATTTATTTCTTGTGCATTCCTTGCGCTGACCTCTCATAGTTTTCCAACAAATTTGGTGTGTACTCCTTGCACTAGCCTTGAGAGCCCAAAACACTCAGAAACTCATACAGATAGAGAATTGTATCTATTCGTGCAAAGGAAACAATTATACATCCATGGAATTCATACATGCATAGTAAAAATTCAGAAAACAAACAGTAAACACATGTTCATTCAAAGAATACACACACAAAGACTCATATGCAGGGAAATCATATTTTCTATTAAATCTGAATGCTTTTTATAGTGTTTACAAGACTGGACTGCAACATAGTCTCAGTTCTTTCACTCCTCTCCTCTCTTATCTTCTCATGAGATTCTCTAATTCTCTTTGATTCTCTTTCGCAATAATGCCTTATTCTAATGCATATATCTCAATACATTTCTCTTTTTACAAAAGAGGGGCTTCTCGAGCCTTCCTCACCTACTTACATTAAATTACAATTAATTTACATCTAGTACGAATCGGATCTAGATCTATCTACCTGTCATCCATTAAAGGAGATTTATACTAATCCTTACACATACCCAATGGCTCAGCTCTCCACGATCCTTTCAAACTTTAATTACATTAAATTTTCAAATTTAAACTCAAAACGAGAAGGCTAGCACTTCTCTATCCTCAGAATTTTCTCCCTCCTGGTGCGTTAACTACTAACGCAAAGTTGATGCTCCTGCATCATACTCATGTGCTGAAAAAAACATGAGATCTTACTCATGGATCCTCTATTGATGTTGTTGAGATCCTCTGGGATCCCAAACTCCATTATTGAGTTGTCCATCTCCTTATCTTCCTTTCTTTTGTTGTTTTCTTGTTGGTGCTGCAGGATTTTCTCCAAGTTTCCAAATATTATTTTGTAGTTCCCTATTCATCTTACCACTGCAATCCCTTCTTGTCATCCTCCATCTGTTTCTAACTGTATCCTCTACTGAATTCAGCATCAACCTCCTTATCTCATCAATCTCCTTGTCCATCTTATCCATGGGATGGTTCCTCTCCTGCAGTCTCCTTTGCTCCTGCATCATATCTTCTTGAAATTCCAACTTGACTTGTTGGATGAGCCTCTTCTGGGTTATTTATCCTTCTCCCATAGCTTCCAATTTCTCAAACAAATCAGAGGGAATATCATCTTGATCTCCCATGTTAATTTCATCTCCTGTGGCATTGGCTTTCCATTCCACTACATACTCAAATTCTGCAGAAATATTATCGAGTTGTTTCTCAACCATCTCCTCTGACAAATTTATTTCTATCAGTTCCTATGTTCCTTTGTCACCTCCTCAGGCTGGCATAAGTCAAGGTCCATCCATGATGTAGGAGCATCGCTATCAAATCAAGAAAAGTGGAGGTGGAAGCGAACTCGACACTTCATGCATTGAAAGAACCAAACCGACTCTTAACCAGGTTGGTAACAGTGTGGAGATATTTTTGAATCTCTCGTTAATTAATTAGTTGTATGTAAAGTTGGGCCACCGTTTTGAATTGAAGGATTATTGTAAATCCTTACAAGACTGTAATATATTAAAGGTGTAGGATATTATCCCGTATGAGTCATTAGGTTTCATTAATTAAGATGAGTAGGTAACCGCTGGATTAGAAGGTGATAGAATTTAGATAGGAGGAAGAAGAGTGAGGAAGCTCTGGGTCCTTAGAAAAGTTTTCTAATTGTAACAACTGTAAGAGATAGAGGTGTAATCATGTTTTTTCTAGAATGAATAGAACATAGGAAATTTATCCAATTGCACAGTGTTCATACAGTTTTGCAGTTTTATTGTTGTTATGTGTTTTGTGGATGTATGATGTATGATGTTCATGGTGAAGGAATGAATTTATGAATAATTGAATAAGTTTCAAGTGTTTCTCTTATGTAAGTTATGCAAGGATTTCATACAGAACGCAAGGAGTGCGTGTGAGAGAGTCTTTTTCGACTTGAAGCTTAGAAGAGATAGCGTGGAACTTTTGTATGCAAAGTATTCATATTAAGCGCAAGGAGTGCGTATGCAAAGTATTTGACTTGGAGAAATAACTCAGGTTTTTCTCATAAGAAAGTGCAGAGGTCATTTGCAAGGAGTGAACAAGATGAGAAATCGAGTAAGTGTTGAATAAATTCTTCAAAAGAATAATTTGCGGAAGCTGGACAAGATAAAGGGTTAAGATCTATCCAAGAGGAGCTGAAGGAAACAAGGACTGATGATTTAAGGAGGGATACACGTCAATAGATCGTAAGCTCCGGGTAAATTGAAATTGGGTTTCAATTGAGAATTGAGACTGCTGAAACCCAAAGACACGAAGTAAATCTGGACCGTTAGATCCAGAGGGATGCATGGCGACAGATCGCGAACTTCAGATAACAATACTCTGGGAAGTTGAGAATTGAAATCTTCGAACACCGAAGGTCTGAAGTAAATTATAATCGTCGATTTGAGGAGGAAAAATGTCAACAGATTTTTTATTTTAGGATAGAGCCATTGTGGAGAAAGCAAGAGTTGATATTTGAAACTCCCGAAGCCTGGATCAAGGAATAAATCACAGTCGTTGATTTAGAAGGGTTAGTTTTGATCCATAGATTGGGAAAGGATAGATATGAACCGTCAGGTTCAAAATCATCATCAAGGTATTGAGATTGACAATCATGAAGGATTGCAGGGACAGAAAGTACTCGGATGTTAAAAATTTGATAGCGGGACAAAATTGAAACCATGGTATTGCAAAATGGACATGTGGCGATTGGTAGTGAATTGCGGGGAGAAAAGTGGGTTGATCTCAAACCACTTTCGACTGCGCCCGAAATATTGTGTGGACATAGACCGAGGACACATGCAGGAAGGAGTTAATGGAGGAGGAGCTAGAACCTGAGATGCGATCGTTCAGTAGTGAGAAGAAAATATTGCGAGTGTTACAGAACTTCCATTAAGAGACAGAAAAGGCATGTGTTTATTTACAAGCGAGACCATTAAGGTTTCAGAGAGATAATTCAGCTCCGAGAATTGAAGATCCTTGAATGGGAGGTCACACAACCCCAAGGAGAAAGGGGGGTTTGCACCAAGTGGTATTAGAGCCTGAAAATGTTCGAAGTTGTATTCTATGTATTAGAAATAGTTGAAATAATGTCACTAAGGATTCATGTAGATCCACCTATGGAAAACCATGTTATGGGAAGAGAAATGAGAGAGATTCATCCAAGGTTGGAAGTGATGGAAGTAATGCAAAGAAGAACACTTTCTGTTGAAGATGTCAATGATGCAGAAATCGAAGAAGTAGAAGTTGAAGAAGCTACAGGGGAAGATGCAGCTAAAGAATGCTTATTGAAAGTTGTTGTGAAGTTGGGAGCTAGAGCAAAAATGGACGTCGCAATGTATGAAGGTAATTTGGATGTCGAAGAGCTACTATACTGGATAAGGTCCATGGATAAGTATGTTGAATATGAATATGTCGATGAAATAAGGAAGGTGAGACATGTTGTCACCAGATTAAAAGGACATGCAACACTATGGTGGGATGAACTGCAGGTAGAGAGAAGGAGAAAATTTAAACAAAAGATAAAGAATTGGGATAAAATGGTAGCCAAAATGAAGGCTAAATTCATACCTAAGGATTACCAAATAAACCTGTTCAGAATGTTGCAGAACCTTAGACAGAGGGGTATGATAGTGAAAGAGTACACAGAAGAATTTTATAGACTGAATATTAGAACTGGACAAAGAGAGAGGAATCATGAAAAAGTTGTCAGGTATATAAATGGCTTGAGATATGAAATCCAGTATGAGTTCAACATGATGATTGTGGGGACAGTGAAATATGCTTACCAGATTACACTGAAGGCAGAATAAAAGTTGGCCAGGAACAAGAGTCGTGAAGCAGAAGCAGAGGCTCAAATAGAGGTAAGGGAATTGTCTATGATAAGGCACTGAAAACCAAGGATGAGCTTGAGAAATCATATAGTCACTTTGAAAGAGGAGGAATCTCCCGAAGAAGACCATTTTGTGGGAGAAATTGTTTTCCTTGAGGAAGAGGAAGAGGTAGAGGTGGAGTTAAATGTTATGCATGTGGAAAGACAGGACACATGTCTTGGGAATGCCCCAAGGGGAAGAAAGAAGGAGGAGGAGAAGCACACATTTCTGAGGCCCGGAAGAATGTGGAAGTAGAGGCAGAAGAAGGAGGACATGACCTTATGATGATGAAAGTTCTTCTAAATCCAGAGAAAGAAATAGAAGATTCAGTTCAACGAACGAATTTGTTCAGGAATGATTGTAAAACAAAGGAAAAAGTTTGCAAGATGATTATAGTCAGTGGGAGCACTGATCATTTAGTATCTACAGAAATGATGGAGAAACTGGATCTGGAGACAAATGCACACACAAGTCCATATAAAGTTTCGTGGTTGCAGAAAGGACATCAAGCAATGGTAAGCCAACAATGCAAAGTTGAATTTAAAATAGGAGGCTATAAAGATGAGATTCTGTGTGATGTAATTCCCATGGATATTTGTCATATTTTGTTGGAGAGACCATGGAAGTTTGATATGAATGTCATTCATGATGGAAGGAAAAATACTTATACTCTAGAAAAAAATGGTAGAACCCACATGTTACTGTCAATAGAAGAGAAGAAATAAAAGAAAGAAGTCAATACAAGAATACTTCTCATGAGTGGGAAGGAACTCTTGAAGGAGATTAAGAAATATCAAGAAATGTGATTTATTGTAGTAAGGAATCCAAGAGTTATCCTTACCAATACTTCTATGAATGATTTACCTGAAGAAATTCAAGAATTGTTAGAGAATTTTGTTGACATAGTAGTGGATGAGTTGTCTCACTCATTACCACCTATTAGGAGTATTAGCCACCATATTGACTTGATTCGAGGAGCTGGTTTTCCAAATAAAGAATAATATAGGTTGACACCTCAAGAGAATGAAGAAGTTAAGAATCAAGTTCAGGAGTTGTTGGATAAAGGTTTAGTCAGGAAAATTCTAAGCCCATGTGCAGTGCCAACTGTATTGAGTCCAAAGAAGGATGGGGGATGGAGAATGTGTACAGATTCCAGATCCATCAACAAGATTACCATCAGGTATATATTTCCTTTACCCAAGATGGATGATTTGATGGATTTTTTGAGTGGAGCAAGCTATTTTTCAAAATTAGACTTGAAGAGTGGATATCATCATATAAGAATGAGAGAGGGAGATGAATGGAAGACAACATTCAAGACAAATGAAGGTTTGTTTGAATGGATATTCATGCCATTCGGATTGACAAATTCTTCAAGAAAATTTATGAGGTTGATGAATGAAGTACTGAAAGACTTCATAGGTAATTTTTCCATTGTATATTTGGATGATATATTATTTTTCAGCAAAACAGAGGAAGAACATTTAAAGCACTTGACATTAGTGATGAGGAGATTGTAGCAAGAAAATTTGTTAATAAACTTGAAGAAAAATTCTTTTATGAAGACATAACTCATATATTTGGGTTTTGTGATCTCTTCAAATGAATTGAAGATGGATCCATAAAAGGTGAGAGCAATCAAAGAATGGTCGTCACCAAGGAGCATATTTGAGGTGAGAAGTTTCCATGGATTATCAAGTTTTTATAGAAAGTTTATCAGAAATTTTAGTGGTATATGTGCACCAATGATGGATATTGTTAAGAAGAAAAACAAGTCTTTTAATTGGACAGAGGAGGTAGAGAAATGATTCAAAGTTTTGAAATATAGGATAACAAAACAACCAATTTTGGTTTTTCCCGATTTTGGAAAAACATTTCAGGTGAGGTGTGATGCAAGTGGAATAGCCATTGGAGTTGTTTTGAGTTAAGATAATAGGCCAGTTTCTTATTTTAGTGAGAAGATAAATGACGCCAAGGAGAAATATTCTACATATGACAAGGAGTTTTATGGAGTGATTCAAGCTTTGAAGAAATGGAGACATTATTTAATTCCAAAGGAGTTTGTCTTGTATAGTGATAATCAAAATTTGCAATTTATTACTAGGCAAGAGAAGTTGAATTAGAGGCATGCTAAGTGGGTAGAATTCATGCAAAATTTTACTCTTGTCATTAAACATATTTCTAGAAGTGCTAATAAATTTGCAGATGCTTTGAGCAGAAGGAGTTTGGTTATACATGTATTCCAAGTGAAGAACTTAGGGTTTGAGCACCTTAAGGGAATGTATCAAGAATATCCATATTTTAAGGAGGCTTATGAAGAATATGAAAATCCTTTGTTGAGGGATAACAACTCATGGGTATAATATTTGATCCAGGATGAATTTTTATTTAAAGGAAGCCAAATGTGCATACCAAGATGCTCAATGAGAGATAATTTGTTGAAAGAAAAACATAGCGGAGGTTTAGCGGGACATTTTGGTCATGAAAAAACATTTGCACAACTGAGTAGTTTGTATTATTGACTAGGTATGAGGGAAGATGTGAAGAAATTTGTAGATCGATGTAATATTTGTCAACATACAAGAGGGAAGAGACAAAACACTGGTTTGTATCATCCATTGCCTATTCCAGAAAGGCCTTGGGATGCAATTAGTATGGATTTTTTATTGGGGTTACCTAGAACCTAGAAAGGAAGTGACTCCAGATTTGTTCTGGTCGATAGATTTTATACCATGCCAAAAAACAAATGATGCTACACACATAGCCAATTTTTTTTTCATAGAAGTTGTAAGATTACATGGATTGCCCAAAAGTATAGTCTCAAACAGGGACACTAAGTTTGTAGGGAACTTTTGGAGGACTCTATGGAAGAGGTTGGGAACTAATTTATCTTTTAGTTCAACATATCACCCTCAGACAGAAGGACAGGCTGAAGTGGTGAACAAGATTCTGGGAAATTTATTAAGGAGTTTAGTCATTGAACAAGGTCGTCAGTGGGATCAGATTTTGGGACAGATGGAATTCGCATTTAATAATTCAATTAATAGGAGCACTGGAAAAAGTTCATTTGAGATAGTATATGGAATACAACCAAGAGGGATTGGAGAATTGAGAGAGTTGAAACAAGATGAATTCAGGAGCGTTGGAGCAAAAGATTTTTCTACAGAAATGCAAATACTTCATGATCAAGTTAAGAAACAGATACATTATAGTAATAATAAGTATAAGGACATAGTTGATCAGAGAAGAAGGGAAGTTCAATTTGAAGTGGGAGATGAATTTTTAGATCATTTGAGAAAGGAGAGGTTTCCAGGAGGAACATATAATAAGTTGAAGATGAAGAAGATAGGACCATGCAAGATTCTTAGAAAATTTGCAGCAAATGCTTATGAGATCGAGTTGTCAGACAATGTTGGGATATCATTGATATTCAACATTGCATATTTGTATCCTTATAACATAGATGACACAAGAGAATTGGATGATTAGGAAGATATTAAATGGGAAGAACAGATGCCCACAATAGAAAAACCTTAGATGGAGAAAATATTAGAATAGAGAGTTGGAAGGAAAACCATAAGAAAGATGCATCCTAAATATTTGGTAAAGTGGAAGGATCTCCCTGTGGAAGATTCAAGTTGGGTAACTAAACTTGATATTTTGAAGCATGGTAAAACAGTGTGAGATCTCATGGACAAGAGTCCATGAATATTTTGGCCAGAGGATTATGATGCAGGAGCATCGCTATCAAATCAAGAAAAGCGAAGGTGGAAGTGAACTCGACACTTCATGCATTGAAAGAACCAAACCAACTCTTAACCAGATTGGTAGTGGTGTGGAGATATTTTTGAATCTCTCATTAATTAATTAGTTGTATGTAAAGTCAGACCACCATTTTGAATTGAAGGATTATTGTAAATCCTTACATGACTATAATATATTAAAGGTGTAGGATATTGGCCCGTATGAGTCATTATGTTGCATTAATTAAGTTGAGTAGGTAACCGCTAGAGTAGAAGGTGATAGAATTTAGATAGGAGGAAGAAGAGCGAGGAAGCTCTGGGTCCTTAGATATGTTTTCTAATTGTAATGACTGTAAGATATAGATGTGTAATAATGTTTTTTTTGGAATGAATAGAACGGAGGAAATTTATCCAATTGTACACTGTTGATATTGCTTTACAGTTTTACTGTTGATATGTGTTTTGTGGATGTATGATGTTCATGGTGAAGGAATGAATTTATGAAGAATTGAATAAGTTTCAAGTGTTTCTCTTATGTAAGTTATGCAAGGAGTGTGTGTGAGAGAGTCTTTTTTGACTCAAAACTCAGAAGAGATAGCGTGGAACTTTTGTATGTAGAGTATGCATATTAAGTGCAAGGAGTGCGTATGCGAATTCTTTGACTTGGAGAAATAACTTGGGTTTTTCTCATAAGAAAATGTAGAGGTCAATTGCAAGGAGTGCACAGAACGAGAAATCAACTAAGTGTCGAAGAAATCCTTCAGAAGAATAATTTGTGGAAGTTGGACAAGATAAAGGGTTAAGATCTATCCAAGAGGAGTCAAAGGAAACAAGGACAATTTATTCAAGGAGGGATACGCGTCAACAAATCGTAAGCTTCGGGTAAATTGCAATTGGGTTTCAATTGAGAATTGAGACTGTTGAAATCTGAAGACCCGAAGTAAATCTAGATTGTCAAATCTAGAGGGACGCATGGCGACAGATCGCGAACTTCGGATAACAATAATCTGGGAAGTTGAGAATTGAAATCTATGAAACCCGAAGGTACAAAGTAAATTATAACCATCGATTTGAGGAGGAAAAATGTCAATAGATATTTTATTTCAAGAGATAACCATTGTGGAGAAAGAAGGAGTTGAGATTTGAAACTCCCGAAGCCTGAATCACAGAATAAATCACAGTCATTGATTTAGAAGGGTTAGTTTTGATCCGTAGATTTGGAAAGGAAAGATCTGAACCATCAGGTTTAGAATCACCGTTGAGATCTTGAGATCGATGATCACGAAGTATTGTGAGGACGGAAAGTATTCAGATGTTAAAAATTTGATAGCGGGCCGCAATTGAAACCATTGTATTGAAAAAGGGACACATGGCGATTGGTAGTGAATTGCAGGGAGAAAAGTGGGTTGATCCCAAACCACTTTCAACCGCGCTCGAAATCATGTGTGGACATATCCCGAGGACACATGCAGGAAGGAGTTAATGGAGGAGGAGCTAGTGCCTGAGTCATGATCGTTCAATAGTGAGAAGAAAAGATCACGAGTGTTACAGAACTTGCATCGAGAGATAGAAAAGACCTGTGTTATTTACAAGCGAGACCATTAAGGTTTTAGAGAGCTAATTCAGCTCCGAGAATTGAAGATACTTGACCGGGAGGTCGCACAGCCCCAAGGAGAAACAGGGGTTTCCACCAATCCATCTACTCCTCATGCTGAAATTCTTCTCCACTTTGCATGATTGACTCCTTTTGGTAGTCTTCCTATGATTTTGGATTGTCTAACCAATCCTCCAACATCTTCAACACTGCCTCCCACTGAGTGAGTACTGAATTTGAATCCTCCTCTTAAAAATTCCTTTTGCTCACAACTATGTGGGCCTCTTCCTCTTATTTCATCTCTTGGGAAGATTTCAACGTCTGCTCCTTCTCCTCCTCCATGACAGTTTATGTTGGTTGTATTTCTTCTTCTACACCTGCAGTTACGCATAAAATATTAGTTTTAAAAATATTTGTCCCAATGGCCTCTTCCTCGGATGCCTCTTGCATCACCTTCTTATGTGCAACACATGTGTTGGCCTCATTTTGGCTTCTTGGAAGGAATGTGTTGATTCCCCCAATGATCAGAACTCACCTATGATATTTCTCCTTGAGATTTGAAGTATTCAACTTCTCATCATCTTCATTCACATGGTCTACAACCCCACATCAACCTTCATGCTGATGAGGATTCTCTCCTGCCTCTTCCTCCTTATCTTCTATCAACACACCTTGTTTATCTATTTCCTCCCTTATTAGCACTCCTTGCTAATATGAACTCTCCTCTGAGTTCCTAAGACTCTCAGATAGTCTCATTTCTTCCTTTCCCACTTGGAAACCTAACTTTTCCTTTCTTCCCTCCTAACAGTCTTTGATATATTCAACTGGTCTCTTCTCATTTACCTCTTGGAAATCTATGATATCTTCAACTGATATCCCTTTCGTTTCAATAAGGCTTTCTCCATATTTTGGTTCACAAACGTAAACTATCTTCTCCTTTATGTTGCCGAGGCTTTCCACTTGCCTCATCCACCTCCTCAGTATCTGCTTTTGCCTTCTGGCAATCAACTGTTGGATAAACCACTTCACATTTTTCTTCATGGGCCACTCATACCGCCAGCTTCCATGCTCTCCTTGTTGCATATTTAACATCAACCTGTCAAGATTCTCTCGGGTCTCCTTGAGATCTTTGTCCATCTCTTATTTTATCATCTTCTTGTAGTCTCTTTTTGGACCTTGTCTATGGCCTTCAGTAGCCATTTTCTCCTCTCCCTTCCCTCCTGGAAAGTTTGTTGTTTGCTTCTCACCTGCAAATAGTTCTTCATGTAGAGATTCAATAATCTTCCTTTCCTCCTTTTCCTTCTGTCTACTAACAAAAATCATCTCTAATACCACTTGATGGTATCATACAAAAACTTTTTTGAGCTCTGATACCACTTGATGCAAACCCCCACCCCTCCTCGGGGTTCATGCGACCTCTTGGTCTAGGATCATTCTTCTGAGGAGTTGAATAAACTTGTGGATCCTTGTTGGGTCCCCCATTAATGTTCATAGGCCCCTATGTTTTTCCCTTTGGTTTAGGTCCGTACAAATCTGAACCCCATGGGCTCCTTCTATAAGCCCCTTTATCCTTAAAATCACATTTCGAGTGGTAGCCCCTTAACTTTGACCAAAACCTCATATGAAAAAGGGTTGGAACTAAGTTCTCAACTAAATGGCACTTATCCAGAGCTTCGACACTTTGTTACTCATTGTTTCTGAGGTTATTCTCTCAATACACGTTGATTCTCTCGAATGTTAAACTGGCGAACTACTCTAGCGCTCTCTGGCTCTAGAGCTTCAGGCTTAGAAAAATCTTACAACACAACACCACAGTCCTCCTAAATGCCGAATTGGTGAATTCTTGGAGGGATCCCAGATCAACGGTCCACATTTCTCCAACAAACAATGATTGTGATCTACTTCGAAAGTTCGGGCTTCAAGAGTTCTCGCTGCTAATCACCACCAAACCCCCAAATAATCGAATGCCAAATCGATGAAGGGATGGGATCTATGTTCCACGTGTCCCCATCAATGAATGGCATGGATTTACTATGGGCTTTGGGACTTTGGGGAACTTCAAACTAAATCACTTTTTACCCATGATCCTTCGGATCTTCGAACTTCCGAACTGTGAGATCTTACAACTCATTTTCACTCGCACACATATTTGATGGCTAGGATCTGATCTTCTTTGACAACGCTTTATCCTCCTTCCTTGAGCTTGAAACAAAAACCTAGATCTATGTTCCATAGCCAATCCAATGGCTCATACTCCTCCCAGCAATCTACATCATAGATTCACTCCGGGACTTCGGGGATTTTGCCTCCTTCACAACAAACTCTTAAAAACTATAGAAGCAGCGAAGTCTGGAGGAATTCAAGGGTTAACGACCGCGCTCCTTCCCCAGATATAATGGCTGTAAGGGATCTTGATTCCTCCTAAATAGATGTCTCCCATTCTCTTTGAAACAAAGATATTTCTCCTATGTTGCGCTCTTTCGCTTGGATGGATTGAACTTGGAGGCACTCCTTGTGCTTCCCTCCTAAGCTTTGCACTTGTAAACTTCTCCTACACTTGACTTGCACTATATATCCTTGAAGCTTGAGACCTAAATAAGTCACATGCACACACCTTACGCTTCTCCATAGTTTGGAACTTGGACTGTCTTCTGGCACACACTTGTGTGGTTTCTCTTGATCTTGGAGCTCTTCAAATACAAAGGGTCCCAACCCTTTTCTCCTTCAAATAACTTCATGTTCCCTCCTGGCACTCACACTCTTCTTATTGAGCTTTCGATCATAGTCAGAGTGTTCTTTCAGTGCTCTTATGGAACTTACTATTCCTTCTAATATTGATCAACACTTATCAAAGTGTTGGCTCTGTGGACTCTTTGCACTCACTCTCCTAAGTCTTGAACTCTAAAGACTCACCTTTTCACTCCTTGTGCTTACTCTGTGCACACTTGCACTGGCCTTCCCTTCATATTTTACACTGCTCTGAGTGTAGGGGCACTCCTTGCACTCGTTGTGTGCACTCTTTTCACTATCCCTTCTGATCTTGTGACATGTTATGGTGTGCCCACCTGACACGCTCTTCTTGAACTAAAAATTGATTTCTTTCACACTCCTTGCACTAGATTCTCATATTTTTCCAACAACTCTGGTGTGCACTCCTTTCACTAGCCTTGAGAGCCCAGAACACTCAGAAACTCACACATATAGAGAAGTATATCTATTCCTACAAAGGAAACAATTATACATCCATGGAATTCATATATGAACAGTAAACATTCAGAAAACAACCAGTAAACACATGTTCATTCAAAGAATACACACAGAGACTCATATGCAGGGAAATCTACTTTTATATTAAATATGAATGAGTTTTACAATGTTTACAAGACTGGACTACAATAGAGTCTTAGTTCTTTCACTTCTCTCCTCTCTTCTCTTCTCTTCTCGTGATCTTCTCTAATGCTCTCTAATTATCTTCCATGCTAATGCCTATATCTCAATACATTTCTCTTTTTACAAAAGAGGGGCTTCTCGAGCCTTCCTCACCTACTTACATTAAATTACAATTAATTTACCTCTAGTCTGAATCATATCTAGATCTATCTATATGTCAGCCATTAAAGGAGAATGACACTCATCCTTACACATACTCAATGGCTCAGCACTCCTCGAGCCTTTAAAAATTTAATTACATTAAATTTTCAAATTTAAACTCAAAACGAGAAGGTTGGTGCTTCTCTCTGCTTGAGATCTGCTCCCTCCTAGTGTGTTGTTGCATTAGATGCTGACACGTTGTTGATGCTCCTGCATCAACAAGGTGGTAGAACAATCATGTATCATGGGAGTTGGAATTGGTTCCAATGGGATACCACCACTATTGGAATATATTGTAAGCAATGTTGGGGGGTCCACTCTAAGGACCCAAGCGAAAGCACTGGAATGAATCATAGAAGCCATCGATTGTGGGGTAGTGTTTGGTATTGGTGGTGCTCCTCCAAGTTGTTGACAAAGATGGCCAATGTTGTAGAGAACATTCGAATAAACTTGTTGTTGAAGAAACAATTTTTATTTTAAGGTATCAATTAATGTGGTAACGCCCAATGCCATATGAACAAAACCATGTTGAGTGGAGGGAATGGTACTATGATCAGATAGGTCGGTCCACTGATTATTTTCCCTGATCGAGGTAGATTGTGCTTGTTGTTGTGTGGAATGTGGATTTTGAGAGAACTTGGATATCGTATCATTGTTGGAACCCCTACCATGGGGGATCACACATTGTTCTTGATGTCTCACAACTTTAGCCTTCTTTTGGTCTTGATTGTGCTTGGTGCATGTTTCTAGAGTATCAGTGTCTGTAGCGGGAAGTATTTTGAGATTAGTGGGTCATTTGATCATGCCTTGTTGGATGTCTTCTTATGTAATCCAAAACGAGAGTAGTGCCATTGCAATGCCCTGATCATTAGAGGTATAGATGAACACATTATGGAAAGTAAATTAAAATAAAAGGTATCCATCATACCTATCCATGAGGGTGTATGGAATTCACTCTTTCCAAGTATTTGCATGGATTAGTTGTTGGTGCCAACTCTGAAACAACTCGTCATTGGACTCTTGGGCATGAGGATCCTTTCTCTCATGCAGTGACAAGAATCGTGGAGATTCAAAAGTATTCTTACTTAAAACAAGTTGTTCAAAACCCCGAGGGGGTATCCAAAGCACCATAGCAAGAAAAATTAGAAAGAAACTATAATGAAACTCTTTCTTGGAGTTTTGGGCATCTAATAAATCATCAATGAATTCATTAATTACATATCTATCCTAGGCCATCTGAACACCGAATACACATTATTCAGCTGCAACCACTACTCTGAATGGGAACTCTTCCTTTGTACAATTGTGTAGGATTTTGCAGGCTATAAACTGTGTAGCAAAGCGAACCGGTTGGGCGTTCATTTCTAAAATTAGTACCCCACGCTGACCATGACATGTATTGTATGTGTCATAGATCTCGTGTTGTGCAACGTATTTAGAGGATAACTCTTTTTCCAGATTATCGCCATGCATGGGTAGGCCAGTAACGTGACATATTTTTGCTTCATCCACTAGATACTTCCCCGACAGCCACAAGTACCCACTGTGTAGGCAGGTGAGTAAAATACAGACACACAGGACGCACATGGTGATGATCCCACTATGCCCAAAATGAAAAAATTCAATCAGAGGGAGAATTTCAACTTGTCTAAGGGATTGCACCCACTCTTGGGTGAGCACTAACAACTTATTGTCCACACTTTGAACAATGTGGGCATAATGGTAGAAGGCCAAGGTGGGGAATTTCCCGGGGTCATGAAAATCATAATCAGTGAATTGGAAATATTGTACAGTCCCCATTCGGGAACCTATGAAACTCACATGTCAAGATAATACCAACTTTGTTGTCTATCGGTCTTTCCCAACCTTGGATCTATTCCAGCCATGTGGTTTACTTGATGATCCCAATGGAATTATTTCAGTTGGGTTCTGTGGAAAGTTACTACTGGGAAAATATGTTGATACTTCCACTCATGTTTACTACTATTGTGTCTTTCCAACTGATATTGCAGACCCTCTTTTTATATATGGAGGAAATTATGCACTAATATTCCCAACATTAAGTCTGAAAAATGGAAAGTACTAAGCATGTACTACAAAACAACTAGGAGGTAAGAAATGAGAGTGTCATATGATAGTGAGTATTTTCTTTCGGGTCATTCATATGTATACTATTCCAGTAGCCCCATCAATATACAAATGATCGAAAGTTGTGTGAGCCGCATTCATCAAAATTCGTGATCGGTGAAATGTATTAATTCTTGTGTATTAATGGTGCATGATGATGAGTTTTACCACCAAATGTGTAGAAGCTCCAAGGATTTCATAGAATTTACTATTAAAGGCCATGTTAATGATTGTTTCCTTCAGAAACTATATAAAAAAAACATGACCATCTTCATTCAGGAAAAGACTAGGACCGTAGATCCTTGATTGTGAGAGGGACATCTATGTACATGTGCATATGTGGTTCTTCGAGGGCACCACACATGTTTCCTGCATTCCCTGACATGGGTACCCCTTGGTTACTTAATTGCAACAACCCCTGGTGGGACAAAAAACCTCTTCACCTATATCCATCCTATCTGTTTTGTCCACTAAGAATCCCTGACTGTGTTATTTTGATGGGATTCATCTATTTTCTCAATGTGGTTAGTTGTGGTAGAGTGAGCCAATGTTATTTATTCTTCCATAGGCTTTATAGTGAAATCCATTTCTTTCGCATGTGACTCTTTGATATGTGTCATGGAAAACCCAAGTTTCACGAGGACAACCTTCTTTTTGAGTGGCCTACGCGAGCTCTCTAACTGTTTGCGGCGCGTCTTATATCGATGCATGGCTATCCACCTCCATTCACAAGAACACATGTAGTAACAAATATCCCTATCAGGTCTGAACCTTCCCTGCATGGATGCCCCGATAGCTTCCCACCCACGACAAGGTTCTCGATGCATGACCCACCACCAGAAAGAAATTCCTATGAGCACTACATCAAGAGTGCAATCCATGTGATGTTAGAGAATGTGTCGTATCCATGTAATAAATGTGTCCATAATTTTTGAGACATAGTACTGATAGGATACAAATTATTCCTCACACACTTCTGCATGAATATGTGTGCACCTCCTTGTTGACACTTCATATAATTTATGCTACCACCTTTCCATAGTATCTTCATAATCCATGTCATAAGACTTAACAATTCACCAACTTAACTCTCCATCTATGGTGGGGTTGATGTAATCCTCCTTATGCCCAATGATCTTATAGATGTTTTCAATAGCTGAGCTATGCACATCCTTATCCAATAGATCATTGTATCTATATCCTTCATACATATTCAGAGGTGAGACCATGCGCAGGGTATCAGTTTCAAAGGAAATATGCCTCTTCTTGAAATTCAAAACTGCATTATTGTCAAAGGCCAAGTGAATGCCCAACAGTGCAAGGTATGGGTCAGATTCATCCATAATTTCTATGACCTCAAAGTCATCCTTTGTTTTTACCCATTCTATATTTACTTCCACTTCTCCAATCAACCTATCAGGTAGATCTTGTATTGGTTTACCAACTGCAACTAGATGGGAGACCAGACCAATTGTGGTTTACCCATGACCTCCCAAGACTTCTTTGGTATAATATTCATGTTGGAACCCATACCCAACATGACTCCATCCATGTCATAGCCACTAAGATTTGTTGTCATCTTGAATTTGTGCCCCGTGCACTTTTTCTTACTGAATTGGAACATCTATTTTCAGTAGGGGAGCCGATATAGTCCTCTCCATTAATGCCTTCCCCATATAGGTGGCTAACATCTACATTAACTTCTTTGTAAAATAATGATCATTGATTAATCTCAAACAATGACGTAATAAATTACTTAATTGATCCTATGTGTCCATCTCACGACCTAAGCATGCAATGCTTCTTCAAGCATTTCATGCTTCAACTCTTCAATATTATGCTCCTCAATTCCTCTTTTTTTGGTGCCTAATAACTCTTCCTTATTGTGCACTTATTCCATCAACCTCTGTGTCACACACTACAAATCCTCACACATGTGAGCTTCTTCCAAATATCGTTGCATTGCGTGCTAAAACTCTTCTCAGGCGTGATCCTCTTCGAATGACCTCTGTTTCACCCATTGTACTTCTTCCTGGATTATTTCCACCTCCAACAACCTCTATGTTTCCCGTTTTACTTATTCATTGATCGGAGCCTCCTCGACTAATATTTTTTTTGCACGCTGCAACTCTTCACGTTCTATTTATTCTTCAATAGCTCTTTGCACTTTGCATAGGAACTTATTGTGTTGGGAAGAATCAAAATTAGGAGGGGGTTGTGATTCCTTTTTTATCTTCCCCTATGGATTATGACTCGATCTCTCGGCCTGCTCAAAGTCCCTTCCTCTTTTATCTCCTCCTCAAGTACCACTAGAGCATTGACCTCCTCATATTTCTTCTTATTTTTGTGTGGCTCTGCATGCACCATATTACAATGTGTCTTCTTTTCTTCCCACTTCTTCACTAAATCAGGAGATTCCTCCATGACATATTCGAGAATGTAGCAGTATGAAAAAAGCACGTATATTTTGGTACAAAAACCTTGATACATGACCAATTTATCCACAATTGAAACAAGCTGGGGGTTTGCCTCCCCCTCCACCATATCATATGTTGTGACTGTGCCCATATCCTCCTTTGGGACCTCCTTGGTATCTACCTCTCTCATCACTACAAAAATCACCACTGTTATGTTCTTCATGTACCTGCAATGCATTGTGGGTATTGTCTTGCATCAGCTCGATTCACTGACAATTATTAGCATCATGTCCCACATATTTACAAAAATCACATAATAGAGTATGATGCGTGTTTTGATACTTCTTCAAATTTGGGTAGCGAGGTGGTATGTGGCCTCACTGTCAGCCTATCTCACACCATTTCATCTCTCTAGTTGGGACTAGACTCAACTCGACATGCCCAGCACCACATAATTCAAAAGTACAGGGCATCCTTCCCTGCAATGATCGTTAGTGTGACATGCGGTATACCAAACGTTCTCACACATGACTTTCTCCTTTCCCATATCTTGCTATTGCATCACTGGGTTGGCCAATTGAGACTACACCTGTGCTAATCCTGCCGACATCTTTTCCCTTTCTAGTGTAGCTTCTAGGTGCATTTAAATTTATACCACCTCTTCTTGATTATCCACCTTCTGATGGGTGAGAGGGACTCAAATATGGGGAAGAAACCCTGCAATAAACCACTCTTGGTTCTTCACATCCTAGTTTTGGAACATCACCCTATCTGATAAAATATTAAACTGTTGTTCATAATCCCACACAGTTTCTCCTTATTGTTGGTTAATCTCCTTGATCTCAATAATGCATCGAGATGCAGACATGGAATTTTTAAATTCCTTCAATAAGTCCCTTTTCATATTTGTCAAATACCTCATCTATCCCACCATCACAATGGCCTTGTACTTCATGTACCATGTTAAGGATTTTTCCCTGAACGTAGCTTCCAACCACACGATCTTTGTTTCTTCATCTGTGATCCTCTTGAAATACCATATTTCTTCGCAAGTGAACCAATGTTTGTATGTGTCATATTTACCCATTTTGTGGAGCATGGGTAGCCTCAGGGTGCTATTCGGACTTTCCATCATCAATCTCAAACCAACTCCTATGATATGACTTCTAGTTTTCAAACTCCTTGCTACTAATACCCTTCTTCGTAAAGTGGCACTAGATTCAATTTCATCTTCACTCACCTCTTCTCTTATGTCTTCTTCTACTCTTTCTCCTACTCCAATCACTTTACTATTTGTTGTTCTTTCTTCTTTATTACAAACATGCAAGGGGGGTGGTTCAAAGGGGGGGTAATTCCATCTCCTTCTAAAATTTCTTGTGAGGGGATCTAGAGAGTTTCCTACTTGCAGTCACACAAGACCGTCTATAATCTCCAATTATTATCCACACCACTAGAGGATCCTTCATCTTCCTCTTCTTCTCCTACATGTCTACTCTTCACCTCATCTTTTTCCAAGGTTGTGACATTCCACAACAACCAAGGGGTTCATAATTCATCACCTGGGCCCCTAGGACCACCAGTAATACTACTATTGGTATCCCCACTGGACACCCTACTTTTGACACCAATCCTCTTTGCAGGCCGATCTGCACTTGTGCTCCACTCTGGAACAATGCCTTCTTCAACACTTCCTCCTAGTTTGGTATCTTTTCTCTTCATCCCAATCCCGAACCCTCATCGTGCCCCCATTATTCTCTATTTCCCCCCCCTCTTATCCACTTTCCTTCTTATCTCAACCCTTCTTTCATATATCTCGGTTGTCTCTCTTCTCTTCTCTTATGGGTCCATCCTATTTCTCACCTCATCTCAACAATTTGTGGATCCTCCTCAACAAATCTGCTTCCTTTCTCATTTTCCCCCATCTTTTCAACCCCTCCAGCACGAGGGAAGTTTACTCAACCATTTTTTCGGGATCCATGGACATCATCCCTTTCTCTACGAACAACGTCCTTATCTAGAGTGGAATATATTCTATCATGAACTTTCTTTTATCTTCACTAAAAGAATCGATGCATTCCACATCAAATTCAATAATATATCCCTCTTTTACTCGAGCAAACTAGAATTTAATAGCCCGAGTCCACTTGTTTTCCAACACCTTTAATATATCAAGCATGGCTTGATCCCAAACCACTAGTTCCAATGGACATATGGTAGAATTGGTAGTAGTTTTCCTTTTTATCCATTCTTACAACAAACAGGGGAATTCAACAAAGAACATCTCATCCATATCAGTATAAATGTATTTATCTTTCCATCTCGCAGACCC
Source organism: Picea engelmannii (assembly GCA_009831015.1). Classification (NCBI taxonomy): domain Eukaryota; kingdom Viridiplantae; phylum Streptophyta; class Pinopsida; order Pinales; family Pinaceae; genus Picea; species Picea engelmannii. The sequence goes on from ML804417.1 coordinate 146,359, forward strand.
TGAGTTTCTCACACGGAAAACTCATGCTCTTTTGCAGTTATCTAGTCTTGAATTTCCTCTCAAGATGGATACCACCTCATCTCTTTCCTTAATTCTTACCTACAATAATTTCAAGTCCCAACAACAGAACCATTTTTTGGGCATCATTCCATGCTTTCATGTGTCCTTCTTAATGCTGGGAATTTTATACCTAGGGTTCGTGCAGATTTGACCAACAAAAACCCAAAAGCATCAGCATATCAATCTTCATCCAAGGCTAAAGAAGGTCTCACCCGAGATGCAATGAGGATCATAGAGACCATTTTGTCTTGTGATAGGGATAAAAGGATAAATACCTAGGGATCCATTCAGGATGGCATTCATGCACTCCATTAGCATCAACTTATTATTAATCAATAAGTAAAACAATAGACACGCATATCTAAATAACACATGAATGACACATGATGGATCAAAACTGTTGTAGCTTTATTATTCCTTCCATTCCATAGAACACAAGCATACATTAAGCAGACTAGATTCAATAGAAACAAAGACTCATGTCCTGTTTAGATAATTCCCCATAATTACAACATATTGTGTCATGCACATCCTTATAATCCTCATACCCATGATAGACTTAGACTTATACTCATAAGCATTACAACATTACAAAGGCTCATAGTGAGCTTCGACACAAAACACTCAATCAATCTTCTACGCGAGTGTCTAACTCTCTTACCATCTAACTCTATTTTTTATGCTTTTTCTTCCTTTTATAGCTTTCTCTACTCGGGAAATTTGTCTATTTCTTCTCTAATCCACTTGCTCTACTGAAAATTTGCCTTGCACACTTCTCATACCTTCCTGCTATCCACGTATCCTTCTAGAATCGGAGCAATTTTAACTACCTTTCAATCTCATCTTTTTTCAACTCCATGTTCCCTTGTTTTGTCGACCTTAATCATTTGAGAATATTTCTTGATGATTCCTTTCTTGATTCTAGCGTGCACCTTCTTGAATTCTGATGCTACTGAAAAAACTCGAACCTATTTCATTTCTTGAATTTGGCACACAATATCAAAACTCATTCTGACACAGACTTCTTGTCATTCTTCACCCATTAGCTTAGTCATGTGAAAAACTAAAATGGGCGTGCACAAAACTTGGAATGAGTACACACAAAAGTTGGCATGAGTGTGCACAACTTCATTTGTGCACGTGCATGAGATTAACCCAAAATTTTGGGTGCCAACAATGACCATTAAGTATGAGTTGAGCAATTTGAACGCAACCAAAGATGCCTTAAGTAGGAAAAAGTGTCGTGTATCCTTGGAGGAGGAATATTTGTCGATGCTCATGGGAAGTCAACTGTAGGTATTGATAGATTTGTAAGAGAATATTAAGGAGGGAATGCACAAGGATCTCATAGATTTGAACATCGTGAAGCAGGTGAAGGAAGGAAAAACATGAAAATTTTATATGGACAATGGCTTCTTATATTTTGGTAAGTACATATATGTGCCTAAGTCAACTAACCTTCGAAATGAAATCTTAAGGGAGAGCCATGATTCACCCTAGGCTAGCCACCTAGAATAGTGAAGGACACTTTTCTAGAATGAGGTTACTATTGGGAAAATATGAGGAGATATGTCGAGGAGTACATCCAAACTTGTCTTGTGTGCCAACAAGATAAGGAAAACACCAAGATGAAAATTGATCCATTGTATCCTTTGTCAGTTCTGGAGAGACCTTGAGTGAGTGTCTCAATGGACTTCATCATTCAACTTCTAGTCACATAGGGGTATAATGGGATGATGGTTGTGGTCGACCATTTTTCCAAGTATGTTGTCTTAATTCCAATGAAGGTGCCTTTTCGCAAAGGAAGTTGTGAAGTTGTTTTTCAAGAATGTTGTGTAAGTATTGGGGTCTCCCATTGAGTATTGTGTGAGACAAGAACACAAAATTCATGGGATGATTTTGGACATAGTTGTGCAATCCCATTGGAAGCAATTTATTGATGAGTTCAAGCTACCATCCATAGAATTAAGGGTAGACATAGCACATCAACTATCTCTTGGAGGATTACTTAGGGCACTTTGTGTGGGAACACCAAACAAACTAGCCAGAGTTGTTGCATGTTTCTCATTTTAGCTACATTATGAAAAATATATTAATAATGAGTTACAACCCATTTCATTTGGAAAATGGGTAGTAACATTTGACACTATATATGATTATACAAGACTATTATGTGAACAACCCATCATCCTTGGTCTTCATGAAAGGATGGTAGGATAGATTAGATATGGCTCATGTTCAATTGAATAATGAAGCCTTTGGTAGATTAGGGTAGGAGGGATGAAGATGTTAAAGTGGGCGACTTGGTATTTCTCAACCTGGGAAGAGAAAATTTCAAACCACTTAGCAACATGGTTGGTGCCTTGGTGTGGAGGTTTGAAGTTCCATTCAAAGTTCTTGAGAATATTGGAAACATCGCCTACAGATTGGAGTTACCATCCCACATGAGGTCTTACCAT
>ML804417.1:148977-189896 GCA_009831015.1 Picea engelmannii
TTGGGCAGTTCTGTGTTTCAGCATCGGTCTGAAATACTATTCTGCAAATATGGACACTTCTGCACTTCTAATCAATGGTTAGGTTCAAAAGTAATGTAAAGTATTATGCAAAACAAATTAAACGTGTAGTAATGAGAAAGGACATTATGTACCTTGGAATGATCAAGTGGAATGATAGTATAAGTCAAAATGCAGGTGATGAAGGGTAAAATAATAGCAAAAAGTATGGGCAAAAATGGTACAATATGTGGTCCTAACAGGTGCACGAGAAGGATGTGCAAACCCAAAGGAGTGACTTTTCCCATGATGTGTGGAAGTCTCCTTTGAATGAACGAGATGGATTGGACACAGTGGATCACTTGGTTGAACTTGGGGAACACTTGGGTGCAAACAAATGGAACGATAGGGAAACCTATATGGGATCAAGAATACCTGGTAGATGGGACTACCAAGATGGATAGGATGACTGGGGGTGTTGACATTACTTGGGCCTGGACTTAACATAATATGGAATAGTTCGATGGACCATGGGCTTGAGGTGAATTCGGGTCCACTTGGAATGATTTGAATTGATAGTGCATGGAAAGGCTCATATAAGTAATTTGACACCTCATTGAGCTAAGTAATTCAAGCAAGAGTAGTAATTGGTCATCAAGTATGCCTGCTACTATCATGTTCATGTTTAAGGCATCACAAACCGTTAACTTGTATTGGCTAAGTGATGAAGATGGAGATAGGAATTGCAGGAGGCATGCTAGTGGATTCTTTAGGGGTTGGATTGACAATTTTCGGTGTGTTTCCATTGTACTTGTAATATGAAAATGATTCACAAGAAGTTTGTTTTCTCTCCTCTATTGTAATTGTAACATTTTTTATATAATGAAGAGTTAAGGAACCTGCCTTGGTTCCCATCCATACTTGGGTTGCATGGTTTTCTCATGTGTGTTGAATGTTGTTGTTCCATGTATGCTTGTTCACTAAGTTGTGAAATTGGTTAAGTATAAGTATTATTATGGAATATTTTAAGGGTATTGTTGGATGTATTCCTTTAGTGACTATTGGATGGTATAATTTGAGTAGGACCTACATTGCATCTAACTATTGTAGCATAAAGACACGTTATGGGAATACTTTAAGTGAAGAGGAATAGTCTGGTTGTAGTAGGTGTAGGTTGGTCAAGCCACTATGACCAAGGAAAAATAGTGTCACACACTCAGAGATAAAGAAATGAAATTGTTTTGGAAAGAATCTTATGTCCATGTCACAAACCCTATTTAAGGGTTTTCTGGAAGAAACGTTAGATATGAATTCCATTAGGATATTTTATTCCTTGAGCATGGTTGAGGAATGAAAACAAGGACCTAAATATATTTTTAAATATTTCCAGGATTAAGAGACTTGAATTAGTCCATGAACCAACACATGAGTTCTCTATAGGCCTTCAAGCGGGATACAAGTTCCATGAATACAATGTGTGCACTTGAAATGGGTCTAGATGCCTCAACATGGTCAAGGGGATAAACAATGGTCTTAATCCCTAATTGAACCTTCTTGATCTCAAGTTCCATGAAAAAAAACTAGACGTGATGAAACGAGCCCTCACTATGGGTTCTTTGACCTAAGATTTGGATATTGGCACCATTAACATGTTTCACATACCACATTTGGGTATCAATTCATTGACCGTAGTTGTGGTAGGGAATAAACATCCTTATTCCATTGACATCAGTTGGGGAGGAAGAAAACAAGATTAGTCCCTACACATAGCTTCTTAGGCTCAAGCACCATGTGAAATATCCTCATACTGCCACATGAGAGAATGCATGGTTTATAGGGCTTAGGCACCACCAAATATTATAAACATGTGTCGTATGTTCTTATTGAAGCTTCTCAAGATCAATATCTTTGAATAATTACTTCAACCAACATGTATTTGGACAATGAATGCAATACATGCACTATGAGTAGGTATTTTACACTAGAAATGTGTGTTGACTCATAAACATGGCCAGGGGGGAAATAACAACCTTAAACCCTAATTGAACCTTCTTGATCTCAAGCACCATGAACAACACATAGAAACAATGACATTTTCTCTTTGCAATTAGTTTTTCACATAAGATTTGAATATGGGTGTGATTATGAGGTCTTGGGCATCAAAGATACATCCTGGGTACTCCATCACTATACTCAAGGGAGGGAAACAAGAGACTTTAGCCCTAAAAATTTCTTCTCATGCTCAGAAACCATGGGTGAGTACTCAAACCACCTCATTATACCTATGTTGGTTATCAATTACCTCCAAGGGTGTTGTGGGTGACATGATTAGATTAGTTGTTCACCAAGAATGGGTCTAGAGGTATAAACAAGGTCACAAGATGAAAATAATGGCCTTGTATCCTAAATGATGCTTCTCAATCTCAACCACCATGAAAAACATTTGAAATACATAAAAAATTGCATTTCTTGGGAATATTAAAAATATAAGTGGTTTACCAAGGGAGATTATGATGTTTTCAATGACATTGATAAATCTTTTCATTTTGAAAATGGTGAGGGAAGTAGAACAAGAACCTTGTGTTATCACATAGAATTTCAAGGGTCAAAAAAAGTCTTTAGTTTTGATTGAGTCATAGGTGTTCATTAGGTTATAGGCTTTATGTCCCTTTTCCACAATCATTTTCATTTTTGGTATAAATAAGTTATGGTTAGTTTGGCTTCAGTCTAAAGATTCATTGAATCACATATTTTAAAATTATTCATCATCATCCTGACATGTCACTTTCTCCATGTTGTATGTTGACCCATTATTTTGTCACTTTTACTCGTTTAAATGTCAAATCAAGTCTGATCTATATGCTTCCAACTCACTAGGAGAGTTTGCAACACTTTCAAGGGTACATCTTGCATTTATAGCCAACATTTCATTTATGGGTCGTGTCAATTGAAGATCTTCTTGCTTTCAGAGATGATTTTTAAACCAATATCTAGGGATTATTTTCATGAATGTTTTTAACTATTTTCTCCAAGTGTAAAAAGAATTCTCTAGCTCAGTGATGCGAACTGGTGTTACAAACAGGAGCTACACACTTCGTTGTGAACTAGTTGCAGATGATAGTTGGCGGTTAGACCACTTGTAGGCGTCCCTATGCAAATATGAAGGTATCAGCATTCAACTCCAGGTTACCAGGTACTCTATGAAATTTTCCACCTTGCTTTAAGATCTAGAAAGGGGTGAATGGTTATTTCTCTTTGTGGCACTATGAACTGATGATTAGAGCTGCGAACTGTCTCATCTATTTGTTAACAAGATCTGTAACTCCCTCCTCATGATATGAATATTGTCCCTTGAATACATAAGAATCCCTCGGTTTAGGATACATTATCCATTAATCCTTTACATTTTCATCGCTTATCCCACACAGATTTTCCAAAACCCTTTCCCAAGCACTATGAACTTTGTGCAGTCAACCAGCACTGTGAACTCGTTGTTCCAACACCCTTTGTAGAAAAACATCTTTTGCAAACTCATCAGTTGTTCACACTCATGTTTTATATGAATTATGAAGTCAATCCCACTGGTAGCCAATTTTGAGTCCTACTTATAAGAATTGTCACTATGAGAAGTTTGTTTGGCCTTTTTCCCATATTTTCTAGTGGGCATTTTCCCTGCTTCTCTGTTTCACCTGTGGGTAATCATTCAAGTATTGTGATAAAAGTCTACCCAACTAGTATTAATGGATAATCAACAAAAGACGGCTCACAAAGGAGGGGACATTGTGAGGACGAAGCCTTATTATATGCAGTTGTTTGTTGCATAACCCTTGATCACGGAGGTCTTCCAAAGAGTGGGTTGCATTATTTTTTGTCAGAAAATGCAGAGTGGGCACCCAAAGGTGGATAAGGAATTTGCAATGAACTTTGATGGAACCAAGACCAAGGATGGGATACTGGAATTCGAGGTATTTGAAATGACCATATCAGCAGCCATTGAGATACCTAGTATTGAGGAGAGATGGTTTAAGGCCATGACCCTGAATGTTTCCTTTTCAAAGGAGTTCCTCAAACCAGAACACCAAGATGACAATTTGTCAAAGGGTGTGCCTAGAAACCATATGTTGGAGGGTTTTGATAAGAAGCTGAAGGTAATTCAAAGATACTTTACCTGTGAAGAAAGATTTAACATGATCTATCAATACCATATAAGTCTACTGCTACATTTCACAGGGAACAATTCTATGAATCTTCCTTTCTACTTGTTTAGAAGTATTGGAAAAATGTTTAACATGGTCGAGGCTAAATCTAAGATAGTTGATACAAGTGTTTTCCATTAAGGAATGATAAAGATGTTGGTGATGGAGGAATTAAGAAAATAAAGCATTGAATGGGAATAATCCATTACTTCTTCACACTTTCAACTAAATATTGCACCTAATCCACAGTCTAAGGTACAAAGCCCTCTTCAGGTTGACAGGACTATAAATTCATGTATGAACAAGAAAAGGAAGATCATTAGGAGTATTAAAGATGATAAAGAAAAAAAGAAACATGAAGAAGAAGGAGGACCTTCTTAGTCTCCACAAAGAGAGGTTTCACCTTTGCCAGCTCCTAGTCTAGTAGAGTCTTCTTCAACTAGACCTTTTACTAGAGCATCATCAAAACAAGAAAGAATTTTGAAGGAAGATAAAGTGGGAGCTCCAATCCAGAGAAAGGGTAAAAATGTATCTATTAAGAAGCACAGTGATATTATAGACATAACTACCCCTTCAGAAAATCCTACCTTTAAGAGGCTCAATAGACAACATAAAGAGGAAAGGATTGAAATTGATAAAATGAAAAGGGAGGAATTAGTTGAAAGGAAGAATATTAATGGATTCATGGAAATGTTTCATGAAACTATTGACAAGGCCAAATTTATATCTAAAAGGTTTCGTCCTCTCCACGGGCATCTCATAAACTTATACAGACAGAACATAGCCTACCAGGGTCAGATCAAAAGGCTAAAGATGGAGATGCAACCTTTTAGAGAGGAGCTAGCCAAGAAGAATCTGGATATGTTATCTAAGGCTTCCACTAGGAAGAGCTCCAAAGTTAGAAAATGAAGAAGATGAAAACCTTAACTCATGTCGTTTTTTGACAGTTTCATGTTTCTGTATTTTGCAATTTTGAGGATAGTCATGTTCAGTTGAGGATATGTTAATATTCTTATTCATATATCATGACCATATGTTATTATAGAAATTGGTGGCACTGGGAATAGTTTTGTTAGTGTTTTGATGCATTTTCAAACGAAAAAGAGCAGCTACAGGAAAGTTTGCAGTGCCTGGTGCTCTGAACTGGATGATACAAGTTAGCGTTGTGAACTCTTGTTCTGAAGGTTTTGAAGGAAAAAATAGTTGAAATATGGGTAGATGAGTATATAATAGTCGTTGGAAGGTCAGTTGAAATCTGGAGGGACACCCAACAAAGTAATATGTGCTTAAGGGACACTTCATCAAGCATATTAAAGATGTTAAGGAAGTTTCTAGCATTAGCCTAGTTTTTAGCAGTTTGTTATTTTTGTTGAACAATTATAGTTATTGCACCTTCAAGCATGGGAATCTTGTGCAAGAGGGGGAATTTGAATTGTAAATATGTCATTGACAACCTAGCATATAATATAGGCATTAGAAATCATTAAGGAAGTTTGAAGGATTGTAATGAGAATCATATTTTTGAGATTGTGAAGTTACAGAGCCATATCTAGATTTTGTGTATCATGTTAGTGTCTGTCAGTCCTGTCAATCACCAGTGATCAAATTATTCTATTTCATATGGTTGATAGGGTCCTAGGGTAAATTTTTATAGTTTCCAGAAGTTTTAAAATAAAAATTTGATCATTGGTTAGTATAGCTAAGTCATTGCTACTCCTTTAATATTCATGGTCAATAAATCTTACCATGGTCAGGTCATTATTTCTTGGAAGAGCGTCTTGGTCATCTTGGTCATCATTCTGGTTATCATTCCATATAGTGTCATCATTAGGTCATATTGTCAAAAGTCATGTAAATAGGTCATGTCATCATCAAAATCACCATTAGAGGGAGTAGTAATAGGGAAAAGTGTTATATTATGATATCTAAAAGCATTTTGATCTTTATTAAGACGTAAATAGGTGTAATAAGGTTTGAAAGCTGCAGTACACAAGCAATCAAGTCAATTTGTGAAAAGACAAGGTGGGGCCACATCACCAACTAAGAGAAAAATCAACTTCCATCCAATAAAAAGACCAACAAAGAATATCAATTGCTCATTTATCTCTCATAATACATATCTCCATCATATAATTGCATCCCATCCCTCATAGAAACCAAATTCCACCTTGGAAAGCCAAATTTCTCAGTTGCATTGTGCTTTTCTCCAAGGTGCTGTGTTTTTTCCCCTCGGTCTGTAATTCGCTCTTTTCACCCCTTTTTCTCACTCTTTTTGAGAAAATCCACCTCCATTATATTCCTAACATCTATTCCTACTCCCCATAATTTTCTCAGAAATTTTCCTACCTCCCTTTCCCCAAAGTCGTTGCGCTTCTTCCTAGTTCACATTTTGAGGATGTGAAGGGGGTTTTCATGACTTACTGAGCCTTCACCAGCACCTACAGATCATGTGGAAATATAAAAATATCATTCCACATAATAAAAATTCAAGGAAAGTGATTAAAATAAAAAAACATAGGGGTGTTGTGTTTCTGCGTTGTGTTTTTCTGAAGGAGGCAAAAAACGCAGCAAATCTGTTGCATTTAGTGACCAACTTCAAGATTCGATTCTAAACAAATGGGAAAGTAGTTTTGAAATATGGAGGAGGTTGTTGTTCATAACATACCCGAAAAAAATAACCTCTCTCATTTTTTTAATATACTTTATGATTTGGGATATATTCAACCATATTAGAGGCCTACTTTTTCAAAAAATAAAACACTTTGTTTCTCTTGTTTTATTCATGTTTTCTTGGCGCATTTTCCTAATAGAAGGAAGTGAAATTTTTAAAATAAAGAGAGTTTTTTATAAAGTAAATATTAAAAAACAAAAACCTCTCTCATTTTGTACACAAGAGTTACTTTATTGGAGTTACAGGTGGCACTTTGAGACCCATTTTTCACAATTTCTCCAGGCTAGAATTGTTGCGCTTCTAGGCAGTCACTTTTGGAACTAATTTTGCAGAGGTCAGATTGTTGTTTTTCATGGTTTAAAGGCTCAAGGGTGTAAAATAAATATCAAGGATTCCTCGCAGGTCATCAGAAGCACCCAAAAATCCATCCAAAACATCAAATTTTCAAGTTTTTTAGTCACTACGTTTTTGGAGCGACCTTGGGAGAATCCATTTTTCTTAGCCTTGGAGAGGCCATTTTGCTTGCTTAAGAACTCTATGGACAACTAGACATACTATTTTTTACAATGGTACATTAATATCACAATTTGGAGCATAGTAAGTCACTCAAAATTTCCCTACAAGTTTGTGTTTCATTTTTCCTAGATGGTGTTGCGTTTTTCCCTAAATGTGCTACGTTTTTTCCTGGAGGTCAAATTTTCGAGTTTCTTCTGTCAAACTTAGTTTCTAATGATATAATTTCTATTGATTTGAAATGACATGATGTATATGAATGTAAATTGATATTTTTAATGTAATTTTGTTGCAATTATGAACGTCATTTATGATAGAAAGGTCAATCAAAGGCTAAAAGGAGAGTTTGTTGTAACCTCCTTAGTCTTAAGTTTAGTTAGAGAAATTTGTGTGAATTGTTCCTATCAATAGGGATTCGACCCCTAAGAGAGGGGAAGATTTTTTGGTCTATATGTATCTAGTTTTCAGTCAGATTAAGGGTTGGACATCAGAGAGTAGAAGGCTTGGAGCATTGTGTAAAGTTTATTTTTGTAGAAATACAAGGGCAGTTGCAACCATTATATAGGGATTCATGTGGTATGATTTCGTGGTAGTGTTTTTCTTATGTAATTAACTTTTATGAATGATTAATTCTCCTTCTTTCCATATCTTTTCTTTCATTGATATTCCTATAAGATTTTAAACAAAATTCACAAAGTTTATGTTCTGTTTTGGTAGGAATTTCATGTTTATGTTATTCATCTTCTGATAAATGAACTCATGCTTGTCATGCTCATTTTGAACCTTTTTTTTCCACCCAAAAATAAAATTGACAACCTCAAAGTGTCACTGAACATACCTTCCATTCCCCTTTGTATCCCTGCAACTGAAATCCTTTAGATCTGACCTTGTTTCCTTGGCCTCTCCTCCTGATCTAGCTAAAACCCTAAATTTCAAAACCCTAGAGCTCAGACCTAACCTACTATCCTTTTACCCTCTTCAGTCATATTTTGACTGTAAGATCACAGAGAGAGCCTCTCTGATTTGGTAGGGTTAGATACCAAATCCTAAGTGGTTCGAGGTTACCTCTGTCGATTTCCATTCTCGGCCTTGGGACACTGTGGAGGATAACATATCACACTTGAGACTTTTTTACTAATAGAAATCAACTCCTTTCTTTTCATATTGTTTATGTCTTACTCTGATTCTACTGTCATTTTAATGATTCAATTGATCTATTGTATCTATATTACAATGAATGTTTTGTTGTGATGTTGTTATAATTTTTTATCATATTTTATCTTTTGATTAAACACAGTTCTTGTGTCAGAAGGTTTTCTTCATATTTTTGCTAGTATTTCCTGGTGTGAGTGGTAGACATATTTCATTTTCCTCACTAAATTCGTCCATTTATCCATCTTACTCTTTAAACCCTGATCCAAGTTAGCCAAGACCTCATTTGCTGATGTATTTTATTTGGAACTTTCTGTGATTACACTATTTTGCTGAGTTTTGATCCATTTATAATCTTATCATAAACACTACCTTAAAACCTATTGATGGGTGTTGAGATTACACTTTAGTAGTCAAAGTGTGACTTTCAGTGATAACACATTGGATATTTAACAAAGCTTCTCAGGATCAAGCATGGTGAGGATGCATTAAAACACCACACATAAACCTTTTATGGGATCTTCAGCCTCTAAGTGGGATATGGATACCATTGATTGGTTTTTTGAATTAATTATGGGTCTAGGGTCCTAGTATATGGTCTAAAAGAAAAACAAGGGAATTAAGTATATAAATGAACCTTACTAGCCTCAAGCATTGTGAAAAAATCCTCCAACCACAACGCATTTCCTCTCTATGAGGTATTTGACCCCCAAGTGGTATTCCTGGTGTCATTAGGAAAATTTGCAAAAGGGGGATGGGCATAAGGGAATTGACTATTCTTGGGAGAGGAAAATAGGTCCTAATGCTAAATATTTCATATTGAAATATAGGTCCGAATGTTAAAGGTTAGGGAAGTTTTGCATAATTATTAATTTATGTGATAATAACATGTGTGCATTACTAATTATCAACATGTGCATTTTTCTACATGTGCACATTATTAATTTGTGTGCATTCTTGTAAATTGAAAAAAAAATGGTGTCTATCTAAAAGGGATTGATTGGTTTTGGTGAAATAAACCCAAGAATCCATTCCAATATATTGGATTTCACTCACATCGGTACCAAAATGAGTGTTGGAAATGATTACTCGATTATGTTGCAAGTTCATTTGGTCAAGAGAACTATGAACAAAAGGAATTTTTATGGTTTCTTGGAAAAATCTAGCAATATCAAAGGCTCAAGGAGAAGGGGGTTAAAGCATATCTTCCTTTTCTCTAAGGAATTAGCTACAAATAATGTAAGGACAAGTATATAAATATGGATTTTATGGAGGAATGGTTAAGAAATCTCATTAAGAGTATAAAAAATGCCTCAATTATATGAAAAACATTCATTACAACTTTTCCATTGGTTGAGAATTAGCTAGTGTGGCACATAGGAAAAGGAGACAAAGTCCAAGTTGGGCTATATGCATGGATAAAAAGTAAGGGCTTTGATATTTTACCTCTACAATTGATTCACGATCTAAGAGACAAGGTGTTTTATACACTAAGGTAGATTGAATGGAAACGACATTGGCTATCCTAGAGGGGTATTTTTCTAAGGGAGGAAGATGTAGTTACTTGGCATAGGTACACTAAGAACATAAAATCCTATTATGTTAAACTAAGATATGGTGAAGATACTATTATATTCTCATTGAATCCAATTGGGGACTATGTGCCAATAATTGGATAAAAATATTTAGGTGTCGAGGGAATATATTATCTCAAGGTCTAGTGGTGGAAACACATGGAAATTTAAGTGTCCAACAAAATAAAAAAATATTCATGTTGCTTCTTTGAATAGAAAATCTTTAACCGAGGATATTTTTTAGAAGAGGAATTTTGTAGGACCTGGATGGCACTGTCTTTGCAAACAAGAGGAAGAAGCAATCACACATCTAATTTTGTCTTGCTAACATATTAAGTAGGTTTAGAATGAGGTAGAAGGAATGACATTATTAAAAATGCTTAGGATAGGAACACTATGGAGGAGGCTCTCGGAACTTGGTGTCCTAATGGGGAAACCAAAAGGTATTGAGCTCTCTTTTTGACTCATTCTTAGAGAGTGTGGTTGGCTAAGAACTCGTTTTTTTATGAAGATGAAGATACTTTACCTATGAAAAATGTTTTCTAAAGCTTAATTATACTATCTATATTTCCTCAGTTTCAGGAAAAAATAACATAAGACAACCAAGCAAGGAATTAATTAATAAATATTTTCCATGGACATTCTTTGATGGTGCTTCTCAAGGAACCCCTCCCTTGGGTGGGGCAAAGGGATCTCACATATTTCTATGTTCCATAGTACATATTTCAAATATGGAGTTAGCCATGCATCAAACTAGTTATCTGAATTAATGGCACTCAAATTAGTTTTGATGTTGTTTTGGGAACATGGAGTAATGCATATACACTATTTAGGGACTCACTCATTATAATTTAGTGAATGAAACAAGAGTTAGTCCTGAGAAATTTCATGTTGCAACCTTTGTTTCCTAATGTTATGTCTTTACAATTATCCTTCACACATATTTCCTTTAAACATGTCTACATGAACATAAAAAATACAACAGATACATTATCAAAAGGATTGTCAAAGTTAGACAAAGGAGTTTGGAAAGTCTTCGAGAATCATCAAGGAAATATTTTTGAATATATGCATGATCCATGGATACAAAGTTGTACTCATACAACATAGTTTTATGGGTCACTTTCTGAGTATATCTCATGGATGATGAATGAAAAAAATAGGGAATGTTAGTTGATACATCTTTTATGGATACAAAAGGGGATGTAATTTTTCAAAATATGGGAGGAAACAATTTTTTCGAGGGAATAGTTTAATGTCATCATGTATGCAATTCTTAGTTCTTCATATATACAGTGATAATTATATGTTATAGATGTTACATGCCTTATAACATATGAAAATAAAATTTTGTTTCTATAAATAAAATTACATGACTTTTTCTTGAGAAAAAAAATATCATAATTCTAAAATACATAGGTCTTCTATTTCTAGTGTCACTTTTTATTGCCCCACCCATTTGAGAGACAAATCATATGGTGCATAAGTACATACATAAACCTACATTAAAAAGGGAGAAAAAATGATTGATTATGTTAAGACCCTCTAACGCCATCTTAAAAGTTGACCTCATAAGTTCATGGCTTCACTAACTTTATTAATTTTAAAAATATATAAAATCAGCATTAAAAAATTGGAAAAATAATGCCACACAAGAACCAACTATTATTGTACAATTTTTTTTCAATGAATTTTGTCAATTAGATACTTAACTAACCTCTTAAGACAAATATGTGAACTATATTTTATGGGAAAAGTAACATACCAATGTTGAAAGAGTGTGAATTTTTTTTAGTTATACCAATTTTCCACAAATAAAAGTTATATATTTTGGAAGCTAATCATCCCTATATTTCAACTTTTTACAACATATTCTAATAAGTTGTGTATGTATATATGACTAGTCAACAAACTATCCTTTTTTTTAAATTTCCATTGCAACTAACATGTCATTAGAGAGAAGAATTAGCTAGCACCAACACTTTTATGATGAAAAATATTAGGGAAAGGCTCCCTAAATCTCTTTGGTTTTGGTAAGTTAACAGGTTCTGAGAGGGAATAATTACCCTGCACCAACCCTTCTATGATGAAAAATATTGGAGAGAAGCTCCTACATCTCCTTGGTTTTGGTAAGTTAACAAGTTATGAAGATTTGTAGTTTTGCAACTATTATGAAATTCAAGTCCAATGTGAACATGTGCAAGAGTGCTTTCATCCTACACCTTGTAATGTATCCAACTAGAATAGACTGAGATAATATGCTTGTTGTCCCAAAGGTATTGTTATTCTTTGTGTAATTTTGTCAAACACTTGCCATTAAGGTTGTTCGAAACTTCTTACAAATAGTTTTCATATGTCTCAGAGGTAGGAATAATGTCAAACATGTTACATGCATCCATTACACAGAGAATAGAGAAGATAACCATATCATCTTATTATGGTTTGAAACAACAATACAAATATCTCTAATGGTCATAATAACAACTGCAAATACCCTAACACACAAATCTAATGGTTGCAAGACAACTACAACATAATAAAAATTAGCTACTGAACAAAACCTGATGCGATGCCAATTCTTCTCCAACAGATAGATCTCCTTCCAAGACAATGGAACCTTTTCAAACCCTCGTGAGTCCTCCCTGCCACAAGATCTTGCATACAAAGGGAGATTGACTCTCCGTAGAACTGTTCCATGATATGTCCAGTCACACGATCTGCATAAATGAAGGGGTCGGAACCCCAAGGGATCCCAAACAACCCTCCCAAGTGCTACGACATCCTCCAGTCAGTCCCTAAATCCCACTCGATCTACAAATATCCACCTACGCTCTCCTTTATTCCTTGTGATATGCTTCAGGACACCCCCACATACCCCACAACTCTGTTGGTCTATGGATCAGGCCCTCTAATCAGCCCCAAGAACCACTCAAAGTGCCATGACTCTCACACTACTGCTTCAGGCCAATATGGAACATATATTGGACACTACCAAGGACCTTAGCAGCCTCCAAAAGATGAGAAACCCTCGTGTATTCCACTAGAAATCACTACAGCTTGTATACATAGAAGTTATGCCTCCTCAGATCCATGAACCTACAAAACATGGTGCCTTCCTCCTCTAGGAAATCCCACAAATATCCTTTGTACTTTGTTATGGCTTTGAACTAAAGATGAATAACCAATTGAAACTCCAAAAGAAATCCAGGATGGATCTCCCAATCTGTTTAGCTAGGGTGGGTATCTCACCACCGAAACCGAACTATTAAATGGAAGAGTTTTGTTAAACCCTAACAAAATAATGGCTCCAAGAACACCATACAATGATCAATGAAATTATAATGATGAAAAGTGAGAGGTTACTCTTTTTTTATACTTTTCCAATCCTTCTAGATCATTCCTTCATAACCCTTTTTTATTTTTCATTTAAACATTAAAAATTACTTGTTAATATTTAGATAATTAATTATTTCATTAATGTCACTTTAGGAATATGACACATCTTAACCAAGTAACATATCCTTTATGAATTGAACCCTAGAAGAATTGTGATAGGTCTGCAATATACGAGAATGGGCGTTTACACATTCATCTGCAAGTCTTCAGGCGGCGAATGGAACGCAAAGCAGTATTCCAGTGACTTGGAGGGTTCGACCGCCTCTACCTTCAATTTGCAGCGGCAGCTCGTGAATGTGGCGCTTAGATATGAAGGATCCGGCCCCGTTTCTTCCTCTTTCTCATACGTTTCTCCTTCCTCGGTCGTTTTCCAGATAGTTCCAGTCGTTCCGCGAATCCTTCGCACCTCCCTCGACCCCAAGGGAATGGACCAGATGCTCCAGAGCCCCGACGACGATGTCACCATCAGGTTACAAGGTTGGTTGAGCAAGCTTCTAGTCGCGCCAGATCCCAAGAGATCGTTGAGCGACGGCGTGAGGGTTATGCGAATGAAACAGAACCCTAATGGGGAGAAGGAAGCGGCGGTCCTTTGCAGGGCCGAGGTGAACCAACAAGTACTAAACCCTATCCGTCGCCACCGCCGCCTTAACCTAAAGATTGGAAGCCATTCAAATAATAGAGACCTCGGGGATATTCGGCTCTTGGGGAACTCTCCGCCTTCGCTCTGGTGCAGAAATCTATTTAAGAGTAATGCAGAAGCGAGGTCTCATTCTGAACAGCGCAGCAATACTAGCTCCGAGATAATGGCAAACTTCCTCCTTTTTATAAAGACCATTGCCGGATCTTCTCTCTGCTTGCAGGTTCAAGACTCAGACTCTGTTTTTGAGCTCAAAACCCAAATCCACCAAGCTACAGGGACTTCGCCTGGATTCCAACGACTAATCTTCGAAGGCCGACAGCTTGCAAATGGCTCTTTTCTACGGAACTACGGAAATCTAAAAAACACAACCATTTCTCTCACTTCTCGGTTGCGTGGAGGAGCGCCTTCAGTCACTCATCCAAGCTCTTACAAGCAGGCCGTGAAATTAGGGACTTTCGCTCCTTCGGGGCTCAAGGTTGAAGCTTCAAAAGTAAAGGAACCCTTTGGAGGTGCCTTCATTATGGAGCAGTGCGCAGAACCTCCAATAGCAGAAGTCGAAGACCCCCAAGTCTATGGCTATGCCTATATCTACTAGGCCAAAGACCTCATTTGCCGCTTCAACGGACTTTGGCCCTCGGCCCTTGCGCTAAAGGAATGGGTTAACAAGACCTGGTTGGAGGGTCATGATTTGTTCTTCTGTTCCAAGGGGTTCTTCATTGTCCACTTCTCCACAGAAGACGAATGTCAATGCGTGCTAGAGAAAGGTCCTTGGTTATGGGGAAAATCTGGTCTCTCCATGCAGCGATGGTTCCCGGATTTCAATCCACTAACCATGACAGCCATGACTACACCGGTCTGGGTAAGACTACCCAATCTACCCCTGCATTTCTATTCTTCATCTTTTTTACCCACCCTGGGCAATGTATTGGGTATATTTATCAAGATAGACACAGACAGAATAGCGAAAGGATTCGTCACTTTCGCCCGCATCTGTGTTGAAATTGACCTCAGTCAAGGGCTTCCGGATAGGATTCTTATAGACTGGGGTGATGGAGATCCTTTCATACAGATGGTCGATTATGAGAACACCGCCTTCAGATGTCGCTCCTGTCAGCAAACAGGGAACCTCCAGGCAACTTGTCCTCTTTCCCCCACCCCTCCCTCAACTTCTGGAGCACGGAAAAGAGCCAATGGTTGGCAAGGACCAAAATCTCACAAAAGCCGCCCGAACCCTTCCTCCGACAACAAGCAACATCACAAAGATGCTCCAACTCCTTCGCCTTCCTCATTGCCTTCACAGGCCCCAACTTTCTCTCAGCAGCCAACTGTTGACCCAAAACACTAGCCTGCAGCCTCGACACAAATTCCTGAAGATTCAGAAGTCATGATTTCAACTCCCACAATTAAGTCCTTGCACCCACCTCACGAAAAGGGGGAAACAATTGACACAATCATGATCACAACATCGCTCCCAGTGACTCAGAAGCGACCTCATGAATCAGACAACTCAGACAGCGACAAAGAAACACAACTGAATGCAGCAGCTCAAGATTATGGCACTTCCTCAAACCATCTGGCTTTGGTGGTAAAGACTGTTGAGCCTACCAGCTCCTCTGGTTGAATTGATGTTCAAAAAAAAAAAGGTAGAAAGGATCCTCACTGATCAACACAATGATCTGGTCCTTTCTCCTTATATTGTAATGTTTCATCTTGCTTTTCCCACACGCTCTATGGGGTTCTCTTTTAGCATAGGCTAGTTTCAAATCATCCTCTGTTCTCTTTCTGAGGGGTCTTTCCCATCCGCAAATCAATGTATTACTTGCACTTTTTCATGGATTGAATAGAAGGATTCTCCCCTTTCTTACTTAAAAAAAAAAAAACATATCCTTTATGAATTGGAAGGAAACATTATATATCGTCTTAGTATCATAAAGATAATAAATTCTTTCTTCAATAACTAGTTGGGATTTATATAATTGTTACACCCTAATTTCTCTTTAAATATAGATGTAATAGTATTTTCATTGCAAAAAGTGATTTCTTATTGTTTTTCTAATTATCCAATCAAGAATTAACATTTCCTTTTCCAATTGTTTAGTTAAGAATTAATATCTTTAAACTACCCTAATTGTTTAATTGTTTAGTTAAAAATTAATATCTTTAAACTACCCTATTTTTATGTTGCAAATGAATTTTATTGAAACTTAAAATAATGTTAAAGAGATCTTATCTTTTATTTGTATATTAAATATCTAACCACAACAATATTTTATTTTATAAATAACTTATAACATACTTAATAGGTGATAACAATATTTTGTAAATCACTTATAATATATTATAAAGCTTAGTGGGTTGGCTCGAATAACTTAGTGTGTAAATTATAAACAAAAAGTCATGGGTCACATGTGTTTATAAAATCGAATTGCTACCTAATAAATGATATTATTGGGTCCCACGTTCGAAATAAAAAAAATATTTATAAGAAACTAGATTTTTCATACAATATTCAAAACATAAAATAATTACAATGGACATTTCAATATGCTTATATTGTTTCACCGAATTCTAATATAAAAATCACTTTCAAAACGTCTCAAAATATTGAATAAAAGTTTTTATTAGTCCCTACCAAAGCAGGACTGTAGTAATGAGTTTTCTATTGATTTGACATTAATTTCATTGACTAAGCAGTTTGATTATAAATTTAAACAATTTTCCAACCAAAGTATAACATTGTTATATTGAATTTTATTTTTTATTTTTTTAAATTAAACTATTTTTTTAAATTATGATTGGTGAAAAACTTAAACCCCTTATTGCAGAGGTGCAACATTTAATTTTGTCTTTAATTTCTAGTGAGTGATGTATTACTCATATTTCCAAGCTTAAATTTAGTATTATCATTCGCCCTTCTTCAACTCTACTGCAAAACTCGACCGCTCCAGCTCTGGCTCCCCTGTCGCAACACAGGTCATCACCGACGATTTATTCTCGACCCCTCATCTCAAAAATACCTAGCATTGTGCGAGCTGGTTCGAAAACCCTAAGAACAGGAGGTTGAATGTCAAAACCCTTAGATTCGATTCTCATATAGATGAGTTCCGGATTTGAAAATACTTAGAGAACCATTTAAGGAAAATGAGAATTTAGTAATTTTCTTAATGTTTGAGTCCCTTGTTATCTTTTCAACCATCCATGGAAAGTAAAGACGAGAACGTGACCAATTCAAACAAGTGTTGGATGGTAGTGGAGTCCATGCCAGGTTGGGATGGGAGTAAATGTGAGGTAGTAGAGACACGTGGGTAGAAAGTTGAAGAAGATGTGGTTTGTATGCAGAACATAGTAAAGTAAATATATAGTTTTATACATATGAAATATGTACTTTTATACATACGAAATATGTACTTGTATAAAGTGTATATTTATATTTATACATACGAAATTTGTACTTTTATAAAGTATGGGGATGAGATTTTATAGAGCATGCATGGAGCCCTCATTGCATTCTTAGCCAGTTTTTGGATCGGGGGTTCTTGGGGTGGAGGGTTCAAAGTTGGGCCTCTTATGTTTCATGGCCTACAAATAGCACCGATAGTTACACGATATACAAAATGACAGGTGGAGTGGCGGAATATAGAAATTTATCAGAAATTAATAATGTCAGTTATACAATAGAATAGTAATAAGGTCTGTTACATAGGTTCCTGGAGAAAAACACCAAAAAATTAGCATTGTCGAACTATTTTTCTTTAAAAGTAAGGATTTTATTGGACAAAAAAGATATATCATTTTCGAATTGGTTTTCTTTGCACACATTTTGTAGAGCATGGACGGAGCGATCATTCCATACTTAGCCAGTTTTTGGATCGTGGGTTCTCGGGCTGTCGGTTTCAAAAATGGGCCTCTGTTGTTCCATGCCCTATACAAATTGACAAGCGAACTTGCGAACTATACAAACTTATTATAAAATAAATAATCTTTGTTACATATCTCTGGAAATTACATCAACGTCGTTGAAGACCAAAAAATTAGCATACAATAGGAATTTTGCACCCAACAATTCTGTCATATACATGAGACATTAATTTATAGAAGATTATAACATTGTATGAAGATTTATAGTAATTTGTATAATGCTATAAAACTTCATACATTTTGTACTAAACAATTACGGAGTTGTGGGTTGGTGAAGTCCTGGGTTCACACTTTTCATGTCCAGTGTGTTACGTGATATACATTTTGCACCAAAGACTTCCGTCATATACATTTTGCAGCGAACAATTCCGTGATATACATGACACGGAGCAATTTATAGAATATTATAATAATAATAATAATCATCTATTTTTAAAGTCATGGCCAAGCCACACCAAATTGGTGTATAAGACCCCCTTGTTTGTGGGACAAGGGACCCCCCTCCACCCAATGATTTGACTGGTAAAGTCTACGGAGGTATACATACCCTACACCCCTCTGGATTTGAACTTGTGACCTCTTAAGTGGAAACACATGTTCTTAACCATTAGGCCCACTCATGTTGTATGGAGATTTAAAGTAATTTATATAATGTTATAACATGTCTTAGTTAATGAATAATATAAGCAATTCTTTAAATTTTATTCAATATTTTCTTTTATAAGTAAGATTGTATAAAAGTCTGTCAAAATGAAGGAGTACAGATAATTTCTATGGTTTCAAGCTGTAAATACTGAGCTGCCCTAAGGGAAAACTAGCTCAGCCAGCCAAACCGCTTCATAACTTAAGTGTAGATTGTCACTAATGCAAAAAGAGTTCAAAATTATGGCCCATAAGGGTGGGCGCTAGAACTGTGGAAAGTGTATATAGCCTAATTATAATAACCATGGACAAATTCATGAAAGGCCGGCATGAACATGACAAAACAATAGACAAAAACAACATAGATCACTGATATGGGTTGTAGTGCGGCGACACGGCCATGGAAAAGGCGCGAAATGTCGTGTCCCCGGGAGGAGGCGGCTCCTCCTGGACTGGTGTGTGGTCCAGTTGCATAGCATTCTCCATCTCTGATGGCAGGTTCTCTTCCTTCTTGACATCCTCTAGTCCTCTAGTCCTCGCAGTCTATGTCTACATGGACAATATTTTCCAGTGGAAACACTGGTGTCGAGGTTGTTGTTGCTTGGGCTATTGTTGATTGGGTTGCCTCTGGTGCGAGGAGATGAGCACCTTGTAACGCGGAGAGAAACTGCAGGAGTCAAGAGGCTTTGTCGTCCAAGCTCTGTAGGCGGAACCGGAGGTCGTCCATGTCCCGACGTAGGTCGAATACCAGGCTTTTCACTAATGCAAGGCATGTTTTCCACTCACATTATGGGTTAGCATTGGAACCCGCTCGATATTGGGGTTGTCGTCACGAATTTTGATTGGCTTCCGGACCATCCATCTGAAATTGGGTGTCGTGAAGCTAGTCCTGAAGCGACTGGGTGGCTAGAGAGTTGGGAGGAGCCAAAGGGCCTAGGTGTGAAACAAATGTCGAATTGGCTAAAGGTCCTGGGTTGTTGTTCAGTGAGGCCCCTGAGCAGTCCATCTCCTCCATTCTGTTGGGAAGGGACGCAGGAAGGGGTAGGAGAGATGCGATAATTTGAGTCGACTGCCCCAGGGAGGAGGATGAGGTGGCCGAAGAGGAGGAGGATAACAGGGAGGGAGCAGGCGGGGGACGCAGGACCAGGCGAGGTCAGTTTGGCTTGAAGGTTGGTCAGCCTTTGGACTTCCTTCGTAGTCGGGGAATCTTCGAGACAATGGGAGAGAAAAAACATGGCAGGAACAGAGCAGGGAAAGAAAAATACAGAGCAGGGAAAGGTTGGGCAGGAAGCCGAGCTTTGAGAAGAAAAAGCAGGAAATAATGAGCCATCTGGACCCGCTGGAGAAATTGAAATAGATCGGGAAGCTGGTGAGGTTCCATAAATGGCCGCACATGAAAAATAAAGGCGTAGCGAGGGTTTTGGTCCGTCGAAAGAATGCGAAGGCAGAGCAGGGTGCACTGAGAGTAATGGCGCCATGCCTCGAGCGAGTTGAACTTGAACTGATTAGGCAGTTGGGAGTGAGTGGCATGCGATCATCACATCGTCGGTGCCACAGAGTATCTCTCTTGGCTTCTCCGCTTGACGTGTTTTCTCTACTAACACCCCATCCGTGGGAAAGGGAATAAATGCGAAGGAGTACAGACACATGGGCAGGAAGTTGAAGTACATGGGTACGTGGGAAAAAAATCGAGGAAAATAGTGGTAATGTGGGTTACATAGGTTTCTTGACAAAAAACAA
The DNA here is from genome assembly GCA_009831015.1 of Picea engelmannii. Taxonomy (NCBI): domain Eukaryota; kingdom Viridiplantae; phylum Streptophyta; class Pinopsida; order Pinales; family Pinaceae; genus Picea; species Picea engelmannii. The sequence goes on from ML804417.1 coordinate 169,417, forward strand.
CAAAAAAAATTAGCATTCCTACACACAATAGAAATTGAAATTTATGAAATGAAACATTCCTAAATAGCATAATTTATACATACAAAATATGTAATTGTACAAGGCGGAGTCTTGATTCAATAGTTAGCGAGATTTTGGATGGCGGCTTCTCGGGATGTTTTTGTTCTTCCGTGCCATATAAAAAGCAGGGATAGTTCCATGATTTACAAATTGATAATCGGAGTTGCGGACTATTAGAATCTTAAGGGCATGGTGTCCAAAAAATTTAGCATTTCCGAAGTACTATTCTTTAGATATGCTTTGCATACGATCGTGGACAAAATACACAGAAATAGTAGCAACGTGTTGGTGCGCTGAAATTCAGTCTTTGTTGTTCTGTGGCCTACAAATTTCACCCAGAGTTCCGTGACATACAATTTGACAATTGGAGTTGTGGACTATTTGATATCTAAGGGTGTACGTATGTTACAAATAAGAGCTGCTAGATACCAGATATGTAATTTGATTGAGTAGATATATAGACCATTGTGGTTGTCGGGCTGGTAGGCTGAAAATTGTGCTCCCATAGGTTCGTGGACAAAAGCATAAAAAGACTACCAATACTTAATTAGTTTTCTTTAAAACAAAGGCAGGAGAGCTTCATTCCAGGTTGTTGGGGTGGTGGGTTGAAAATTGGGCTACTATTGTTCCGTCGCGTACAAATAGCACCGAGAGTTCCGCGAAATAAAAATTGAGAAGCGGTTTTGCGGACTATTTGAATTTTTGGATCGTGAGTTCTTGGGTTGTCGGGCTGAAAATTGGTTTTTTGTTGTTCTGTTCCCTACAAATAGCACTGAGAGTTCTTTGATATACAAATTGACAAGCGGTCTTGTGGACTATTTGAAATTTTGGATCGCGGGTTCCTGGGCTAGGGGGTTGAAAATTGGCGTTTTGTTGTTCCGTGGCCTACAAAAATCAAATATGTAATTTGATGAAGTAGATATATAGAGCATGCACGAAAGCTTCATTCCGGGTTGTCGGGATTGCGGGATGAAAATTGGGCTCCTGTTGTTCTGTGGCCTATAAATACCACCAAGAGTTTCGTGATATACAAATTGACATGCTGCTTTGAGGACTAGAATTTTTTAATGTGGGTTCTCGGTCTGGCAGGCTAAAAATTGGGCTTTTGTTGTTCCATGGCCTACAAATAGTCCGTATATTTTCGCGATATACAAATTGACAAACGGACTTGTGAACTATTTGAAATTGAAGGCACTCGTGTCGAACAAGTTTAGCATTCCTGAATTAGTTTTCCTTTTTACATATGTTGCTGGAGTAAAAAAAAAAAAATAGTACTGACGTCTGTTACATAGGCTGGTGGAGAAAAGTATGAAACAAATATGATTCCCGAATTAGATTTCTTTAAAAAAGAGGCTTCTCGACTTAGGCATTTTTTGGATCGCGGGTTCTTGGGCTAGGGACCTGAAAAACGTGCTTTTGTTCTTCTGTGTCCTACAAATATTACCAGCAATTCTGCGATATACAAATTGAGAATCAGACTTGTGGAGTATTTGAATTTTAAGAAGCTCGTGTCCCAAAAATTTAGCATTTACGAATTAGTTTTCTTTACATAGGTTTTACATACGTTGGTGGAAAAGAGGGCAAACAGTATAGTACCAGTGTCTATTACATAGGGCGGTGGGCAAAAGGACGAAACAAATAGCATTCCCGAATCAGTTTTCTTTAAAACAGGGGATCCTCAACACAAGAAATTGAAATTTATGAAATTATAGGTTCTTGCAGACCATAAACTATACATAGCAAATACGTAATTTTTTAAAGTAGACATTTACTTTTATAAATACGAAATATGTACTTTCATAATGTATGGGGATGAGATTTTATAGAACAACGACGGAGCCCTCATTATATGTCCTACAAAGAGCAGGCAAAGATACACGGTGTACAAATTGAGAAGTGGGCTTGCGGACTATTTTAATTTTAAGGGCCTTTGTGACAAACATTGTGCAGGACATGTTACAAAGATGCAAGAAATGACGGTCTCTTTACGTTTGAGTAGAAAGAAAGTAGTGAACACAATTTTACGAAATTTATATAAAAAAATAATAAAACGTGTTACATATTGCTAAAAATTTAAAGAAACACATATATATATATATATATATATAAGTGAAATCTGATATCTGAAATTTGAGTAAGTGATTTATGTCATAGTCCATTCTGAAAATGAAAAATCTAGGAACACATAAAATCACGAGGAAAACTAGCCTTCCCGAATTAGAGCATAGACGAAACCCTCATTCCATACTTAGCCAGTTTTTGGATCGCGGGTTCTCGGGTTGGGGACTTGAAAAGAGGATTTTTGTTGTTCCATGACCTTCAAATAGAACCAAGAGTTTCGTGATGTACAAATTGATAATGGGACCTGTGGACTATTTGAATTTCAAGGGGCTTGTGTCCCAAAAATTTAACATTCGGGAATTACTTTTCTTTACATAGGTTTTACACACGGTGGTGGAAAAATGTACAAAAAATAGAGTACCAATGTCTATTACACAGGGTGGTGGACAGGAGGACCAAATAAATAGCATTCCCGAATTAGTTTTCTTTAAAATAGGGGCTCGTGGATACAAGAAATTGGAATGTATCAAACTATAGGTTCCTGGAGAGCATAAATTGTACATAGCAATAACACAATTTTTTTAAGTAGATATTTACTTGTATACATATGAAATATGTACTTTTATAGAGAATGTACGGAGCCCTCATTCTATATAGTGTGACGGAGCCCAGATTACATACTTATGTAATTTTTGGAGCACGGGTTGTCGAGTTGGCGGGCTGAAAATTGGAAAAAAATGAAGCGTGTTACATATTCCTGGAAATTTAAAAAAACATATATATATGTGTAAAATATGATATGTCGAATTTCAATGAGTGATTAATGTCATACTTTATTTTGAAAAAGAAAAAAAGAGAATAGAGATAAAATAAAGAGAATGACTTCACATTCAGCATAGCTGAAGTTAAAAAATCCAGGAAGACATAAATATATAAGGAGACAAAAGAATAGTTTTATTTGGAATATATATAAAAAAATAATAGTTTGTTACATATCCCTGGAAATGTAAATGTGTTTTTCATATAGACTGGGATTGGGGCTCCCACAGACCATAAAAGAAATATGTACAAGAAATAGGAGTGTAGAAAGAAGTTGGACACACTATAATGTAATACCTGAAAAGTAGAAATGGGAAGATCAGTTTTTGCTTATAGATTTCTACTCAGAAAAGGAATAATTGTATTGATAAAGAAAGGACTGTCACTATACACTTACAGGGATGGTACATATAAGTAATTTTTGTGTTTGATTGGACATGCCTTTCCCTGCTAGTTTTTGTGGGCAGCCTGCTTCAATAACTGGATTGATACACAAAGGATTTATGCATTTGCCTGTTGGATTTTGTGGTTGATCCACTTCAAGTTCTCTTCAATATAGCTTCTCAAGGGGGAGATATTGATTTCATTGTGGATTCGAATGTTGAAAAATTCATTTTCTAATTCTCTTAGATCAATTTAAAGTTTACACGGACCTTCATAAATGTCTCCATTCTGTAGCAAATACCCGACTAGCCAGTTGTCCACCTCTTCTTCATGATATTCAACAATTCTGTAAAAAAATTCTAAAGACAAGGCCTTCAAATTATCAACTTGTTGATCAAAAGCTTGCTTGGTTAATGTCAACGAGTTGAGGATTAAGCTGGGGTCCTGGAAGTCGTTTGTCTTTCCTGCTAAGTCTATTTTGGTGAGCTTTTTGAATAATGTTTATTTCTTTGATATTTATTGCTCACACGATTGCACGATTAGGTACGGGTTCTTCACTTTCTGTTTCCACCATGCTTCTAATTGAGTGAGCCTTTTTTTAGACGGGAGATCATGTTGTCTTCTTCTCATATCTGGCATGTTGTTGACATGAAACGAGAAAGGGATGAATGAGTGCACATAGAAAGTTTATTCATTCTTTAAATCCGTCTGCAGAAGTAGGAGCAAGTTATGTGCCCTACTCCCCAGGGAATCCATATTCTGTGATGTTTCCCAGGCCTTGGCAATCAGTTCTATTATTTTGTTGATATTTTTCTCTACATATCCTTTACAGGATGCAAGAAAGCTGGAGGACCCTTTTATATTTGTTGCAGGGGTGCACATAGTTGCAGGAATGGCTATTTCCAAGGAACTACCAAGCAATGGCATAGGAAACAAAGCTTCCTCTAATTCCTTAATCTGGTTCTTTAGTTTGGCATTTTTGGCTTCAATGCCTCCAACGGAATCATGAAGAGCATCTTTGGTTGCCCTGTGAAGTTCAAATATTTTAGATACGTGCATATTGGCAAGTTCAATTTCTAAACGATGTTTTATTTTCTTATTTTTTACATCTCTTTTTTCAATCATTAATTTTTTTGATTCGGTTTCAAAAACAACACTCTGGAATACGAAGGATTCATCTTCGTAAAAAATTTCGATACCGACCATGTCCATTGAGAAGGCATGTTGAATTGTGTGTGCGGGTTGATCAAGGTTGCAGAATATGCTTTCCAAATCAACGTCAATATCCATGTTTTGACGGTAAATTTCAGGTTGCTCCGCCTCCCCTACAATTCTTTTTCCATTCTTCTGCACGGGAGGATCTTGAGGAATATGTTCACTGTATCTCTACAAAACTGTTGTGGAGCTGCTGGAAGTAGTTTATCAAAAGGTTGGATGGCTCCAGACACTACTTGAAATGAAGAAATGGAGGGGAAAATATAACCCCCTGCAAACATTGCTTCAATGCGTGCAAATGGAAAATCTCCTCATTAATGACAATATCTATGCGTGTTGTATGGTGACCTATTAGAATTAAAGTGTAGTTATTGCAAACTTAGAAGTGCGAAGGTGAGGGTTATGGCGAAGAACATTTAAGGATAGGAGAATTCGTGAACGAACCAAGATGGCAGCATGCGAATGACATTGCATGGTATTTGAAATTAAGACTAGGAAGCGATTGGAGGTTTTGTGAAGGAAGCAAGCTTGTGGCATATGAATGACATTCCATGGAATTTGAAATTAAAACTAGGAAGGGAGAAGAAAATGCTTCGCAAAAATTGCTTTAATGGAAAAACTTCTCAAGCCTTGTGCACATCAATGATAGCTTAGATGGTAGTTGCATGATGACATGTTAGCATTAAATATTTAGAAAGAAGACACACACACACACACACACATATACATATAAACAATATTTTTTATCATGCACACGTCCGAAGGTAACAACCACAAGGAAGAGAAAGCAAGGAAGGAATGGCCAAGTCTGAAAGTGCATGGTTTGGGATCGCGAGTTCTCGAGCGAGCGGGTTCAAAAGAAGGCCTCTATTATTCGGTGTTCTACAAGTAGCACACAAAGTTCTGCGATATACAAATTGAGAAACAGACTTGTGAGATGGCCTAGATTTGATAGACCATCTACAGTTTCTGGATCGCGGGTGCTCAGGCTGGCAGGGTAAAAAATGACACTCTGTTGTTCATTGCCTTGCAAATATCTTATGATAATAAATTGAGAAGAGGATTTGTGAGGTGACCGACTCAACATTCTACTCCAGGGTTGGTGGGATCCCACAAACGAGCAAAACATATTTGCAGGTTGTACATTGGGCCGATTTCCACCATATAGAAATTGGGTTCTCGGGCTAGCAAGTTCAAAATTGCTTAAGCAAAGCAAAGGGATCTGTCTGACTCCCACTGCACATTTCATAATTCATGTGCAACACCAAGTCTGTGATTACCAGATCAGTGTGTCTAGAAACGAGGCAAAAGTAAATATGTGCCTTTATAAAGTATGGACATGAGATTTTATAGATCGTGTACTGATATCGCATTCCATACTTACGGGTTCTCAGACGAGAGGGGTCAAAAAATAGGCCTCTATTGTTCCATGTGTTACAAATAGCACATACAGTTCCACGATATACAAATTGACAAGCGAATTGCCGGGTGGCTGAGAATTTATAGAGCATGTACAGTTTGTGCATCGCGCGTTGTCAAGTTGGCGGGGTTAGAAACGGGCCTCTATTGTTCGGTGCCCTACAAATTGCTTATAATGCACAGATCCCTTATTATATACTTAACCACTTATTTGGATCACGCACTTGAGAGCTACACATTGTGCCTCCAATGTTCTGTGTCCTGCAAATAGAAATTATAGTTGGGCGATATACATATTGACAAATGGAATTGCGGGCTGGCTGTCTCAACATTGCAGTTTTGTTGGATGGCAGACGTGCAGCGTAGCGGCTTCTCGGTGCAAGAAAAAGAAAAAAAAACATACCTGCAAACAAGTTTGACAAATTTAGAGAAAGTAAAGGAAAAACTATTTACTATGGAACACAGGCAGAAAAAGAATGCACCTTTGCATTGATTTGTGTACATCTATGGGTAGGAGTTCTTTGTGCCTTCTAGTTTTCCTTTCTGTTTCTATCAACAAGAGTACAAAACAAAATGGATATGAACATAAACTCAGATGTTAAGAAAAAGGCAACTACTATGTACATATACAAAAAAAAATAAAAAATGAATAAGATTAATAGAGTCACAAATAGTTTTTTTGAGGATGTACCTTATTTTTTCTTTTTTTGCACAATGTATATTTTATAATTAGAGTAGAAGACTGTCTATATTCTCACCAGAACGTTATGTGTAGAAATCAGGGATACAGATATGCTTTAAAACATAGAAATATGAGTTTGCAATAAGTTTGATGTATATGTCATAATTCAAATGCAATACCAATTGTATCGTGATCAGACCAATATGTGTCTAAGAAAAACATATTGTATTGAGAAATGGGCACATTGGACCAAACATGGTCCATAAGTGTGTTTTGCAGATGGACTATGTTGTTTAGAAGAAAGCGCAGACTGTATTTTCACATGTAGTTTTGCAATTCTATTGTTCTGCCAATATTTTGTAGCATGTCAATGTTGAATTCTCCTACAAGTACAATGGATTCGTTCAGATGGAAATGTTCCAATGCATTGGAAATAATATTTACTATGTTGGAGAATGTTGCATGGGGAGCAGTGTAACGATTTAGTATTGCAACTTTTGTTCCATGGGAAAAAAATTTGGCAAGCACCAGTTCAACATTCTTTTCTTCGATATGTATGTGGTCCAAAATTGTTGCATGTCTTTTCACAAGTATCATCACCCCATGTGTAATGTAACTTGATATGCAATTGTGATTTGGGAATTTTTTGTTCTACATGCATAATGCCATGTGTGTTTCCTGCAAGCACAGAATATCGGATTGCATTAAATCATAGTCATTTAGTATATCATCCATGTGTGCATTTAAGTTGCGTGTGTTAAGCGAGAGAATTGATACAGATGAATTTGTTTGTATGGATTGGTAATCATAATGCAGTTGCCATTTTGTAGTGGTCCTGAGTCGTTCCATCTCAATTTGAACTTTTTTCTTCACTTTGAAGTTATCTTTTGTTAGAGGACTTAGTAAATACAAGGAGTCTATGCTTCTGGCATGGGACAGTGTTGTGTATACAAGTCCATGTATCTGAATTCCAGCAGGCTGAAATGAAACATTATCAAGTGTTAGTCCTTGTGATCTGTGGACTGTACATGCACATGCAAGTTTAATCGGAAACTGTTTGCGAATCTTCAATCGACCTGTCTCTGCTGATGTCGATACTGGATTTGATATTCGCAAAATAGGAGTCCAATCGCTTGCAGTGTTTGAATTATATAGATAAGACAACTTGCTTGCTTGTCGCTTACCTATATGCGGTTCATGGAATTTAATCCAAAGGACATATTCTTTTTATGTCTTCGTATAGCCTTTCAGTATTCCATCTACACCATTCACCAATCCATCCTGTGAATCATAGTTATATGCATATATTTCAACTAGCATTTCTAATTTCAGTGCAAGGTGCAAAGGTAAAGTGACTGAATGTTCATGACGTGGGACATTTCCATGGTTGTCTTCTTCCAAGTCAATCGAATTGATGATGATATCATCGTCGGGCATTAGCGACAACATGTGGCTATTATTCTTCGCAACATCCTTATTTCTGTAGAACAATTAAGGGAATGTTGGATCTGTTGGTGCAGGCCGTAAGCACCTCAAATTGATATAGTTCAAGTCATCATATGTTTGGTTTTTTATGCGCATTCTATTCAGAATTGCAATGAATGTTTCATCTGTCTAGCGCATTTTAGTATGCAACTCAAAGAATTTAATATTGTCTCTCCAGAAGTCATGGGTCACTGTTTCCATGTTAATGATAGGTTTTTCAAATATCAAAGAATCTTGGATGGGTTGCGCCTGGTAAAGATCGCCATAGAAGATCATGTCAATGTTTCCAAAGTATTTGGTCTGCATATGTTTTATGCTTCTTAGCTGAATGTCAATGGAATACAAGAACCAACTGCCAATCAAAGATGCTTCATCTATAAAGACAAGTTGGATTTCCTCGTAAATCTTAGATAATGTATCCAACATTTCCTTTCTAAGTGGAAGAAATTGTGACTTGTTAAAAGGCATTAAAAATGCAGAGTGGACTGTTGTTCCACCAGCATTGTATGCATATTTTCCTATGTATGCAATTATTAGGCCCTTTGGTTTCATAAGATCAGAGCAATTGTTTGAATCATAGATTCAAATAAGCATTTGGAACAATGTTTTAGCTGTGAATGTCTTGCTTGTTCCTACTCCGCTTGTAAGGAACACGTGCACAGGACTGTTCATGTTCAACCATTTTTTAAGGGCAATTTCCTTTACAATTGTTTGTTGTTCGTGATTCAAAAGACGTCTTATTTTGTGGTATTCATTATTTTCAATCAGGAAAGGATGTTTTGTAACTTGAAAACCAAGGTTGATACGTTTTTCACTTTCGACCGCTGGAGGACGAGGAAAATCCGCTTGTAAGTCATAGGACTCTGAAGGAGTTTTGGTTGTTTTGGGTTTTTGAATGTCTCATCATGATCGCCATGGTTTTCTAGGTCATTAAGTGCAACTTCTAGATTGCCCCATGTTGGAGTAACATTGTAGGTAAATATAGCTTCATTGATATGCACTATAGTCTCAAAGGAAACATACGTAGCCTCCCATGTAGATAAGTTATGTATTAATGTCTCTTCATTTTCATGGAACAGAACGTACATCAACAGTTTTTATCTACAATAGTTTTCATAGTCACAATGTTTATTGTATTTGAAAAACCATATAACAGAGGGTTTTTTTCTTTTTGATATGGGTGTACCATTCTTTTTGTAATGCGATACGAATTCTGCTAAGCAGATATGCCTAATAGGAGATGGATGATGGATGTAATAATCAATAATAGAGTGACATATGACGTCCTCTAAATTGTCAGGTTCTTGTTGCAGCAAAACCGGTGGTTTAAGCATAAATGTGGTTTTTTCAAGTGGAGTTGTGTTTATGAAGACACATTTTCTTGAACTACAAGTGAGGGGAAAAGAAAGTTCAATGTGAACTGCTTGTTGAGCAGACATTTGTTGAATATTAAGCAATGTATTTCCAAGGGTGTGTATCATTTGTATGGCATCAATATGCCTTCTTTCATGTTCTTTGCATATTTTTCTGAATGCAAATGTCATAGATTTGTCAATCTTCGTCATATACGAGGTGCAGTAGGATGGTGTAGCATATGTATTCAGCACGTACCGTGCATCTGTATTTTCTTTCCACATAACTGGCATGTCCTTGGAGAAACTGTTGTTCCAAATATGGGAGATTTTTCGTTTAAGGAAAAGTGTTGGTTTCTTAACCGTTATTTGTATGGCTTGGATGTACTGATCTTCTGATAGATTTACCTGTGTCAAGAAGGCATCAAAGCTCATCATTTCGTCAAATCCTCATTATTCTAGAAATCTGAACAAGGATTTAGATTTCTCGACAACAACACTATCCTCTAAACTAACTGGCTCTATGATTCTTGTAGCTCTCATTGGCGGAATCAGAAAGTTGTATCTGCAATGCAAGCTCTTTATTTTTCTACAACTTCTTGTATGGTAATGTCTATGGACTTTCCCAAGGTCTTGTTCAAAATGATCTGTATTGCATGTTATGTATTTATCCACAAATTGTTCGATCTCTGAATTGTTATCAACTCCATAGATCGGTGCACCCTCTATCCACAACAGTGCGTGGTCATGCTCATTTCCCCTATTTTGGAATTCAGTCACAAAAAAGTAGTCCGATATTTTTCCGAAAAACGTTTCATCGTGGCATATCAATTGTCTCAAAGAATTTATTCTATGTCTATAGTATCGAGTACATGTCACCGAGTCGTTTCTTATGAGGTAGTCAATGTCGTTATTTTCCAGTGTATCGGTTTTTTTTTACGTTTCCTGTTACTATGCAGGTCGGAAACGACAACCACCAATGGATCCTAGCAATGCTCTTCACTTGTAAATGTGATGAAAAATGTTGGCGGCCCCAATTGCCGGATCATTGCAAAAAAAAAAAAAATGTTTTGTTGCAAATAGTCAGGAGAGGTGCGGATGTTCTTGAAATCGATGTATCCAATATCAGATTTCGTAATGTTTTCTAGGATTACTTTGTACTTCACATCCTTGGACAACAACTTTCTTCCTTGTAACTAGCCTTTTCTTATTCGGACCCACATGCAGGACAAAACTTTCTCTATTATTATGTGCATTGTTTTGAAAAACAAATTTGTTATGTGACAAGAGAAGTAACCGCTTGAATGTAGTAGCTCCCATCAGACTATTTTATGATAACTGAATCATTTTGTAATATTAGTGCCACGTGGATCTCTGTAGAACAGTATTGGAAAGTTCATTTCCTCAGCGAATTTGTCCTTGAATATTCCAAGTGGACACTACCCCTTGCCAGGTGCGATTTCGACAATTTTGTTTTGCAAGTCACGAATGCACTGTGAATCAGTCAATCCATGGACCAATGTTTCAGAAGGTGTTTAATTCTCCAATTCATCACTTGTATCAAAATCACTAGGATTTTCGAGAGTCTTTGTAGAGTTGCCATGTTATTCTGCGAGAACATTGTTCCACTTGGCTTTTATACAAATGTTCTCTGCTTTGTATAGGGCCCTGGAACATAATTCCTTTAATGCTTTCATAACAGCATGCACACACACTTTGCCTATCTGATACGCATTTTTTTACTGCAAGCATCTTTTCAGAGCCACATCGATTGTAATTGTATTGTTCATGAACTGTGGCAATGCTTTTTGCACAACATCTAGCTGAACATGCACATTAATAATTGATCCTATTAAGCCCATATGGGGTCACTTATAGCTCCAAGGTCTGATTTGAGAAAATGCAATTTGTAGAGAGACAAATCTCTCCTCAAGTTTTGTAAATGCACTTACATCTGCTAGTGGTGTATTACATCTTATTCGGTCAGGGGTTGCAAACTGTGGAAGTTTTCCATTTTCAAGCGATCGTTTGCATGGAAGACAAACTTTCTCAATGGAAAATGCTTTATCGTGGGCTATCAGCTGTAGGTATTGTGCTTGCAAATCAGGCGTGAAATACTTATTGTTTTTTCAAAAAATCGATTGTTCACAAATTGCACATGCAATGGAAGGAGTGTCTTTCATTTGTTTCATGTAGGTATGTCTTGCATTTTTGTTTCGCAGGGAAGTATGGGTAGAAATTGTTTCCTGTTTTTCATGTACACCATGAACTTCCACGGTTGCATGACCATTCTGGGATATGAAATCGCACATGTTTATGTTATGTTATGCACGAACAAATTTATTTACATTGTCATATGTGAGTTTATCTCCAAAAGGAAGTGTAGCAATGTGTTTTTTTCTCTCGCGCATGACCTTTTTCAAGTTGTGGTAACTTACTCTACATTTCTTGCCCAAGGGCGGGATGAACTAGTGGCAATTGGGATGAATTTCACTCTCACCCAGTTTCTCATAAACTATTTTACGTTTTTTGTTCAAGGCCTCTATTTTCTTATTAGAAGTCGAACGAATTTGACGAATATTTTTTTGCAAATTGTGATAACTTACTCTACGTTTTTTGTTTAAGCCCTCTATGGCCTCATCACAACTGAAATGAATTATACACATGTTTTTTTTGTTCAATCCCTATCTGCCCATATCTCAACCGGGAGGACTCTCATTTTCACTAAAAAGAATTCCACACGTATGTAGATTCGATGTCGTTTGGGTGGCATGCACACTCAACCCTGAACTACCGATATCTCCAAGCAAAGGTTCATAATGTATATGTGTTGTATCTGTTTTCAACGACAATATGTGAATTGTTCGATCATAATTTGAATCGATAAACTAGGAATGGACAGGGCCAGCTGGCGAGGCCAACCAAACCTGGATCTTCACCCTGAATACCATAGACAACCATTGCAAACAAAATTTGCAACCCTCCATATTCCCTTCTTCATATGGAAGCGCCATGCTCACAATGTATTCCTGCCAACTTCCAACTGCCGGCATATTTTCCATGAGATATGGGCAAAGGCGTTGATGCAAGCACCTAAAAGCCTGTTCATTGCCGCCTATAATCGCATTGCAGAAGGACTGTATAGTGTAAAGACGCAACGACTGAACATCGAAATCGGTTGCTACCAAACAACAAATTTCATTAAACAGACTATCTCCATAGCTAGACACAACATTTGTTGCCAGTTGTAAACCATAGCAGTCTATGCCATCCAAAATATGTTTCCATTGCGATTGAAGGTCTTTGCAAATAACGGACAAGTAGATACGAGGACCTTCAATATTGCATATGGACATTTTTCTGTACAACAATGGTTCATAATGGCCACTGAGGGCATCGACATTATGGAACAAGATGCAATATGGATTGTCAGATGTAGTTTTGATGAATAGTAGATATCTTGTTTTTCTTGTCAATGACCATATGCCAACTAATATATTCAGCCAGTTAGACAGCCACCAAATACAAAATGTATCTCCCCAAAGTCCCCTCTCATGTGCAGGCAGAGCTAGAGATGCAGAAAACCGCATATTTGAAAAATACATAGCCACATCATGTATTCCATGCAACTACTGAAGAAAATCATATTCCAGTTCGTATTCATAGGACTGCAAAGCCTCAACATCACCATTTTTAAAACAGACCAAGAAATAATTTACCAATCCATTGTGAAGCTCGGTCGACGAATACCGGAAATGCAATAGAACCTGGAATGTATCGAAAAGTAAATCCCCGACAGTATACGAGAATGCATCCAATCTAAAAAGACCATTCCTATGCAAAACCACGTCAAAGTTGTCATGTACAATGGACTGTGTATATTTTTCATACGACTCAACATCTATTACCTCTTTCATCTTTTCAACTATCATTTTGAAGCCATTTGCTAGATACTTTCAGTTTCTATCAAAACAGAGAAAAGCACAGGAAAAAAATAAAAACTAGCAAAATAAAAAAGAAAAGCAAAATAGCGCACCAATCCCCATATGTATCTTTAAACCTTCTTCTTATCAAATTGAATCCCCCTTAGTTCCCCATAGCAGATGAGAAGAAAACAGACCGACACTAGAAACTGAACCAAACAGAAGAAAGACCGCAAAAAAATAAAACCATAACTTAACTCAGCAGAAAGAAAACAGGCAGACGTAGTTTTCCATCCCACAGAGTAGAAGCATACACTGTGTCTACACCTCGCCCGATAGCTCCCTCTTCTGATAGCTCCCAACTACTTTTCGTAAAGCCCTCTACATTGCAATTTTCGGAAAAACTATGGACGCGACATCTTCCATATGAAGACGCATTGTTTCCGGGAATAGAAACTAAGAACACAGACAAAAATGGTCTGGAACAGAATATTGAAAATCAGTAAGAACAGGGAAACTTACCTGTCAACAAAGGATGAGAAGACCTCAACTCCAAAAAAAATGGAAACCACAACAATAGGTCCAACATCTTACAAAGTTGAAGAACAACAAACCAGTGAACAACCACAAAGAGCTCGAACTGCAAGTGCAGGGCCTCAACTTTGCAAAGTTGAATCAAACAAGAACCAGAATCATGGAACAAAACAACGAACAAGGATGGAGCACAAGAGCAGGCATGTCAGGCATGAACAAAATTATATTGCAAGGCATCTATACAATAAACATTTAAGACTGGCAGAGCTCTTAGGTAAGCAGTTAAGACAGTGAGGACCATCGAAGGGCGTAGGCCTGTGCAAGCATTTAAGAAAAGATGCAGCGTGGCAGAACTTTTCTCTCGAAGGACGCAAGAATAAGTCAAGAATCAGACATAGCAATATCGTGGAGAATGTATTCCACCCAACGGAAAATGCTAAGGGAAACATTCGAACTAATGCTAGCATTAATCCACGTTCCATGAATGCATAACAAAATTTATGATTCAAAAATACCATATACTACCAAATACTTTGGAAATGCAAACATATTTTACATTGGGAATAGTAAAGGCGGCAATAAGACCTCCAATCCGTTGTCCAAACAGATCTTGACAAACATGATACTTTTTACTATATAAAAATCGATATTTTCACTTCCCTTGTTCCAACAATAGACAATAGGGAAATATTTATGGTCAACGCACAAGCTAATGCCATGTCAACGATTTATCGATCACTATAGCCCCTCTATGCCTACGATAGGGACTAATAAGATGGCTAGTTCTACATGGCAGTGATTTATTTGTTTATACGTTGACCTTACAACCAACCTGGATACAAGGATCAATATGGAAGATTATGCATAATGTATTTTTTTTTTAATTTTTACCATTCAATAATTAAGTTGCTCATTGTTAACTCTAATTAAGTTATTATATTTCTAATTATAATTTAGTTTTTTGATTGTTAATTACCAAATTAAAAAAAATTATATGTTTATTATGAAAAATGAAAAAATCTATATAATTTAACATTCACCATCCATAGTAAATATGTTCATTTTAAATGAATTTTCATTTTTATAAAAAAATATTATTAATCCCTGCCAAAGCTAGCAATGAGTTTTCTATTGATTTGACATTAACTCCATTGAGTTTAACTATAAATTTAAACAATTTTCCAAAGTATAACATTGATATATTGCATTTTTTTTTTTAAATTAAACCATTTTTTAAAATTATGATTGGTGAAGAACTTGAACCCCTTATTGCAGAGGTGATGGCATTTACTTTAATTTCTAGTGAGTGATGTATTACTCGTATTTCCAAGCTTAAATTTAGTATTATCATTCACCTAAGTTGGTATATGACCGTTGTTGAGAATACAATGAATTAAAGTGGAGTTTGAATAAGAAGTAAGAGGGTTGAATAAGACGTGAATTAACTCGAAATTTACCCCTGAGAAAATATCTCTAATAAATAAGGTGGTACACATGGCCTACTACCACATGGATTTGTCCAATTACAAGCTTCCATATGTTCGCAATCACATGGATTTATCAAAACCAAGGTGATTCAAATCCCATCTTTCTGACCTTAGTATAATGTTTAAGGGATCGAGAATATTTATAAATTTTTATCTCAAGTTAGTAGTATATCATAAACGACATGTTAGGTCTGTTACAGATTTGAATTTCAATGATATTGATGACTAAACTCATTGTTTCTTACCTGGTAGGGACTACGCTGCCATGCAACTCTTGTTTATCTTAGTCATATATATTTTTTCTTAAAAATATATAAATCATTTAGAAAAGTCAAACCATTTTGGACTTAATTAGATTGTTTCACTGAATTCCAACTTAAAACAGAAAGAGAAAATAAAAGATTTTACAAAAGCTTTGTTAAGTGTCATTTTCCAGATCACTTTTAGCTGAACAACTTGGCTTTCTGAAAAAATACAAGATGCCATTGCTAGTGCGCATGAATGCCTCCACAACATTAAAAAAAAGAGATTAAAATCACTTGTTCTTAAGTTGGATATTCAAAAAGCTTATGATTGTATTCACTGGGAATGGTTAAGGATGATCTTAATACAAGTGGGCTTTGGGATTCATCTCCCCAACTGGATTATGAGTTGTGTTGTTACCACAACATTTGCAGTATTACTAAATGGTGAGGCTACAGATTTCTTCAGAAGCGGTTGAGGATTACGACAGGGGTGCCCATTATCCCCTTTGATGTTCATATTGTCTTTGGAGGGTCTTAGCTTATTACTAAATGAAAGAAAAGAGGCAATGAATCTAGCGGTCATAAAGGTAACCAGAATGATAAGAATCCTCCACATATTCATTGTGGATGACATATTAATCATGACCAATGCCACTTTACTTGAATGGGTAGAAATTGATAGAATCATTAAATTGTTCTACAAAGCTTCGGGTTTAAACGTAAATGATAAAAAATCAAATGTTCTATATGAAGGGTTATCGAAAGTGGAATTAGTTCCATACAATACAATTCTCCCATATAACTTTACAAAAGTATCTTATGGTTTCAGATATCTTGGTTATTATTTAACAGTCGGGCTGGAAAAAATTGTAGACTGGAACTGGTTGCTGACAAAGGTGGAAAAAAAAAATGGTCTCTAGTGCAATAGANTTTGGGGGGGGGGGGTGATTTATATTAATGAAATCAACTCTATAAAGTCTTCCGGTATATTGGATGTCGTTGGCGACCATCCCCGACACAGTATTAAAAAGATCAGGATATTAATGTATAATTCCCTTTGGAAAGGTAACAAGGATTCCTTTCATTACCATATTTGCAGGTGGGATTCACTGGAAAAACCTAAGAAATATGGTGGATGGGATTTATGCTATATCTACCACTTCAGTAAAGCACTGGATGCAAACACACTCTAGAGGGTATTAACAAGGGATAACATTTGGCATAATGTTATAAAAGACAAATATCTTCATTTCTCCATTGTTACAAATTGGCTCAGATCGTCATCCTTCAATTTGATAGCAGACTCTAGAATCTGGAGCGGCCTCCTAAAATCGGTGCACCTGATCACACATTGGCTTAGTTGGATTCTCGGTTCGGGACATCTTATTGCTCTTGGTAGAGACAAGATCCTGAGATTGGGAGACATATCTTTTCTTTCTCCAGCTCTAGTACCATTTTTAAATCAGAAAAATATTTTGGCTCTCGGTTCTCTCCCAGGCTAGAAGGATCCCAGAACAAAATGCCCATTCGACCAGCTGGTATAGAGATGGAGAACTGGGTTTGACGGGCACCTTGGCTGCAGAATGGGAACAATTTTGTTTGGCTCTTATTACTTCGGGTGACTCCATAGAAGACTGTGATGATGCCTTGATGTGGATTGGTGGCGACAATTCAGGGTCCCTTACTATTAGAAAACTCTATTTGGCTCTTCTTTCTACTTAGAGTTGCCCGAGAATTGATGGATGGAGACTAAAACTCTACCAATGGGAAATTCCACTCAAAGTAAAATTGTTCATCTGATTGGCAGCCGAGGAAAAAATAATAACATGGGACACTCTACAACAGAAAGGCTGGGAAGGCCCAAGCCGATGTCAATTATGCAAGAACAGGAACATCGTTGTCAGATTGTTTTAAATCTTGGTCGGAGGACAAATCAATCACTTCTTATCTACCTACTGTTATCTATTGGTATATATGGTTGGAGAGGAACACAACAACTTTCGATAAAACTTCTCCTTCTATCCTCTCGGTGGTTACCAAAACTTTTGGCTCCTTTAGAAGAATCCATGTAACCCAAAAACATATACAAGTATGAACCTGTTTGATCTCTTAGTGTGCCGAAAACTCTTTTGCATGTTTCGATGGTGCAACACAATTAGGTGGCAAACTTTGTGGAGTGGGGGGAGTTATAAAAAAATCAGATTCATCAGTTTATAGATGGGTAATGAATTGTGGTGAAAGAAGAAGCACAAAAGCAGAACTTCTGGGTGTTTGGGAAACTTTGACACTAGCGACACACTTGTCAATTCAAAAACTTCGGGTTCTGGGGGATTCTAAAGTGGTCATTGATTGGATAGCAAAGAAAGGCAGACTACATGCTACTGCTATTGAGCGTTGGAAACTCAAAATTCTGGAATTAATAAAAGTTTTTCATGAGATTAGCTTCCAACATATTTACAGGGATCACAACAAGGAGGCAAACACTTGATCAAAGCAAGCTTTTCAGGAACCCGAAGACAGGATCACTTATTATAATTGGTTAAATGGAAGTGAAGGTCCTAAGAGGCACATCTTTCTTTTCTAGCTTGGTTCCTTTTAATGTACAATTTTGGCAAATCTCCATTTTTGGCTTTTTTGTCTATCTTCCTTAGATTTGGATATGTAAACAGTTATTAACTGTGTAATTTTCATTTTGTTCCTAATCTGGAATATGACAGCAAAGAAGTAAAATGATTGTTATATCCTGAAGTATTGTGAACAATGAAAAGTCACTACAAATTTTTCTGTTTGGTCTTTGAAATTGTAAAAAAATATATTTACTAATATAATTGAATAATTGAGCTAATTTTAATTTTGGAGAAAAAAAGTGCCAGTTGCCCCACGCGCATTTGATTTATTTGGTTTCATCAAATTCCGACAGAGATCACATAACTTGAACATTGTATCGAATTCCCACACATATTACATAAATTAAAACATTTTAATTACCATTTAGTAGGGTATAATTTGATATCAGATCGGTTACATGTTGCAAAGCACCTTGGGAGAATTCGATGTCGTATATTGTTTTCGAGGAATATAATCTTTATGATTCGATTTCTGCACAAATGAAAATTTGGCACTGAACCAGGAAGATAGGTTGGATACACAACATAACTCTAGCACTGGTATCCTACTATAAGCTCTCTTATCATGTCATCCACGGCACAGACAGATGATCCTTTCTTCTCTCCGTTTTTATCTTCACTCACTGCTTTCAAAGCTGCTTCTCTTATCTCCGCGGCTCTCTGTCTTAGTCGATTGCCTTTCTCTTCCTTCATCACCATCCTCACTGTTCTCTCCACAGTCTCCGGTTTCAGCTCCCCCTCTTTTCCCCTCCACATCTCGATGCACACCTCCATTTCCTCCTCCAACACCTTCGAATTCGTGAACTGGTCTCCTGCCATGGGCCACTCGATGATGGGTATCCCCTGGCTTAGGCTCTCCAGCACCGAATTCCATCCACAATGAATAAGGAACCCTCCGGTCGAAGGATGGGACAGGATCAGCAGCTGAGGCGCCCACTTTCTTATAAGCAATCCTAGCTTCTTTTCCTTCACTCACTCTTCGATTCCATCGGGAAGAAACTCCACCGAGAACTCTGAATTCAATGGGGCCTCCACCGGAGGCCTGACGACCCAAATGAAAGGCTGCTGGCTCGATTCCAACCCCAATGCAAGAGCCTTCATGTTTGACAACGATATCGAATTCTGGCTTCCAAACGAAACGTATAGTACTGTAGAGGGCGCTTGTGAATCAAGCCACTGCAAACATGCCCTTGCAGATTTTGCCTCTATCTGCTTGCCTCGCAGTAGAAAATCCGAATCGAGCTTTGTATTTGAAGGGGATGAAGAGAGCAACGAAGATGGTAAGATCGGCCCAACTGCCCAAACCGGCCTGCCGGTGGATTTTCTCATGTGTTGGAGACTGCTATGCTCCAGCTGTTCGAACGTGTTACATATCGACCCCCAACTACGCACGTTGCGAGATATCTGGCAATTCATGAACAAGGACCAGGGATCGGATCCTGTGGCCATTTTTATGTTTGTGGGGAGCTGAGATCGCTGCAAAGTAACGTGTGGCATGTCGGGCAAAATAAAGTCGTCGGCGTGGGTCTGGTTGTGAGGCAGATGAGTCCAGAGGGAGTAATATACGGAGGTGCCATAAGCCCCGGCAGTGCAGAACTGAATCCTGTTAGACGAATAAGTTGCTCCGCGATTTGCTCCTTGCTTAGATTAGTTAACTTTCAGTTGTTGGTTTCTTGTTTTCATCGCCGAGTTAGCTGAGTTAGACGCTTCGTTATTTACGAAGCATTTCCTGCATGTAATTTCTTATATATATCAATTCAGAGGAAGAGATCTGTGTGGTGTTTTTTATGCAATTCGGTTCTGTCCTGTTAAATTCGTTTTCCTGTTTCTGCGTCCTGTTAAATTCGTTTTCCTGTTTCTGCGTCCTGTTAAATTCATTTCCTGTTATTGCAGATTCGCTCTTCATTCTTTCTTTGTCCTGCAATTCATTTCTGTTTTGCAGGTCCATTTTCATGGTATCAGAGCAGGCTGCAGATCCAGCCTCTGTCCAGCTTTCCGAATTGCAAAACGTTTTTCAGCAAGCTCTGTAAGAATTGCAAATCTATTTTTTTTCTGTGCAATTTGTTTTTTAGCCGCCGGTATATAATTTTTTGAGCAGAAAATGGCCAGCATGAGCAACCAAGCTCTCATGCAAGCACCTGTTTTGAACGGGTCGAATCATAGCACTTGGGTAGCCAAGATGAAAGT